>CM065354.1:26195402-26305402 GCA_033032245.1 Poecilia picta
GAGCTCGGCCCCGTCTTCTTCTCCTCTTACCTCCTCCCCTGACTCGGAGCAAAGGAGTCAGGAGGACACAACCGGGACGGCCACGGCCACGCCTACCTCTGAACCTGCGCTATCGGGTGAGAGTTTAGTTGTACTCCGACTGGCGTCACTGTAGTTCAGTGTGAGGGGGGGTAACTTGGCCCCGCTGTTTACAGAGCCTCGCAGAAATATTCGCACCCTCTGAAATGTTTCACAGTTTGTTACGGCCACAAGCCTCACTGTGTTTTATTTGCATTTTTTTATTTTATTTATTTTTTTAGACCAGGCGCCTGGAACCTTTACAACCCAAAGAGACGTCTTTCCCTTCGGTTCAGCTAAAGAGAACAACAATGTTACACGACGCTTTAAAAAGAACAGCGTTCGATCTTTGATCGCTGGGAATTTTTTTGTGGTAATGGAAATGTTAAGGGTGGGGAGAGAAGGAAAAAAAGCTCAAGCTACCAAGAAAATTTGATAGAAAATATTACTGATATATTTGGTTGTTTATTGATATAAACAAACGAAAGTCCTGCATTTGTCATTGAATTTTTATTTATTTCATAAAGGGGACAACTAAACATAGTTGTGAGATGTGAGTAAAAAATGTGCATCCTTTCTCTAGCATCGCAGCAATTCAGTTGTGTTGAGGTTTGCTGTGTTAATCAGTGGAGAAACTGCAGAGATCTCGATAGGACAGCTGTACCAAATGTCAACGAGAAACTGCTCTAGTTACATGAGACCGAAGCTGAACATTTTGGGAAACAAATGAAAATCTACTTGTGTTTGTTGGGGAAAACATGATCTCCACTATGAATACTGTGATGCTCTTCTTCAACAGATAAAGAGAAGCTTGTCAGAGCTGACCGGACCTCAATGGTTTAGATCAGGGCTTAGGCTCGTCTCCTGTAGCAGTCTGTGCTTCAACACAGCTTTCTGAGACCTCTGGGTTAGACTAAACCCGGTCCATTCAAAATCCAGACCTAAATCTAGTTGAGAATCCGTAGCCAGATCTGTCCAGTCTGACTAAGTTTGAGCTATTTAACATTTAAGAGCTTTTTTGTGGGGGATTTCATTTTAAATGTGAAAAGAGACATGTCTCTGCCTGTGGAGCGAGACGACGTTCTGCAAAGCGTCGATTCAGGGGAGCTGAGTGAGACGCTCGCCACACTTACACAGACTTTTTTTTTTTTTTGTAATTTAACTAATGAAGCGTTCCCAGTAAAATGCATCATAGTTTGTGGTTATGTAACAAACTGAAATGGCTTAAAGGAGTGCGAGTGCTTCTGTAATGCAGTACGTGTGATAATGGATCTGTGAGTGTGTTTGAGCGTCTGCTTTGGAGCCACTCCACTCGAGAAGCAGCAGTAGCTTCACCTTCTTCTCCTCCAGCATCCTGTTGTCCCTCTCTTTGTCCCTCTGCTCCTTTCCTCCTCCTCCTCCCCCTCTCTCTGTCCTCCTAATGGCTCATCCACTGTCCCTGTCTCCCCTCTGCCTCTCCGTCAGAGTACGGTCCTCATCGGCTGCCCATAAGTTTAGTGTGTAGGCGTTTGCAGAGGTTGCTTCGGCTGGCCGACCCCCGGGACTGGGTCAGCGAGCGACTGCTTCCACTTCCTCCGCAGCCTCTGAGCGAAGGGCTATCTCAGCTGCTGCTGCTGCTGCCTCCTCCTCCTCCTCCTCCTCCTCCGCCTCTGCTGCTCCGAATCAACCCCATACAGGTTACACCTCCCTCCAAACCTGCAGCAACGCCTGTCGAGTTCTGTGTCTGAGCTTCTTCATGTAACAGTGGCAGACATGTTTTGTTTGCAGACTCACTTTGGCTCCAGAAAATCCTGGTCTTGCTAGAACCCAGCACTAACCCCCTCACCCCCCCCACCCCCTGTCTAATGCACTGTTCGTTTTTACAATCCCATAACCGCCAGCAGCTTCTCCGCTCCCCTCACCCACTAACGCTCTCACTCCCTTCCTTTCCTCGTTGCTTTGGGTTTCCATCTGCAGACTCGCTGTTTGGAGTGGCCCCAGCGGTTGTGAATCTCTGATTGGTTTGATTCATGTGGTTGTTTCCCCTGTTGATGATGAAGATGCGTTGAAGATTGGCTTCTTTACTGGCTTCCCTCCCTGTGGTTTGATCACTTCAATGTGAAACTGAAGTCCCTGTCATACACGAAACTTCAAGCACCAAATTTGTTGAATGAAATTTGGACTACAGCTCATTGTTAATCTGATGTTTAACTGATTAATTGAAAGAAAAGGGAACTTTTTCAAATTTTTCATTTTGCCACTTGAGCTTATTTTCTACAATATTATAAATGCATCAAAAGTACAACTAATTAATTCCGTTCCTTTTTTAAGTAAGAAAATAAACATAGTATTGCCTGAATTGCAATGACAGCATTTATTTATTGTTCACATGGTCACTTGTAACATCGGTAGCTGAAAAAATATTTCTGACATGTTGACGATGATGATTATTTGTTGGATTACTGATTAATAACCGGACAGCAAAAGGTGTCCGGATTGCATTTTTTTAAGAGTTTGAATCGAGTGAATCAAAAATTATGCCGTTTCAGAAATTTTAGACAAAATATATTTTTAGATGATGGTTTTCATTTATCATAAATCCAAAGTGTTTATATTTTTTGTACAGTTTTGGCATAATTACACCTTTTGAATGTGCTCCTTTTTTGTTTTGATCTAGCAATTAATCGATTACTAAATTAGTTGAGGATTATTTCAATAATCAGTTCATCTGATAAATTATTTCAGCTGTAAATAAAATCACTGACTTTGTCTTGCGGTGGACTGACAGCTCAGCCGAGGTCAAAGTTCAAACGAATGTTTCGTGTCTGATTGGGACGTCTATTGGACGCCTGGTGCTGCATTTTGCTTTTGCTCAGCTGTCATGTAGTCGTTATTCCAACATTTGCGTGTTGGTGGGGGGAAAAAAAACAATAATTGTGTAGCCATCAGGCTGCAGTACATACAGACCCCAAAGTTTATCAAGATCAATAATTCAGCGGCTCGCAAAAGTATTTACACCCCTTGAGCCCTTCCACGTTTTGTCACCTTACAGCCACAACATTAGAGGCAGTGAAAGAGTTTAGAAAGTGTTCACCTCTCAGCCGTCCACATGCATCTGAGCCAGAGCGGAGTGGTTGGATCAGAGCATCTTTTTTTTTTTAATGACCCAGTCCATGTCCAGACCTGAATATAGATGAGAGTCTTTGGCAGGACTTAATTAAAGTTGGACATTCCAATGTGAAAAAGTTTAAGGGCTATATTGATACTTTTGTGAGTTGTGCAGTAAGCAGATGTGGACTCGGATTTTGTTGTTTCTTTTCAGGTTTGCTCATCTCCCTCTTTGTGCTTCGTAAAAAAAAAATCTGCCACAGCACCAACATGTAGTTGTTTAACTCGAATGAAGTTTGTGAAGCTTAAGCATCTTGAGCGTGTGAGCCTTCGCCTTTGAACTCCTTGTTAAGTGTTTAGTTTGTGTGGTTTGTGTTCCAGATTCCCCTTCGTCTGTGGTAAACAAACAGCTGGGATCCATGACTCTGGATGAACAGCAGGGTGCGTCTCTCCATCCTTTCTCTCTCTCTCTTTCTCTCCGTCTCAGACCGTGTCTGTCCTGTTTGTCTCGTTTCAGCTCTTTCTCTATTCATCCTCTTGCCCACCACCTACATGATGACTTTTAAACATGATGAATTTAATTACTAGAATTAGATGTTTGGATTTTGAAGCAGATTTTTTTCCTTGAACCTGTCGAAGATGCAAGAGATGCATTTCAAAACGTATCCCGACAAATTAGTTTGTCAGGGTTAATAGTTGGGCTCCAGCCTTATGTCTTACCATGACCTAAACAACTGACTGGTATTTCCTTTATTATATTTTTATTTAAGGATGCAGACCTATTATAAAAACAAATGTATTAGTAGGTATAGCAGAGTAATGTTTGCTGCTGATTCAGCGTAACTGACAGCCTTACTTTACACTTTCTGTCTTGATTTGAGGATTTGACCCTCTAGCACATAATTAATGTATTAACTGGCTCATCTGTACTTCTGTTAGCCACTAGGTGTCACCAGAAACCCCAACCGTGAATAAAAATAGATATTAAGCGCAGAGTTAATGAGAAATGATCATTTCTTGTAATAAGCTAACCAGCACAGTGACTGTTAAATGTCTTGTATGACTGTAATATTCATCTGAATAAGACTTTTACTTGTTTGTCTGCTTTTATTGCTGCCTCCTTCTGACTGTTAATGAAGTGCCACTTACATAGGCTCACAATAACAATGAGTTTTGACGAGTTCTACAGTTTAGAAATGTTAAATAAATAAAAACAGTTTCCAGTTTGTTTGTGCACAAACTCAATCTGAGTTAAAACACTTTTGAATAATTAAGTTAGATAATCTAGTAGTAAATCTTCTCCTTTGCACATACATTGTAAGCTTATAAGATAGTTTTTCAGACTTTATTCTTCTTAAATTCATCCGTTTAAACCTTCTTCTCCGATAGTTGATGTTTTCTCTCGGTTATGTTCTCAAAACCTTCAGAAGAGTTTTTCTTTACACATTTCCAGCGCTCTTCTGCTCATTCTGCAAGCGTGAGAGCTTCAACCGCCGTTGCTTTCCTTTTTGTTTCTCCCGTCAGGAGCACCAGAGGCTGCGGGTTCGAATCCCGAGGAATCGGTTACCGCAGCAACCAGCAGCACCCCCACTCCCACCCCGTCCAGCACCCGACCCAGCGCAGCAGAGCCGGTCCTCAGCCTGCACTACAGCTCAGAGGGAACCACCACCAGCACCATCAAGCTGGACTTCACCGACGAGTGGTGAGAGACGAGCAGAGGAACGGCTTCTATGCAGACATCGGCAATCGCTTTTGTGTTTTATTAACGTGATAAATGACTCGGATACAAGATCAGATTGAAATAAGTGACAAACGGAATCGAAAGACCATTGTTCAACTTTCGTCATTGTTCAACTTTCTCCCCACAGGAGCAGCAGCACGTCCAGCTCGATGGGCAGCGGAGTTTCCAAAACGTCCGAAGCCGTGGCTCCAAAGAGCCAGGAGACTCTGTCAGCGGAGAGTTCGGTGTCGGAACAGGGTGATTCACATAACTTCAGCATCGTGGACATAGCTGCACAGTTTTCAGTGCCTTGCAAAAGTACTGACACCACTTGGGCATTGTCACCGTTTGCCACAATATACCTCAGTGCCTCTCCTGGCATTTTATGTTAAACAAACACAAAGTTGTATTTAATTAGGAAGCTGAGAGCCAAATGGACGCCACTTTTTTTAAAAAAAGAAAAAACAAAAAGAAGAAAACTGCTAAAGAAAACAAACAATCACTCTAAAAACCACTGGTTGTTTTCCTGGTTGCTTCACAATTATGCAGTTTGTTGGTTTCTCACATCAGAAACCAGTAAAATACACCGAAGGTGGTGACACGACGTCTTAAAAAGCTCGACTGGTCTGAATACTTTCAGCTGATTCCACATTCTCAAATTTACTCCACATTTTGCTGCAGAACAAATTGGACCATGTGTGCCTTCTGTGCTCCTCAGCTCCCTGCGAGTCCTCCGGGCAGCACGGTTTGGCAGCAGCCACATCAGAGTCTCCGCATGACGCCTCCGGCTCCCTCGGCGTCTCCACGACTCGGGGTCCCGCCGAGTGGGAATGCACGGGGTCTCCGCCGCAGGGGAGGAGTCGGCCAGAGGGCTCCGAAGACCCGTCAGGCGACTGCAGGAGGGCGGAGCCTCCGGGGAGGAGGGCGTGGAGGGTCAGAGCCAGCCGGCGCCTAGCAACCAGGACTCTGACGACAGCGACGACGATCCCATTCTCATCCCGCCCGCCAGATTCAGAGGGCAGGGGCAGAGGTACGTAAAGGAGCCTCCACCCGATTCAGAAAAATAATAATAATCTTGGCATTTTTAAGGATAGATTTTCTGATTTGAGTTTTGTACTTTCACACTCACTGTTTTCAAACGAATGTAGATTTAATTCCAGAGGATCTGCAGTAGGAGATAGGATGATCAGGTAACACGCTCGCTCTGGAAACCTAAAAACAAGCTAACACTGGAGCTGCGTGATCTGCTGCACAGCACCTAAAGCCACAAGCACCACAAAGTGTTCAGCTAACCTTTTTTTTTTTTTGTTTGTTTTGACTTGGTTTGACTCGAGCTATTGATAAAAAGTATGGAGTGTTTGCATGCCATCACAAACGGCCTGAATAAAAAAACACCACGGCTGCATTTATCGTATCTGTATGCATGACGACTTCGAAAGAATTAAATGTTTTGATGCTTCATGCAGGTGATTTCTACTGAAAAAAAAAGATCCTATAAAGCACTCTAGTGGTTGAAATGTAAACATCTAGTGTAAATCAAATCATGAGTTTGCGAATGTTGTTTTTGAGTTATTTAAATTTCGGGGGGTTCTTTCCTTTTCCTTGCCAGGCGCTCTGCAGCAGCTCGCATCCAGGAGCTGTTTCGCAGGAGAAAGGAGAGAAGAGAGATGGAGGAGAGCGAAACTCAGAATATCAGGAGACCGTCAGTGAAAATGGTCTACAAGGGCCACCGCAACTCCAGAACCATGGTAAGCCCGGTCGAACCGATCAACACAAAACGAACAGAAAAGTTAGGCAAAACCTGTTAGTTTTATCTCGACGCAGACCATCAACGCATGTTGAAAATCAAGGTTATTTAGCCGTTTTCGAAGGCTAATCCGTCTTTACGACTCTCGCAGCAGAAGGACTTGAGACGCCTGTCTCGTTTAGGTTTCCTCTAGCAGAGTCGTCTGTGTGACGTTTGAGGTGCTTCTCGCCCTCGTGTCCAGATAAAGGAGTCGTGTTTCTGGGGCAACAACTTCGTGATGAGCGGCTCGGACTGCGGACACATTTTCATCTGGGACAGACACACCGCAGAACACCTCATGCTGCTGGAAGCCGACAACCACGTGGTCAACTGCCTGCAGCCGCACCCCTACGACCCCAGTGAGTCCAGTCAGGGCGGTGGTCAGCTCGCAGCACGAGACGAGAGGAATGCAGCCGTGTATTTAGTACTTTTATGCTTTGTTGTTTTTTTTTTTTCCAGTTTTGGCTTCTTCGGGGATAGACTATGACATCAAGATTTGGTCGCCACTGGAGCAGTCTGCGTCTTTTAACAGAGTGCTTGCTGACGAGGTACAACAAATTTTATACGATGACTTGGAGCTGGGCGATTTCGCTTAAAAATAATATCACTGAGTCCAGTTTTCTTGATCTGTTTTCTAAAAAAAGAAATGATAAATGACAGGAAATATTTCCAGAAAATGGTTTTATTTCAGTCAATTCTTCTGTCAGTTAGTTGTTTTTTTTGTTGTTTAGTTACAAGAATGCAGTCATTAATATTAACAGATTAAGGATGCAATTTCACCACAAGGATAAAAAGCGGTGAAGAATGCTTGTCAAACAAGATGGCCGCCCTGGGTGTGTTTGACATCACTTTGAACTTTTGGAAACCCAAGGAGATACTTGGTAAAATACTGATAAAATTGTTTTGTTGTCCAGCCCTAAAACAACACTGTGGAAACCAAAAGATAAATTCTTGACAGATTGAAACACATAATCTGTTATTAGTATTAACATCCAATATTCATTTGAAAAGTTCACACTTCTGTCATGGAGCTAAACGCTGCCGTGTTTATTTCAGAAGACGAAACGTCATAACAACAACAAGAACTTCCAGAACGCTCTCTTTACAGACATAAATCGAAAAATTTTAATATTATTAAAAAGTTCAATGTTCCTGCCACTAATTTCAGAAAACAAAAACCACTCTTATCTCCTCATAAATAGGTCATAACCCGCAACGAGCTGATGCTGGAAGAAACGAGAAACACAATCACTGTCCCGGCCTCCTTCATGCTCCGAATGTTGGCGTCCCTCAATCATATCAGATCAGGTGAAGCTCGTCGCAGACGACCCGCCGAGCGTCGCTCGTTCTCTTGTGTCAACTTTTCCTTTTCTTCTTTTTCTTCTTCCTGTAGATCGCCTGGAGGGCGATCGATCTGAAGGATCCGGTCAGGAAAACGAGGAAGAGCAGTAGCCAAATTGGCATTTTATTTTCATGGGAAAAAAACAAACAAACAAAAAAAAAAACACATTTTGTTGTTGCTGTATAGCACTTGCAAAGAACCCCAAATTTGTACTAGTAGAATACTTCCTTTTGGATATTAGTGTTATTTCTAGGCCCTTGTGTTATATTCGTTTCTTTCTTTTTTAAAGAACTTTCTTACTGATGTTTCTGTATGAGGATAAACTACACCTGTGTGACTGCAAAAAGGACGTCAGTATGGGTATATAAAAGTGTGTCTAGAGTGCTAGTAACAGCGGCTGGTGTGAAAGGATGTTAAAGTGCAATATTATTTGTTTGGCGAAGGTGAGAGTTTGGATCAGTGTTAATGTTTGACATTTTTTTGAATTTGTAGCAATGAAATGTTGACGTGCTGCTGCAGCACTTAAAGCATGTGAATACAGACTTTAATTAAAATACAAAGGCTTTAAATCTGTTGTTTTGTAGAGTTTGGACGGAAAGAACTGTGATCAGCAACGAGAACGTGGCGATCGGTAACAGAGCAGCTGCTGAGTTGCTGCTTGCAGCTGTTTTTGCTTTTTTTAGCAGCTGCTTGTCTGAACGCAGGCTCTGTCTCTGGGAAAATATCAAAAGCTGAAGTATTTCTCACTTAGCTGCCCTTTTTATTTATTTTTCATGCATTAAACATGTTTGTTTGCTTTCTTATTTGACTTGGGTAAAACAAAAAACTGTTTGAGGAGAGTTTTACTCTGATAAACTCTACAAAAGGTTTTTTGCTAGAGACGGAGCGTCAAGTTATAGTGACCCATAGAGCCAATATGGCCAAGTGCACAATAAACAGCTGTAACATCAGTCAGATGTATCCCCAACTGTAACATGTGGTTTGAGATTTTTTTTGTTTTGGTGCAAAATCAGCATCAAACTTTATTTAAACATTTAATTAGATGCTTGCATTATTGTTGACATCCCTGGCAAAGATGTACAAGAAACACTTTAAATAACTTCCTCTGTTGTTGCAGCATCAAACAGTCCAAAATTGCATCTTGACATTCGTCCTACTGTCCAAAATATAAACACGTAGAGTGTGCTTGACGTTACTTTGAGTTAAACTAAACTACTGATACTTCTTTTCATATTTCTTGCGTCTTCATGAGTTTACATAAAATCATGAACAAGCCTGAGCATCCTCTTCACAAAACCATCATAGGAAAACGGCGTCTTCAGTCAGAGGCTCCTTCAAATTCGCTGTAATACAGACTGCTACAGAAGCTCTCTGACGAATCTTTGATTGTACAAGGTACAGCAACATTTAATTTCCCGTTAAGGTCAATAAAGTACATTTGACTTTGAATTAAATTGAATTGGCAGAGACACACAACCTTCACAAATGGAAATACAGAGTTCCACTCAAAGTAGACATGTTCGATGGTATAAAATTTTAATACAAATATCTGTATCCATAGTTACAATCGGAAATGAAGTGAACCTCGATGAAGATCACGTCACTTCTCGTGTGTAGTTTTTTTTTTTTACTACTAAAAAAGTACCAGTTGAAAAAACTCTAAGAAGAGAACACACAAAGTAAAACTGAATTTCATAAATACATTCCATGTATGCCTTTGAGGAGGGAAAAATATTATAATACGAGTTTCATAAATAAGAGTGTAGAAATGAATGAGCTGTACCTCTGAAAACATTTCTGTAAGCTGACTGAACCATCAGTTCAGCATAATTTATTTCTGAAATATTTGCTACAGCAGTCAGTTTAGGGACCGACTAGAGACCATTTTTAGTACCTCTGTGCTCTGCTGCTGAACTGCATCTGTTTTCTTCTCTAATGTAAAGGGTTCATGCTGAATCTGACTGAATGGACTAAAAAAAAACTGAAACTGAACTAAAAGAAAATTTTGTATAAAACTATTTTTTTTATCTGTGATTTCAATTTTGATTATTTGTCTATAAATAATAATTGAAAAAAAAACAATATAATGTAACTGGAATTTTTATGGCCTTAGTTTGGCCTGACATCAAACTGCATTTACTGAAATTAAAGACCAGAACATAAAAATGAACGAGATGAAGCAAATGTATTTAAAGGATTTGTATTAAAATCCAGACAATTTCTGCATATTTCCTATGTTCAAAGTTTCAGGCTTTTCAAAAATCATCTTTGATTCCTGAGGTGATTTTCAACACTTAAGATAAATCTGCACATTTCTACAACCCGTTCTGGTTTTTGCAAACCTGAACTGGTGAGGCCATGTTGAAATTCAGAGTAAAACTGAATAAAGTAAAGAATAGATGGTGGGGTAACTAAGGCAACAAGACTTTTTCCTGGTGTGTTAAGAGCAGAAAAAACGGGAAACACTCAGCCTTTGATAGTCTGATGAGAACTGAATTGTGATGGCTACAAAACTGGGTCATATTCCCAAGTGCCCATCAAAAGAGGCCCGGCGAAGAAACCGTGGTTTACCAGTGAACTCTGGTAAACCAAGGTTTCTTCGCCGTGGCAACACAGGGCAAAGTTACCCTGTGTTGCTCAGTTTGACAGATGGGTTATAAGGGTTATGGTATGGGCATAAGAAGCTGCAGATCAATAAGGGTGGAGGAAATATTCCCTGAATAATGCGCCCTGACACAAAATGGTAAAATGAGTCAGGAATGGTTTGAGGAATCACTTCTTTCAGGTTTACTTGGACTCCATGTCCCCAGATCTCAATACAATCATGTTAGGCTGGACAAACAAGTCCAATCTATAGAAGTCAGGAGTGCACTGATAATAAAGAGTTTATGCCTGATTGGTGCATTTATGCATGCGCTTTAAGCCTGACTGAAAAGTTGTTGTTTTTTTAAGTAGCCAAGTTCACATAAAAATGAAATTTATTCATGATTATTTTATTCTAAAGTCAGAATGAGAATTTCATTTTGGTCTTTAGAAAAAATATGCATGAATAAAGTATTTTCAATCAATGCATTACTTTTTTTTGGTACTGATCAAACCTGAAAAAAAAAATTAAATAAATGTATATTCCCAAGGCATAGAAGCATCATAAAAATAGTCTATCCAGTCGGCGCTGGTCAGGTTACCTTTTTGCTGCTAATCCTTTAAGTCATCAAGCACAAAAAAAACTAAAACTGGGTCAAGAAGCTTTGCTGCAACAGAACCTAAGTGGACTGTAAACATCTGCATGAGAGAAACTAGCAGAGTGAATCTGAGGTGAAAGATTTACTAGTTTGTTTTTTTCCAATAATTTCTCTTTTTTATTTTTATTCAAACTGACCACAGCACATTAAGATACTAAAAATATATAATAAAAAATGTGTAGCAAAACAACATTACCATGTAAGGTTACAGTAGCACAAAATTCCTATTAAGAGTACAAACATGACAGAAGAATTTCCCTGGACACTGACGGCGTTCCTTTGAGTGAAAAAGTGCCTCTTCCTGTCTGCCGGTCCAGACTTCATCAGCCGTACCACAGGGTGTTTTAGTGTGCAGTCGAAGGCCAAACCTGCAGCGATCAGATGAGCTGCTTCTCCTCCTCCTCCTCTTCCTCCTCCTCTCGGTCGTCCTTGACGATGCCTTCGTCGATGCTCTCCAGCCTCAGTCTCTGACCGTCCAGGTGTCTGGGCTTCTGCGCCCCCCTCGTCATAAAGAGTCCTCCCCCCTGCGGTGACGGACTCTGCTCGAACAGCGCGAGCTTGGCGTCGCTCTCGATGGCCTTCGCCAAGCAGGAAGCGTACGAGTCGAGAGATTTGTGAGTCTCCGCGTGGACTTGGGCTGAAGATGTGTTTTCAGCTGAGGAAAATAAAAGGTAATTCAGAAAAACCTCAACAACAAAAAAAAAAAACCAGCGTTCGTGCTCGGTGTATAGCCATGTTTTTTCCATTTATTTCCAATGAAAAGTTGCCTTTTTTTGGTTAAGCTTCTTGTTCTCAGAAAACCTAATGATGGGATACCTTTGGAATGCTCCACCTGGTCTTCAAAGGTGACCGAGCTCCGCCTCTTCCCGGATGGATTCCCGTTTTGTAATGGGAAGGAGGGGCTGTCTGGGCAGGAGTTCTCCAGCACCATCACATCGGTGCCTGCAGGTAAAGCAAAGAGGGCGGCTCCCTGTGATCCGTTTTATCTCCCAGTCGGAAAAACAACAAAACCAGAAGCGTGTGATCTTACTCATCCTGAATGCCAGCTCTTCAGCTGAAACATGAGCTGCCGAACAGGAATGTTATGAGCAACCAAGACTGACCTGAAGCCACAATTATCTTACTTATGGTGGAAATTGGGTTTACTCCAAGCTAGATAGATACATTTGTAAAAAAATAAAAAATTTTTTGACAATTTGAAGGATTTCAAATAAGAAATTTGAATATGATGTAAAGTGAAGCATTTTAATTTAACAATAATGTAACAAAGAGGCTTAGCATACTTTTTTTTTAGTTAGTCTGTCGCAACAAGTTATAAACCAATTTTATTACTTGAAATTGGTCTCAAAACAACAATGCTCTTGTTTATCGCGATAACTTCTGGGACAATTTATCATCCAGAAGGATTTGACATAGTGACAGGCCTATTTTTTGGTTTAGGGCACTTATATCTTTATCTTTGTTAAATATGAAGTAGAACAGCAGGTTGCTTTTTTTGTTGTTGATGTTTTTGATAACAAAAACTACCATACTCACAGACTTATAGACAACAGAACCTTTTCTGCTTCTTGTCAAAAACAAAAAGTTTTTACATGAACTATATACTCAATTTATTGCTTAAAATATTGATTCTTTCATCCAAATGGCTGGATTCAGGTGATCCGACTGCTTCCATGGCCACTGGTGTCTAAAATCTAACGTTAGGCATCCAGACTGATTCTATAATCATCTGGGAAAGAAATGATTACATGAATCCCAGTATGGACTCTATATGGACTCTAGAGCAGAGGGGACGTGATCTCTGGAGTGACGGCCATTCCTCTCTGGGTTTAGGTATTCGCCTGGAGCCTGAGAATTACGTGACTGCATCGTCAAGTGTACAGTAAAAGTTTGTGGGGAGAGATTATGGTGTGATTATGATAGTTTTATGCTGCTGACTCACTGGAAGCAGTTTGGAGTTGCAACATGACTGTGTGCACCACAACATGGATAAGAGAGATTGATGTGAACATAAAGAGCGCCTGTAGGATGAAAGCTAAAGAGTGTTTTCTGGTGTGTGTGGGTGTGTGTGTATTGCCAACCTGAGTCCTGAGTGAAGCTGAAGCCGGTGTCTCCTGTGCTGCTTCCTGGGGTCAACAGTTGTTCTCCTCCGGCCAGCATTGCGGTCAGGTGGGGGGACATACCCAAGTCTGAAAAAACAACAAACACAAAACACACACTCACAAAGAAACAATTTTTTCTCACATTAGTCAAGGGATCATACAGTTTATAAGAAAATCTTAGCAGGTTGATGCTCAGCGGACTTCGATACAATATTCTGGTGCGACATATGTTGATGCCAGTATTGGGGTTCCCCAGGGCTCAATACTCAGTCCACCACAGTTTTTTTTTAAATAATCAACCTTTCTTTTCATTATTTTGCAGATGACTTTCAGTTCTTCCTGCCTTCAGCTGAACTGAACAGCAGAGATTCACTGACACTGATTTTGGGCTGTGTGATTGAAACCAAGACTGGACAAAGTTGTGCCTTTATGAAAGCAGGACGGGTGAGTTGGTTTGAGTCAAAGCTTTTGGCTTCTTACATCCACTATGAGGAATTTACTGCAATACTGGACAGTTCTCTAAAGTTGGATAAACAGATGAATACTGGGGAAAATAAGAGTTTTTTTCCCCATATTGTGTTCTTCTCCATTTTCACATTACTTCTAAAATTTAACTCCTTAAGCCATCCATGCACCTTTGACCACCAGGCATAAAGTAATTAGACAACCACAAGATGGCAGAAAATTCTTGGTTTGCGTCGTTTTTGCATCAGCCGGCATTAGTGAGCTACATCTGCCATCTCGGCTGCTTTCAGACTGAAAGTGGTTTGAGGTGAATTTGCTGTGGCTGCTCCAAAGGGATAGATATTTACACAGCTTAGACTGGAATCATTTACTATCTGCTGAACACTTATGCACCTTCTCTGGCTTCTGGGTCGAGCAGAGGATGAGAGCAGAGATGGATTTGATTACTTAAATTGTATATTCTACAGTTATTTTTATTCAGTTTTATTTTATTTTATCTTATATGCGACTAACATTTGAAGCAGTCCGGTCAACTTTTGTTTTTATGTTATAAAGTAAAAGTAAACAGAAAAACCGGCACCTATGACTTTCCTGCACTTATTTCATTCTTATTGTTTTCCAACTTTTTTTTTTACATTTTCAACACATCATGAGCGCACTGATAATCAGAAACATCCAACTCATGAGAATATAAGGCCTTAAAGACTTTGGTCCCTGCTGCTGTCCCACCTGTGATCCTGTTAGAGATGCTGAAGAGTCGGGACGTCCGCTGCCTTGTGGCAAACGACTCTCTGTAGTAACGATCGCCAAAGCACATCCCCAGCAGCTCCTTCCTCACCGTTTTGTTCCACAGGCCGTAAATGAGCGGGTGGCACACGGCGCTGCAGAAAGAGAGCCACGCCACCAGAGTCTCCAGCTCCTGGGAGACGCGGCCCTGACCCCACAGGGCCTCTGTACACACCACCCCAACGTACGGCCCCCACGTTATGAAAAAGGTGCCGATCACCACCAGGATGGTGACGAAGGCCTTGCACTGACTCCCTGCGTACACGAGGCTCCGTCTGCTCCCGCTGGAGGAAGTTGAAGTGATTGAGCTCCTTCGTCCGTTTCTCTGAGTTCCAGCTGAGTTGTCTTGGGCTACAACGACCGTCCCGCAGTGGATTTTTCTGGCTTTCATGCGAGCAACGCGGAAAATGACTCCGTAGCAGGCTAACATGATGAAGAAGGGCGGGAGGATGCACCAGGTGACCCAGAAGGCGGTGTAACTCGGCTCTCTGGACCAGGCCACGACGCACGTCCGCTTCAGACAGTCAAACTCGAAGGAGGACCAGCCGAACAACGGGGGCAGGCAGCCCACCAGCGAGTGTAGCCACACGTAGACGATGACGACCACCGCCCTGTTCCCCGTGATCTTCATGTGGTAGATCATCGGGTAGAGCACGGCGTAGTACCTGGCAGGACGAAATGGGAACAAGATGGAGAAATCTGTCAAACAGCTGCTGAACGTGGTTCTCAGGGGGAAACGCTGATCCGTAAACCTCAAGAGACTGCTGAGATGGAAGAGGGCGACACAGGAGCTTGAAAGCCGCATGAACCCACTAACGGTGCTGTAATGCGTTTTGGTAAAAGATGAAAACAGCAGACAGACGGGAGCTTGGCAGGAGAACAAACAAGCTGCTGTGTAACCAGAAATCCCCAAAGGTGCGGAGGATCATTAGGAAAGCAGTGAGAACACCGTGGACCGAGAGCTGCTGAGAAAATTTACAGTCACGGCTTTGTGAGCTCCGAGGAAATAATACACAAGTTATCTCAAGTAGCTTTAAGTGCTAAATTTGGCTCAACTAAAGTACAGTTCATGTAAATAATAAGTACTAGTGGCAGGATGAAATGATAAAGTTCTCTTTAGAGACTTTTAAGTAAGATAAATAGCTGTTGATTTCTTCACAAAGAATTTCAAATGTTTATTACAGTGAAAAATCAAAAATCCTGGAAAATTTCATTTTATCGTAAAATGACTGTTTTTTCAGTGTGTGTCCGTGCCACAGAACGGGGCTTATTAAGGTCTGCACTAAAACTTACTAACAGACGACTTTGATTTTAACCCAAACTATTTCACTGTAGTTAAAGTTGTGTGTTTAGTGTGGCTGTCCTGCCTCATTAAAGGTTTTAAAAGGTTTTCTTCCAGCATTTCTCTTGAATTTAGCTCAATTAATCTTCCCATCAACTCTGATCAGCACATTTTCAACTATCAAAAAAGAAAAGAACATCCACAGCATGATGCTGCCACCACCTCTCAGTCGACTCAATTTAGAAATCTAGTGACATGTTGAAGCGATTGGTTCCACTGGATTTTATTTAGGGGTATCACACTAAAGAGGGCTGAATGGAAACACAAGCCACATATTTTCAGTAAATATTTTTAAAAACTACTCAAGATTTACTTTCCACTTAACAATTATGCTACATTTCGTGTTGAAACATCTCATTAAAACACATTCAAATTTGTATTTGTGATGTCAAAAAAATATATATATCAAAATGTTAAAAATGTATAAACAAATTAGATTTTTCAGTTTTAGGATAATACACACAAATACCATCTGCAACACTTTAATAAGAAATTAGAAATATGTTATAATTGTTTCAGGCAAATTGAAGAAAACAAAACAAAAGAAAAAAATAAAACGGTAACAGATGTATCGATATCTCTGGATATCGATACATGCAGAGTTCATCTAACTGCAACTCCAGGCTGATCCGGTACCGACCTGTCGATGGCGATCACTCCGAGGGTCAGCATGCTGGCCGAGCTGATGAGAAGGTAGAGCAGCGCGGTGAAGTTGCACCACACCACCCCGAAGACCCACTCTCGCTTCACCGAGCTCACGGCCACAAACGGCAGCACCAGCACGGACAGCAGCAGGTTGGACACGGTCAGGCTGAACACGAACTTGTTGCTGGGCGTGAGCAGGTACGGTCGGCGGTAGAAGGTGCCCACGATCAGCAGGTTCCCCAGGCAGGCCAGGAGCGTGATGGTCACGAAGGACACCGACTCCAGGACCGCCAGGACATCGCCGTTCCCCACTGAGGTGCAGTTCCTACTGGCGTTCATGGCGAGAGACTGGACCACCCAACAGGCGAGGCAACTGTGGGAGTCTGAAGGGAAGGAACTCAAAATTACACGAATATTGAGCAGGAAAACATACCGGAAAAGTGTTATTTGAGAATATTTCTGCTTGAAATAGAAGACAAAGAGTTTAAAGCAAAGCCTTCTGAACCCTACTGACATGACTGACCCTGCAAAGAGAATCTATAAAAACTAATAAGAAAGTTTCCTAAGTCCAGATGACTTCTCTTTATGATTGGTATGTGGTGGCATGTGTTGTCAAGTGGTTGACACATGACAACACATATTTTAACAGTATGTACGAACTGGTAAAATCCACCAATTTAAACATTAGATCGGTTGCAGTTAGCAAAGTTTTATTTTACTTTTTACGGTTCTAGAGAAACATGGACGTCTAAACTGAAAGGGCAAAAGTAAAAATGCTTAGATTAAGGTCGATAGTATTGGTAAATACAGCAATGATCAGCTGTGACACATGCATGTCTTTCTTCTTTCCTCTCTTTCTCGGCCACGGTTCCTACATTCTGCACTATTCTACATTTTGGTCAATGTAGTTTGTGTCCGGTGTGAGAATCTGCTGCCCTGAGACTCTGTCCAACTGGCTAAATAATACATTAGCATGTGAAATGCAACTTCATACCACTTGGAATAAATTAGCCGACAAACTGCTGCACTCCAACAAGTCCTGAATATCGCACACACTGATAGTGCGTTGATGATATAATGATGATAAACTGAGCTGCCTTGTAAATTTGTTCTTGCAAAACTCAAAATAAGCAACAAGTTTGAAGGTAGTGAGTCTCCCGCAGCATGTGGTTCATGTAAGCAATACAATCTGACACACTGTGGTATATTTGAGCAAAACAACCCCAAAGAACATAAAAACACTCAAAGGTATAAATTTGTGTATTTAGAAAATTTTACAACAGTTATTTAAGTGTCTAGTATAGATGGGTGGATGGTGGGATGAAAAATAAATGTTTAGATGAAGGATTGATGGAGGGATGGAAAATAAATGGGTGGACAGCTAAACAGATGAACGATGCTGCTTTTAGACAATGGCGCAAATAATAACCAAAGCATCTAAATATTCCCATGCACATCCAGACCTAGAAAATGATTTAATCAAATCCTTAACTTTTCCAGATTGTACAAGAACCATTTTTGTTGCTACAACTACAACTTTCATTTTAAAATGAAAACCCATTTATAACCCCCCCAAAGAAAGAGCTACCAACTGTAGTTATAATTATGAAATAACGCATTACAAGAGAATCCTAAGGAATACTTTTACATCTGCAGTTGAGCATGTTTCTTTACAGACTATGTTATTTTAGATTTTGGTGAATTTATTTTAAACAAAACACCATAAAAGCATCAAACTCAAATTTGTCCAGCTTACCCACTACAGATGGTGAACTGATTTTGCTTTTGTCTTAAAATATACATAAAACTTTAGATGGGTTTTATTGCGTATTTCACTTAAACCAAACCAAACCAACTTTATTTATAAAGCACTTTAAAACAACCACAGCTCATACAAAGTGCCGTACATTAAAACACAACATAAAAAAATAAACAATAAAAACTTAACAGTTTAAAAAACAACAACATGCAATTTAAAACTAGATCCCGCTGGTGTTAAAAACCAAGTAAAATAGATGGGTTTTAAGGCGAACTTTAAAAGTAGCAGCTAACGAAACATGTAAACTATTTTGTAAATCTCTAACGCCCAAAGATTGAACGAAAATTGAGGTTTTAAATGTGAATATGTTGACACAATTTTACCCCGGAAATGGGTCTAAATTTCTGTGCATGCATACAAATACAACTTTTCCTTAATAATAGTAGTTAAAGTGGACCTCAAAGCGCAGCGTTTGTGATTTTTAATTTGTATTTTGGGAGCTTTCTGAGCGGATGATAACGTCCAGCTCCAGACTCCACCGCGGTACAGCTCCCGTTAGTTAGCCAAGTTTGACTCAAACTTTCCCCATTGTCCCCCCTGAACTCTCGGCTCTTTTACCTGCTTTTGTTCGGCGCTGCGGCTCCACATTTCGTCTGTCAGCGGAGACGAAACGTCCATCTTGGTTTTTTTTTTTTGTATTTCCTCGATACCCGACAAAAGCGGGACAAACCAGGGGGGGAAGCAAAGCCAGTGAATATGGGAAGAGTTTGGGATGGTATGAGATTTATCTCGGGCGGCCAGTTGTGGCTGCAATGGCGGCGTCCTCCTCCTCTCCTCCTCCTCTCCTCCTCCTCTCCACCCAAAGCTCCGGCTCCCTCTCCGACCTGCCACCCTCCCTCTCTCTGTGTGGGTGGTCGTCGAGGAAAAATGCTGTTTTCCCTTCGCCATTGAAGCAGGGCTGTTATAAACCCGTGGTTAACGAATTTGCTTAATTAAATTACGTCTTATCATTGTTATGCTATGTGTATTAAACAGATAAAAAGTGCATTTGATTCTTTTTTTCAGAAGAACCACAGACGGTGTGTGTTTCTGTTGCTTTGTTGATAAAACAGTGTTTATGAATGGGTGCATGTTGACAGAGGCGTCTGCTTATGAATGAACTGTTATGCGTCGCTTGATCCGTCTGGACCACACACGGAGATCATAGCTTCCCGCTACAAGGGTGCCGCTCGCAACTGAGCCGGCTCTAATTGCCAGCTCATTACATGAACGAGGGCTGTCGTTTATCAGAATCGGTTTATGTGCATAACCAACAAATTTGATCTTGTTTTCACATGCTCGCAGCATACAGTCTGTATGAAAAAAAAATAGTGCAAATATTCTATATCTGTACGATACAGATATAAGATAGAGAAAAAAACTGAAGTTGGAGAAAAGGAGAGACATATTCACTAATTAAGTGTAATGACTGTTCCTATAGGTGGGAGACAGTTTGTGTTATTTTAACAACGTGATTCTTTAATGCAGGCAAATTCAAATTGACAGTAAGGTACAGTACAGTAAAGCCTTGTCCACATAAAAACAAGTCCTCCAAAACTGTGTTTGAATTTTTACCTTTTATAAAACGTTCTGTAAATAAACACAAATTTAAGAACATTTCCCTGGAAACTTCTACAACTTACACTTTATTTCAGTGTTTATCTAAAATCATGAATGTCTGGTTAATTTCGTTTTAAATTGCCATTAGATATTAATATGTGCATGTACAGTAATCTGTCTTGGGTGTCTCTCTGTTTGCCCACAAGCTGTGCAGTATTATAAAGGAAAATTATTTTATACCCAAACTTTTCATAGTTATATGAATCCAAAATGTTATGTACAGAGACAAGCTATATTATCTTAATAAGCTATATTATTAGGATCCAGGAAATGGGCCGTAATTCCCATCCCAAGCAAAACACGTCATCTATCGTCTTCCAATCAGACACCGGGACGCGTTACTGACTTTGACCACTTGGTGTCACTTTTGCACAAAACAGAGTCAGACCCACGCCTGAGCTGAACTCAGGTTGATCTAACAAAGTTTTCTCTTTCTGAGATCTTTCTTGGATGGTTTTCCTGCAGATGTCATGGCTCATCTAGATGACAAAACAAGAAAAATCAACTTAACACAGAAATTTTTCTGCATTTTCAGCAACATTCCTCACCATGATCTTTATGTAATGTCTTTGAGGCTGTCTCTGGATTCCTAAGTCTTAATTTTCTACATCAGTGAGAGCAGAATGGATCAAGTATAACTGATTTGCTCCGAATTAAATTAATCCATCCTTTCCTCAACCTGCATAATCTTCTCCATTACCATGACAGTAACACAAATTTGATGAATAAGTCTGTCCTATGTTTCAAAATGAAGCTTCTTTTGCACCAGAAGTCATTAAAACTCAATAGATAGATAGATAGATAGATAGATAGATAGATAGATAGATAGATAGATAGATAGATAGATAGATAGATAGATAGATAGAAGACGGGTAAAACGTATATAAAAGTCTATATTTCTATTTCTTCTGTTTCTGTGACCTGTCTTGGATAAATAGTTCTCTGAAACTTCAACTTAAATGCCACATGCCTGAGCAGAACAAAATAAAATCCAGTATATCGTTATAAAAAGAATTTCTTCATATTCCTTTCTTGGGTTTTGTAACTGCAGGCTGACAGCTATTATTGAGAAAACCATCAGTTAATTTATATGAAGTTGTTGCTCAACAGTTCTGTATTAAACGTCACTTCGTTACTGATCCTGTGTAGGAACAAAATATACAATTTGTCGTTATAAAAATGCCCTATTGTCTTTGTTGGGGTTTGTTACTGCAGGCTCCAGAAGGGGTAATTCTGAGATGGCTTTAAAATAGCTTTATATCGACACATTTCTGATTTAAATAAACTGACGTTACCTTTCGTTGTCCTTTCACACGATGACGATATAAAAGACATAAAAAAAAGTATTTTACTGTTTTAAACCTGCATTTAACAATGCCGTCACGCTTAGTTTACCTTAATTTTTTTAATGTTGGATTTGTGTCTTCAGTCCTGCACGGGGCTCACAGGGCGCTGCCAGCTTGTTTGAATTGAAAAGTTTGCATTCAGAAACAGCGCCGACAAGCGTTAAGGAGGCAACATGACAATTACGGAGAAGACGAGCAGACAAGACTGGTTTTATATGGAGATGGCTCTCCATAGTTTTACACATCAAATCAAATAAACTATGGCAGCAATAACTTTTGGTGTTTTCAGGATTCCTGTTTGGTGGGAGAAGAGGTGCATTAATATTAGCCTTATCCATAAAATAATTATTTTAGCTATTTCTTTCAAAGTTCCAAACAAGGGCACACATTGGCATGTCCTGTTTAAATTTCTACAGAAATGTTCTAGCTGGGGCCTGCAATATCAATACATAGCAGAGCAGTGCACTAACTTGCAAACTAGAGATAAAACCTTCAGTGCAGTGCAGGTTTTATCTGCACAGCAAACCTTCCAGGATCTTGATAGATAACCTAAAATCTTGATAGGTTTTATCACGATTGTACCGCAAGTTAGTCAGACTTACCATGCAGTTTATCTAAACTAATATCTAAGTAAGGAAGTACAAGAAAAATCTCAAAGAACTTACAGGAAGAAATATCCGATCCTGTCCATTTCCTAACCGCCTGATACCTTTAGTAGTCCTTCACTGAAAATCATGAATCGCTCTTAGTCTGATCCCTCACCAATGGCAACCTGCCCTGGGAAGCCTCGCTACTGGCTGAACCCCAGGACAAATTCTCCATCTGGGTCATTGGGATACTCAAACCCCTCCACCACGTTAAGGTGGCGATTCTGCGGAGGGGTCACCAGCAGGTCGCGATGGTTGTTTAAACCAAGGGATCCCCCATCCTGAGCAAGCACAAGGCGACAGTGGAGAGGATAACTCCCTTTAAAAGGAAGAAACCTCCAGCAGAACCAGACTTAGGATGAGCAGCCATCTGCCGAGGCTGGCTGGCTTCAAGTTGGCGAAAATAAAAAAACGACCAAACAAAAAAAAACAAACAAAAGAAACACATTAAAAATAAAACTGGAACTAAATGTCTGAAATGAGAAAAACATAGTTAATTACAAAATAAGATTGCATAACATTACAAAAAAGAAGAAGTGATTAGTGTAAATGGTCCACCCCCGCATCGTCGCCCCCACCACAGCCCCCCTGGCTCCATCTCCCCGCCCCCCCTGTGACGTCGCCCCCTGCGGCTCCCCATCGGCGTCGTTGCCCGCGCGGCTCCAGCTCCGCCCCCCTGCAACGTCGCCCCCTGCGGCTCCCCATCCGCGTCGTTGCCCGCTGCGGCTCCAGCTCCGCCCCCCCCGTCGTTGCCCCCCTGCAACTCCCCATCCGCATCGTTGCCCCCCGCGGCTCCAGCTCCTCCCCCCTGCAACGTCGCCCCCCTGCGGCTCCCCATCCGCGTCGTTGCCCGCCGCGGCTCCAGATCCCCCCCCCCCACGTTGTTGCCCCCCTGCGACTCCCCATCCGCGTCGTTGCCCCCCGCGGCTCCAGCTCCTCCCCCTGCAACGTCGCCCCCCTGCGGCTCCACATCCGCGTCGTTGCCCCCTGCGGCTCCAGCTCCGCCCCCCCTGCAACGTCGCCCCCCTGCGACTCCCCATCCGCGTCGTTCCCCCCTGCGGCTCCAGCTCCGCCGCCCTGCAACGTCGCCCCCCTGCGGCTCCCCATCCGCGTCGTTGCCCGCCGCGGCTCCAGATCCCCCCCCCACGTTGTTGCCCCCCTGCGACTCCCCATCCGCGTCGTTGCCCCCCGCGGCTCCAGCTCCTCCCCCCTGCAACGTCGCCCCCCTGCGGCTCCACATCCGCATCGTTGCCCCCTGCGGCTCCAGCTCCGCCGCCCTGCAACGTCGCTCCCCTGCGGCTCCCCATCCGCGTCGTTGCCCCATGCCGCTCCAGCTCCGCCCCCCTGCAACGTCGCCCCCCTGCGGCTCCACATCCGCGTCGTTGCCCCATGCCGCTCCAGCTCCGCCCCCCTGCAACGTCGCCCCCCTGCGGCTCCCCATCCGCGTCGTTACCCGCCGCGTCTCCAGCTCCGCCCCCAGCGTGTCCCTCCTCTTCATAGGTCGAATACTCCATGCACTCTAAAATTATAGAGGCATGTGTATTCCGCTTGACCCCAGTTGCTTTTTACCTGTAGACTGACGTAGCTGAAGGAATCCATTTTTTCTTCCTGTTAGACAAGAAAGATGCATATTAGGAGGTTTACATTCATAATCCATAGCTACAAATAGACAAGACAATGGAAACAAAGGAGATCTGCTTAAAGTGCATGGAAGCCCAGTTCAACTGTCCTTGCTGTAAATATATTTTGCATACATTTTTTCAAGATACCATGGAATTAAACTAATATCTTCCTAACCAGAAAACAAAATGTTATCTAGTATGACTGGAGGTTTATTTTGATTGTTTTCTTATCGTGATACAACAAAACTAAGTATTTTGTGATAACAGATTGATAGATTTTGTTATAAGACATAATAAAAGTTGGTGTGAAGAACCTTATGGTTAGGAACAATTACCAATATTTATAACAGGGTCAGTCACTCTGGGCTTCTGTAAGAACTGTTGTATTTGGTTAATAAAATATTCATTTGACATATTTACAGGAAGTTTGAAGGTCTGTAAGCTGTCGCCATCTTCGTCATATTGAAAAGTTCCCAATAAACTCTCCTGATCCTCTAAATACTTCTTTCCCTGAGACAAAATTAGATAGAAATCCAGTTCATTATTTTGTTCTTTCTATATATGTGAAAGTTTGTTGGTGTACCTAAAAACATATCACACCCTGAGATAAGCAGAAAATTCATTTGTGCACACAGAAAGTGTAAGTGTCACTGAAATTGTTTGTGTTGTTAGGGAATGTGGGTTTGTTTCTGGCAGTTGGGATTATGCATTTTGAGTTGTTTTTTAAGTTATCGCAAGATTTGTGTACATGTGGTTTGTGCTGCGAGACTTGGATGAACTGAGAAGGAGCGGAAGCCTGAAGGTGAGCCTTGTGTCTCGTGTTGTTATGGTATTTTGTAGTTATGTTTGTGATATTGGGTAAATTTATTGGTTGTGGTGTTTTAATTAATATTTTGATTTAGAGCAGATAACCAAGTAATATTCCGCTAAAGACCAACCTCCGAAGTGGCAGGTGGCCACGAGGTAAATGGTTGAACACGTGTCACCTGTCTGTCTGTAAATGTATATATGTCTAAAGCTTTGTGTTTTGTTATTATAGTTTTCACGGCATTTAATAAAGCCTGTCGAAAGAAAGCTGTGCCAGTGTTGTCACTTTGGAGCTACAGAAAGTTTGGATGTGATCAAGTGATGTCATACTTAATCACTGCTAACACATTTTAAAGCCCCTTATTCCACACTATAGGTGGACACATATATAAGATACATGTGATGTTGCTTGACTTACATAGACAGAAAATTCCTTCGGTGCACTGGAGATGGTGAAAGTCGGGGATACACTCTTAGGAATGTGACCCAGGGACACGTGAGTAACAATGATTTTGTGGGACAGTTTGATGGTTAAGCGTCCTGGGAAACCTGCAAAGGCCCAACAGTGTCCAGGAGTCAGATGATTTCTTCCCTGAAGACAGAGTACAAAACCAAGTTTAGGTGGGGTACCAAGACTGATTAGAAAAGAAAATCATAAACCATAATATTTTTATCAAACAGAAATACCACTTTGCATGCTATTCATTTAATGTTCTGAGTGTTGTTCAGACCTGAATGGCTATGCTTGGGCCTAGGGGTAGTTGTTGAAAATTGATCCCAAACAAACTACATGATCTGTTGTTGTGAAATGTTGCTGAAGTCAAATGGGGCACAAGTTTTGCACCTGCACAAAAGAAACCCAGAAATATTGAGTCAAGAAACCTTAATACTGAAAATTTGATATCTGGTTTATGATCTGATTTCTAATAGCTCACCTTGAGACTCCAGAGCAAAGTTTGGCCAAAGATCCGCTGGTGGCAGAAGGTAGTTGAATTTCTTTTTCATCTCCTTCTTCATCTCCTGCAGATCTTCGTAGAGAGGCTCTGGGATCTTTTCTGGATCCTTATGTAGAGACTGAAAGTTTGCCACAATATTTAAATTATCAGCTTGTTCTCAAGTTTGTTCAGGATATTTAAATCAGAGTTAATATTAGGAAGAGAAAACCTACCATGTCCTCTGTAGTAACAAATGACTCTGAAGATTGCAAGTACTGAGCAGTAAATAGGCAGCTACATCCTGATGAACATGAGCAGAAGATGACAGTCAGTGACATAGCATAAAAATACAGACTTTCTACAACACTTTCAAATTGCTTGTTTGTGGAAGGAGAGTATTTACCAAAAAAGAGGAAGATGAGATAGATGATCCCATGAAGTTGCACCAGAGAGACTAGATCCTCTTTTATACTGAAAATCATATCACTACCCTGGTAGCTGTCCAAACTGTCTCCCTCTATTAGTCCCGTTCTTACTAAGCGTTTTTTTCGCGTCCTCCTGGCCCAAGATGGAAAAAATACAAATATTTCAATGTGTACATTGACCAGCAGATGACTGCATTAATCTTTCCATGTAATTTTAGCCTAAAACAATGTAAGTACTGTAGTGTAGTTATGCATGTCATTTACAAAATAGGTACGTAGGAATAAAGACGAATTAAGAGTAATGGAAATTGTAGTTATCAATTGCAGAAAATCAAAAATAAAAATTAAGTTTAATTTAAATACATTATTATATTAATAGTATATTTAAAATATATTTGAGGTATATTTAATATAATTTTGAGACATAATTATATAATTATTATAATTAACACTCAAAATATAATAATTATATCAAAATATAATACAAAGCTTTGAAATATGAAATTTAAAAAGTATATTTTAAGTGCACTCTAAGTATTCTTGAAGTTGTTCCAAAAAGTACGTGTAGTATACTAAAGTATACTATTAGTTGTAATTTTAAACAATTTAAATACTACTAAAGTATACTAAGTACAAAATAAGTTGTTCCAAAATAGTACAGTTGAAGTACATTGATAAAAGTATACTAAAGTATGTTAAAATTTAGTACACTAAAGTATGCTTTTTTCTTTACCAGGGCGTTAAACATGATAGCTAACAAAATGCTTATATACCTGCTGACTCTCGTCTCTCGGTATGAGACTGTTCGCTCCCCATTCGAGTCGTAATATCCACAATTTGATAAACGAAGGCTTCGTTTCATCGTATCTGCACAAAAAGAGAAAAAACAAAGTCATGGAAGAGGAAGAGGGATCGCTGACTGTCACAAAGCATTTTAAATACACACGCACGCATATATCTATATCTATATCTATATATCTATATCTATCTATATATATAGATATATATATACGTCTATATATATAGACGTATATATATATAGAGACGTATTGTTTGAGCGTTCACGGTGTCCGTAGTTCTCTAGATGAACGCGCTCTATGAAAGCGCTGTACGAGCGCGTGCTTGTTACGCGCGTGCTTGTTATGAGCGCTATCTGATGGGGTAACGCAAATCGACGTAACACCTGTTGAGGTGAGTCACCTTGCCCTGTGTGACAAAGTCACAAAGGGCACAGGGCAAAATGTGGGGGAAACTACAAGTGTAATTTCCCCCACTCTTGCAGATATTTGTGATTTTGAAGCTATGTAATGTGTTTTATTCAGTCTGTTCACTAATTGCAAAGACATTTTTTTAAGAAGTATTTTGCAAAGCATGTTCACTTGTCTAAGGTTAATTATTTAAATTAGGGTTTGCAGAATATTTTGTTTTTGCCCAGAGTGAAAATAAAATCAAGATTCAAGCGTTGAAGTCCTTAACATTGCAATTTAGCAAATTGTTAATATTGAGTACGGTCAGGGGCCCGGGGTTTCACCCATGATTCCAAACATGTTTGGATCGTCCCTGGACAGAAGGCCGATTTTGTAGCTGTCTTTACAAAGTCAATTACCAAGTCAGATTTCAGGCCGGATCACTAGCTGATCAGATTATTAATCTCCTATCAAAGTGAATTTAATATTTAACGTGAGAAAACCATAAACTGGCTTTAAAATGTATAAAATGGCATCAACTATTTTGATGCTGTTTTCATGTTTACTCAATGAAGTTGTCAAATATACAAGAAAACTGTGAGAAGCACAACTGACATTTCGATATTTGCTTCAAAAGTAGCTAAAATTCTTTGATGTTGAGCTCAAAATCAGATTATTCACAGCCTTAAACAGAAAATGAGTTTGCATTTTCGTTGATTCACCTCATCAATTGCTGAGGTGCATTTGTGTGTTATATGATTTTGAGTTGGGACACTCATTTTACATAACTACATACATACATAAAATAGATTATTCACAGCCTGTAATGCATAAATTATCTCTAACATTCTGTCACAATTTCTTCAAAAGATAAACACAAAAATTACATCTGTTTTCTTTGTCTTAGTTAATAAACAGAAAATACTTACTTGGTTGCGCCATCTTGAAGCTGAGCAGACACAAATGTGAGAATTCTGAGTAGAACTGCTCTCTTATTGACAAAGGTTCCACAAGCCTTTGATACTCACATTATGTGACTCATTAAGCAGGACAGTTCCGCATATAATTAACTGCTGGACTTCTTGAGACTGTTTAAAAACTAAATTTAGATAATCTTACAGCAAAAATGAATTAATCTCTTATATTGTCAAATGAATGTATCTTTCTCCAAATCAGACAAAAATGGTGTCAAACGTTTCTTTTGTGACCTCTGGAAACATTTCTTAATAGCTTTAATATCTTTAAAACGACAGCAGGACAAATGATCTAGCTGAAGCAAACAATGATGAGTTTGAAATTAGATCAGAGTGGCATATGTATTACAAACGGTCTTTATATGTGCAGAAACATTACCAAGCGTGCAATCAAAGCAACAAACTATCTTTGACACATTTCTCTCTCTCTCCTCTCTCTCTCTCTCTCTCTCTCTCTCTCCTGTTACCATGCCAACAAAAATTCAGGCAGTTAGGGGAAAGTAAAGATTCTGAGCCACTTAATCTTTTGTCCTTTAGAAAATGTTCATCTTTGTAAGTATTTATGTGTTTTAAAGACACTTGAACTTGTGTTGTTTTTTATTTGGTTGGTAAAATATGGAGCAGTGCACTGGTAAAAAAAAAAAGCATACTTTAGTATTCTAAATTTTAACATACTTTAGTATACTTTTATCGATGTACTTCAACTGTACTATTTTGGAACAACTTATTTTGTACTTAGTATACTTTAGTAGTATTTAAATTGTTTAAAATTACAACCTCACATACTTTGTATACTTAGTATGTATACAAGTATACAAAGTATGTGTATACTTACTTTGTATACTTGTATACAAAGTATGCGTATACAAAGTACTTTGTATACTTGTATACAAAGTAAGTATACACTTACTTTGTATACAAGTAGTTATAAAAGTATACTTAAAGTATACTTTTTAAATTTCATATTTCAGAGCTTTATTATTATATTTTGATGGAATTATATTTTGAGTGTTAATTATATAATAATGTCTCAAAATTATATTAAATATTAAATATACTTCAAATATATTAAATATACTATTAATATAATAACGTATTTACACTTAATTTTTATTTTTGATTTCCTGCTATTGATAACTACAATTTTAATTACTCTTAATTCATCTTTATTCCTATGTACTTATTTTGTAAATGACGTGCATAACTATACTACAGTTCTTACATTGTTTTAGGCTAAAATTACATGGAAAGATTAATTACACAAGATGCCCAAGGTAATTCAAATTTTTTTTATTACAGACATTTTAAATTGTCCAATTTTACTTACAACTTCATGAACTTTACATAAATTATCAGTTTACATATCAAAAGTGAATACATGAACATGAAAATTTAAGTGTGACAATAAAACATGACAGTGAGTATCAACATTCCTGTTCACTGCACCTTACAGAAACCTACAAAAAGAACAATAGGGTAATTAAACAGAGAAAGCATTTGTATTTAAACAGAACAGAAAAATGGAAAATAAAAAAATAAAACTTACAATTTCAAGACGTTGTGGACTTGCCATGTATGCGACATCATCAGAACTGATGATAATTGGGACCGGATGCCTGGGGTGGAAAAACATTTCTGGGTGTCTTTGCCTGTTTATGTTGGAAGTAGAAAAAAAATGTCAGCAATGTCATAGTCAGTTGATGTTGGAATTAACTATGAAGCTGTTTTAAGTGTGGACTTAAGGAGACAAACTACCTTAAAATCTTTCCATCCATGATCTGAACAAACTGATCCTTGAAGGGTGGTGAGGGGGGCTGGTGGTGCCCATCTACAACAGCCATCAGATGAGAGGCAGGTTCACCCTGGACAGGTCACCAGTCCTTCACAGGGCCCTGAAAGTCAACAACAAATAAAAAATTGAAAGATAAATGTTAGATTAACAGGAAGAGAAAATTCTTTCCAATTACCTTTAAATCAAATAATAAGTTATATATCTTTACTGCACTGTTTATAATTAAATGAAGATAATTAATAAGCAAACTTACCACCAGCTAGCAACAGTTAGCAGCCTTCGTCCCCCTGGGCTCCTTTTGTGACACACCTTTAATTTCCATTGGTTGTTGTCTTCTAACTCGGACTAGGATATCGCAAGCTTGAATTTAACAAAATTAGTAACTACTTTTTAGTTGCTCTAAAAGTTGCATTAAAAATCCATTAAAAATGCCAACTTTGCATGATTTTTGTAAATAATGCCAATTTAATGCAAAGTTGGCACTTTTAATGGACTTTCAATGTAATGTTTAGAGGAACTTTGCATTAAAAGTGTCATTATTTACCGAATGTCACTTCATGACAACTGTCATAAATATTCATAAAGACTTCTTCATGTTTATGAGAGATGTCATGTCAGTCTTATGCACAACCTTGAAATAAAGTGTTACCAAAAAGGATACAAAATAGCTTTTATCTTGTTGTGAGGTTTTTTTTTTTCATAATGGTTGGCATATTACATTATGACCTTTTTTTATAATGTGGGTTTGACTAATATATATTTTTCCTTATAGTAATATTTATCCTGAAAAAGGCATTGGGAGACAAAAATTTTATCAACAATGACACATGAGTCCATGTAATGGATAAAAACGTTACAGAGTACAGCTCATTTTTCAAGCAGTCTAAAATATGGCTTTGAGCTGAGCTGACAGGAGGCGCTGCTCGCTTTTATCTCATCCAAAAATGAATCCACCCTGTCACAAGTGTTATGGGAGGGGCATGGAGAGCCATTTCAGCCTAAATTAAATACAGAAATAAATGGGTGAAATAAATAAAAAATGAGTAGAATAAATCAAAATATGAACAAAATGAGTGAAATAAATTAAAAAATGGTTAAATAAATAATTTATCTTTTTCATTAACCCAATTTTTATTTGTTTTTCATTTAACCACTTTTCAATTTCCCTTTTTCATTAACCCATTTTTTCATTTATTTATTTTCCATATTATCAATTTCTCTATTCCCCTTTTTCTTTTCTCTATTTTTCATTTACCCATTTTTCAATAATCTCTTTTTCTATTTTCCCATTTTTCATTAATCTATTCTGTAATTTAACCCTGTAAATGACTAACTGCTTAATTGGAGAGTTCTCCTTGTTCATTGGTCCAACAGTGACTCCTAGTGGTTAATGTATGCATTAATTCTAAAGAACGGTAGATTTTTCTTTGTTTATTCTGGTTACCTAGCAACACCCTGCGAGATAAGACAACGTTAGATTATAAAGAAACCCGGAGAAAATCTTTAAAATAGTGTCCTCGGAAAGCAAAATGAGGTATAAATATATGTAATTGTGATTTGTGATAAGAAATGTTATGGCTTTATTTAAGAAATAGTAGAATGTCGTGGTTTATAAATGAAACAGTATATTGACGAGTTAAAGGACATAACGTATTCTTTTATTGTATAACTGAATATTGATATGTTGGTTTTATATAACGATTCTCTATTCTTTTGATTATACTACAGTTTTCACGGTGTCAATGGAAAGAAAGGTTGGGATTAAAATGCACCCGTTTGAAACTCCCTGCGTCTGGCTGTTCAGTTCGAGAGGCCGCTACAAACCCTTTTCCAATTCTTTTTTCCATTAACCCGATTTCCTATTTCCCACTTTCATTAATCAATTTCTCACATTTCCCTTTTTTTACTTACCCATTTTTTTCTCTATTTTTCCTTTACCCATTTTTAGGTACTCTTTTTTTCTATTTTCCCATTTCTCATTAATCTATTCTTTAATTTAACCCTTTTCCAATTTCTTTTTTTTCCATTAACCCGATTTCCTATTTCCCACTTTCATTAATCAATTTCTCATATATCCCTTTTTTACTTACCCGTTTTTATTTTCTCTATTTTTCATTTAACATGTGTTTGAAAATTTGTTAATTTTCCCATTTTCCAATTTCCCTTATTCATTTAGTATTGCCTTATTTTCTTATCTATCACATTCTATTTTCCCCCTCTGGAAAAAGGTGGAAAAGACTAAATGCAAATGAGGAGAGGCACGTCATCAGGCTACAACTTCACCAATTGGTTGGTTAGCGTCACTGTACTTTGCTTCAAGAAAGATGGCGACCTACTACCGGGTTATCAATAAGCAGAAGCTCATTAACTTCATTAGAAAATAGTGTTATTACTCCTGACTTTGCTTTTCGTGTGGCCGCTCAGACAGAACGTGTTTCAGCTCGCGGCTCTCATGGACTCAGAGCTTCACGTCGGGCTTTTTATAGTTTGAAGAAGCGGCCGCTGAAGTTGGCTTATGATTGAGGTTCGGGACACCTTCATAGCTACCAGCTGTGATCCAACTATAAGGATCAACTTTACTGAACATCGTAAGTGAACTGCAATATCCAGAGGCATTTTCCAATTTTGGAAATTGGAAAATGGGAAAATTAACAAATTTTCAAACACATGTTAAATGAAAAATAGAGAAAATAAAAACGGGTAAGTAAAAAAGGGATATATGAGAAATTGATTGATGAAAGTGGGAAATAGGTTATCGGTTAATGGAAAAAAGAAATTGAAAAAGGGTTAAATTAATAGATTAATGAAAAATGGGAAAATAGAAAAAGAGATTATCTAAAAATGGGTAAATGAAAAATACAGAAAATAGAAATGGGTAAGTAAAAAAGGTTAAAAGTGGGAAATAGGAAATCGGGTTAATGGAAAAAATAAATTGGAAAAGGGTTAAATTAGAGAATAGATTATCGAAAAATGGGAAAATAGAAAAAGAGATTATCTAAGAATGGGTAAATGAAAAATAGAGAAAACAAAACTGAGTAAGTAAAACAGGGATATGTGAGAAATTGATTAATGAAAGTGGGAAATAGGAAATCGGGTTAATGGAAAAAAGAAATTGGAAAAGGGTTAAATCAAAGTATAGATTAATAAAAAATGGGAAAATAGAATAAAAGATTATCTAAAATTGGGTAAATGAAAAATAAAGAAAATAAAAATGGGTAAGTAAAAAAGGGAAATGTGAGAAATTGATTAATGAAAGTGGGAAATAGGAAATCAGGTTAATGGAAAAAAGAAATTGGAAAAGGGTTAAATTAAAGAATAGATTAATGCAAAATGGGAAAATAGAAAAAGAGATTACTGAAAAATGGGTAAATGAAAAGTAGAGTAAAGAAAAAGGGGAATAGAGAAATTGATAATATGGAAAATAAATAAATGAAAAAATGGGTTAATGAAAAAGGGAAATTGAAAAGTGGTTAAATGAAAAATAAATAAATAAAAATTGGGTTAATGAAAAAGATAAATTATTTATTTAACCATTTTTTAATTTATTTCACTCATTTTGTTCATTTTTTTATTTTTTTTACTCATTTTTTTAATTTCATCAAATTATTTATTTATTTAATTTTGGCTGAAATGGCTCTCCATAAAAGTTGTGACCTTACTACAACATGCATCAATCACAGCGCACACAATCCTTTTATTTATTGTTGGCACCCTCCATCAAGTTCAGATGGACGTAAGTAAATTGCAATAACTCATAAACTGTTTCCTTATTGGTAAATATAACAATTATAAAAGTAGACACAAATTCTGTGAACACATGTTGTTTCATCAGTAGGTCCAAAATAAATTCCATGTTAAGTTTAAAACTTTGGCATAGAGATCTGTGGAGTGTAGTCGGTCAAAAGAGAAACCATCAAACCCTGAAAAAGGTCAAACGGCTGATATTAGTAACCAGAAAGAATGATGAGGAGTAAATATGAAGTATCCACCTGCTATCTTACCATGATGGTCCATTTCCTATTCTCAGCCTCAGGAAAGACGAGGGAACGGGATGAGTAAAACACTTGGTCATCCACCTCCTCCATCTTCCGGGGAAGGCAGTGCAGGAAGGTCCAATTTGGTTTGGCCACGTTTCCGGTCTGTGTTCATCCAGTCCACCCCCACCACAAAGAAAAAAAAAGAAATATTTGCTAAAGTTTCTGGAGTGGCACAACTAATTAATAGGCATTGGATTTCTGTGTCCAGAAATAGTTTCAGACTTGTTGAAGTTTGGGATTTTCACATTTCCTCACACTACAACTAAACATGTCGGCTCGCTTTAGTGGGATTCAATGTGACAGACCTTCGCAATTGTCACAAAATTGGAAAGAGAAAAGGACAAAATACAAAGTATTCCTTGCATTCAGAAACTCAGACAAGTCATTGAGAAAATTATTGAGGAGTTTCAAACTAACTTTTGAAAACCAACACTGCACCCTGAACACCTCGGTTGTACAGTGAAACATGGTGGTGGTAGTATCATGCTGTGTGGGTGGTTTTCTCCTGGAGGAAGCTGAATAGAGATACAGTCCTGGACAGGAACCTGTGACAGGCTGTGGAAAGACTTGAAAATTGATTTTCAAAAACGCTCTCCACCAGTCTGAGCTTGAGATATTTTGCGAATAAATATTGCAGGCCATGTAAAATCCCAATAAAATACATCAACATTTGGTGGTAGTAACATGAGAAAATATAGAAAAAGCCTCAAGGGATATTAATGAGAAGGCACCACAGAGTCATTTAGCTGATATTTGAATAAAAACAAAACTCTAATAAAAACTCTCCTTTGCTTGCCTGCATTGTAATCTGGTAGCCATGGAAATCTTTTAGCCTCCTTTTCTTCTCCTCTTCCTGGCCCATGCTGACCCAGGTGTCGGTGACCAACACATTGCTGCCATGGGCAGCCTCCATCGGATCCGAGGTCAGAACAAGTTGGGTCCCATGCTGCAATTAGAAAAAAACTCACGGTGAATATTGGTAACCGATAAATGACTGTAACTAGTCTAGGTCCTCACTTGCTTGGACAGCCTCTGCGCCTCTTCAGTTACTCCCTTGTCTGGTTCGTAACCCTGTGGAGAACGGGGCGTATTCAGTGAGACAGGAAAAACCCATCAGAACCCATGATGGTCTGAGAAGAAGGGGCGGACCTTTGGTGTGGCAACCTTTAGATGAACCCCCAGTTTGGCAGCAGTCATCATGAAGGAGTGGAGGACATTGTTTCCATCTCCAATCCAGCTCACTGTAAGTCCACTAAGAGACCCATAATGCTCCTGGAAGAAAACAGCGGGGATTGAGAAAGTTTATCATGTATAAAAGTTGTAGTATGCTGGGGGAAAATGCCACCTGTAAGGTGAGGAAGTCTGCCAGAATCTGGATGGGGTGATAAAGTTCAGAGAGTCCGTTAATGATGGGGATGGAAGCCTCTCGATTCAGCTCCTCCAGCGTGGAGTGACTGTAGACCCGCGCCAAAACGATATCGCAAAGTCCAGAGAGAACCCTGTGCAGAAAGATAGGAAGCACTGCTTTCAGGAAAAACAGCAGCACCACAAGTTTACATAATGTAGTTGAGTGTGTGTGTGTGTGTGTGTGTGTGTGTGTGTTACCTTGCCGTATCGGTGCAGCTTTCATTTACTCCTAAGTGGATGTCCTGTGAGGTCAGGAAGCAGGGGTGTCCACCCAACAAAGCAAAACCTGAAATATGAACAAACTTTTCGATTCAGAATCGCCTCAGACACTGGGAAATTATTTCATAAAAATAACACTCTGAGCGTACATACTACACATTAAACAGAAAATACATCTCACAAGAATATGTACAGCCCCTAAGCTTTCTCATATTTTGTCACATTACACCCACTAATGTCAATAAGTTTTACTGTGATTTTTTAAAATTTTTTATGATTGACTAATAGAAGAAAATTAAGCACGGTTTTCAAATTTGAATCTGAAAATAAGAACAACTACAACTCTCCTAGTGTTTCCACCACAAATCAATGTCTTATGTTCCTGTTTTATTGGTTGGAGAGCATTTATGAACATCAGTTGTCAAGCTTTACCACAAATGTTCAATTGGAACAAGTCGTGGGCTTTGACTGGGCCGTTCTAACACATGAATATGATTTGCTCTAAACCGTTCACTTGTAGCTCTGACTGTGTGTTTAGTGTTGTGTCCTGATGGAAGGAGAGTCTGGATCTTTTACCAGGTTGATGCACAGTTGCAGTGTTTGTTTTCCTCCACACAAAGTCTTTTTATATACAGGAAGTCTTTTACAACCAAAAGCTGATTTAAACTCCACACTTTTGTCCCTGAACTATACGCTGTGCTCTTCGGTCTTCACGATGCCACTTGACCACGAAGGTTCTCCAACAAACCTCTGTTTTCTGTTTTTTTCCCCCCATCCACACTGAGATAAAATTACTCACAGGTGGACTCTGTTTAGTGAATAGGTGACTTCCGAATACTGTCAGTTGGATTTTATTTGCAGGCGTCAGAGTAAAAAAGTGCTAGACACTTTAAGATTTTTATTTTAAAGGAATAATGACGTGTATAAAACCACAACGGGATGACTTGAAGTTTGTGGCTATGACAAAAACGAAGCAACGTTTTGCGCCCAGTGGATGAAGCTCTGTGTTTTGTCACAGGCTCGCCCTGGAAATGTGCCTTTCAGCAGATCTTTTGTTTCTGTTAAACAATGACAGATAGTAAGAGTATCAGAGCAGAGAACACCACCAGAACACACACGCTGCTACGCTATTTTTTTTGTCCTAAAAAGCAATAAAAGCAACACAGTCCTCTGTTAAATCCCCACGTAGATGCTGACACACAAACTGAGCACCTGTTTCTGTGGACATTCTTGTTCTGGTGCTCCTCTTCTCAAATATCATTGCAATCGCCTTTCCTTGCAGAAGAGGCAGATACTGAAATAGAAATAGCATTTGGCTTCTTTCAAACTCTGTGAAGCAAATATGAACTTGTTTACCAATAAATAAATAAAAAATGCTTCCTTTAGTTTAAATACCTGCTTTCCATGCTTTATCTGATGCTTGAGGTCCGCTGATACCCACAGCAGCCTCTTGATTTCATCGGAGCTGAAATCTTTAAGTGTGAGGCAGCTGCGACCTTTTAAGCTCACTGGGCTCAAGGCAGCAGCTCCACCTCTGGAAAAGGCAGCAAAAATGTATGACTTGGACTTACAAAGCCACGCAATTATGACAAGAGAGGGTTTTTAGTGCAAATCACCCTCTAAATAAACTGGAGTTGCTTACCTAAATCCTCTTTGCGGGCTGTAATAAAAAGATTTCAAACATTTTAAAAGGCAACTGCTGACAGAGAAACGATTTAAAGGCATCGCAGTTTAAAGGAAATTAAAAAGAGCGCAAGGATCAGCGACTTTTTGGATCAGCGAGTTATGGGGTCCGCACGTTTTTAATCGCAGGGGGGGAGACTTTGCGGTTCTACGAGTGGGTGGAGCTTAAGAGAGATTTAAACTGCAGCTGCTGATTGGGGCTTTTTAGCTTAGCTGGGATCTGATCACAGCTACAGCTAGAAAACCAGAGCTCAGCTTAGGGTTGGTGAAGGGTCATAAATTGGCAGAATGACGGTAAAAAAAGAAAAAAAAGCGTCAATAGCAAAGAAAAAATGGCTTTTTGTAACAACAGTACACAGAAGTTACATGAATCAAACAATCAGTCAAATGTTATTTGTATAGCACATTTCAGCAGCAAGGCATTTCAAAGTGTTTTACACAATTTAAAATAAAAATAAAAACAGAAACAATTTAAAATAAAAATAAAAACAGAAAGAGACAGAGTTTGAAAAAGACTTAAAAAGATAAAAACATTATTAAAAGTAAAAATAAAAATAAAAACATTCAGTTTATCCATAAGCAACTCCAAACAGGACGGTTTTAATTTGAGATTTAAAGACTCTCTGTGTTTCAGCTTTTTACAGTTTTTCTGGAAGTTTGTTCCAAATTTGTGGTGCGTAGAAACTGAATGCTGCTTCTCCTCGTTTGGTTCTGGTTCTGGGGCTGCAGAGCAGAACCAGAACCAGAAGATCTGAGGGATCTAGACGGGTTCGTACGGCAGCTCTTTAAGGTAAGGAAAGAAATTTAGCCGCAAGATGCTCCTGTCACCGCTACAACACCGCCCTCTAGTGGCGTAAAATTACACAACAAAATCACCTCAGAAGCGCCGAGCCTTCGCTCTCGTTGGACGGATGACTCCAGTCGTCTTCCGGGTTAAAGGAAGAGGAGCGAACCCGCAGCCGACCACATGTGGCGGAGTCTGGGTCCAACATGGCCATGATGACGTCACCATGGTTCAACAAGAGACAATGTTTAATATCAGAGGGTTTTTATCATTTCACTTTGAGTAAGTTCGTAGGTTCAGTCCTATTTTTGGTCCGAGGTTTCTCAAATTAAACACCTTAAAATTTTAAGCGTTTAAAACGAGCGCCCCCCCCCCCACCACACACACACACACACAAATACAACCGTAGTAAGCAAAAAAAAAAAAAACCTTTTTAACTTTTCCTTTTTCCACCATTTAGAACTACAAATACTGTACGCCTCCGAATTAGCTTAATTGTATTTTAAGGTTGTTCATTATTACGTTTACTAGTGTTTTTCGCAAGCCATATATAGTCGTTTATTTATCCATGTCAGGTCCCCTGGGTCGCACCAGTCCAGCTTAGTCCAGCCTGAGCTCCTCCTGATCTACAGCAGCGGCCTGCACAGAGCTGCAGACCAGACCGGGGGGGACGGGAGGAGATGCCTGGCCGGACCGATGCAGACATACCTGGTGAGAGGCACCAAGCCCAGTTAGAATAACATACACGTAGCAGCAGAAAGTGTCAGTTTCTGCATTTCTACCGTGCGAACCTTGTAAACTTGTTGCTATTTCCGTCCGCTGCTGCTTAAATCTCCTGAGAGTTGACAGCAGCTTGTCCCGGGATTTGGCCGGTGTTAACTTAAGACAACTGCGGTAACTTGCTGACCTGCTTAGATTTGAAGCACTGCAGCAGCAGAGAGGTGACAAACGCAAGACGTTTTTCTTTTACCACCCTTCTCCACCCTCCCTCCCTCAGAAACAGGAGCCATCTTCACATTTGGGAAGAGCAGCTTTGCTGAGGATGTCCCCAGTCAGTTCTGGTTGAAAAATGACAGTCCGGTGGAGATATGCTGTGGCAAAGAGCACAGTGCTGTGGTTACAGGTACACACACACACACACACACACACACACACACACACACACACACACACACACACACACACACACACACACACACACACACACACACACACACACACACACACACACACAAACATTTCAGTCAGAGGTGAATTTCTGACTTAAGGGTGTGTATGCTTTTTGCTGAAAAAAAAAAAGTAAATAAAAGCAGACTTTTGTTCTAATTCTGCAGAAAATGGGAGGTTGCTCATGTTTGGTGGTAATACTGGTGGCCAACTGGGACTGAAGATAAAACCAGATGCCAATAAACCAACCTCCGTGAAAGGTATCCACAACTGTAGTAAGTTTTATTACTAACATAGTGTCTTGCATGAATATATATTTTGTATTTTGGGGGATCTTATATACGGTAATGAATACATTACCGTATTTTTAACTTTTCCTTTTTCCACCATTTAGGACTACTTGCATACAAGTAGAAATGGATGCTTACAGGTTTCATGTTACTTACTTTGTTGTCATGGTTAAATCTTTCAGATAATCAAACAAAATAAGAAAAGAAATCAAATAGATGAGAGTCTCAAGGTCAACATCATTGTTGTTGATATTTTGTGACACTATTCTGTGGACTGAGGAGAAGTTAATTTTTGTTTGTTTGTTTTTTTTAAAGTTGTGTCTCATGTTACATCTCACCTAAAACCAACACAGCATTTTAGTCAAGCATTTTGATTAAGTGATGGTTTGGGGATGTTTTTCTACATTAGGACACGAAAAACTTAATTAATACAGTTCCACAATTGATGGAATCATTAATTATGCTTTCACCATGAAAATCATAAAGAACGTTGGCCAACAATTCAAAACCATTAAGCCGACTGAACTTATTCAGCCGGTCAATGATCCAGAGCACGGCAACATGTCTGCCAGTGATCAATTTTTTTTTAAATGCAGGATTAGGAGCGACCTAGTCAAAGTACAGATAGAAATCTAATTGATTTGTTGTGGCATGACCTTAACCGTGTTCTCTGAAATCATCCAATGTAGTTAAGATGAATCTGAGAAGAAGAGTGGGCCCAAATTCCTCCAAAGAGAAATAAAATACTGAGTGGTACTTATTAATAATGCTTGATTACTTATTCTATATAGCTTTATTGCCTTAATAAATGAAATTATCATTTGAAAAGTATATTTTGATTGTATTTACATGATATGTGTAATGAGGTTTGATCTGAGACATTTAACTGTGACAAGCAGAAAATAAATCTACTTGTGATGGAAAAAAGTGCAAAAACGTTCAAGATGTAGGACAAAGTCAAGGTAAATGTAAGAGGTTATCTCAGGACTGAAGCTTTATTGCTTGGTTTAATGACATTTCAGGAAACATAAAAATGCCAATGATCCTATTTTTATCTGTGGACATTTCAATCATACAGTCATTACATCTTAAACATTCAAATGTAAAGCACTTTGTCCTTGTTAGACCTTTATAACAGGCGGTTTTCTTCTCAGCGTTGAAGCCTGAACAGGTGAAGCTTGTGGCCTGTGGGAGAGATCACACACTTGTCTGCACACGTAAGATGCAAAACAAAACAATCTCAAACGTGGTGGATTTGTCAGATTTTGGCATTAAAACCAAATATTTAGTTCCTAACATGTCTTGTTTTCGAACCAGATCTTGTTTTTTTTTGTTCCAGTTCAGCACTGCGTCTGTGGTGCTGGCAGGAACCAGAAGGGACAGCTCGGCTTGGGCCACAGGAAGAACACAAAATCCTTTCAGCTGCTGCGTCCGTTTTGTGAGTCGGCAGCGGTCAAAATGCTCGCTGCTGGCAGCGGCACTTCAGCTGCCTTAACAGGTCTGATTAGTCGTAAAACAAATGAATAATAAAAGGAAACCATATATAGACTGGTGTTGAGCTTGATTGGCTCCACTCGTGTGTGTGTGTGTGTGTGTGTGTGCAGAGGAAGGGAGGCTGTTCATGTGGGGAGACAACTCTGTGGGTCAGATCGGTTTAGGGGACACGGCGTTTGCAACAGAACCTAGAGAGCTGAATGTGGGGCAAGCGGGGTGATGTGGGTGTCCTGCGGGCATCGCCACTCAGCATTTGTGACAGGTACGGCGCTGCTGGACCAAACCCAGACCCGCTCTGACCCAGTTGGACCAGACTCTTATCGCTTTATCCATCAATAATTCTGTTTCAGCGCACGGTGGACTTTACACCTTTGGGGAAAGCGCAAATGGACGACTCGGGCTCCAGGTGGGGCAGCTGGCTAATCACAGAGTCCCCCAGCAAGTGCAAGGCATTATGGGAAGTGTCATTCAGGTGTGCTGTGGAGGGGAGCACACTGTGGCACTAACAGGTGTGTTGACAGGATAACGCGTCTAGTTTTAATAGGGCATCATTTAAAGTTAAATGTTTATGGTTAAATAAAAAAAATTACAGTTCTGTCTTGCCGGTGATTTAAAATGCATGTAAACGTTTCAGATTTGTGGACAATTGTTATAAAAGGGACTAGTGTTACTAACAGTAATATGTTAATATGCTCCTTGCAATATATGTTTAATTTCTGTTGTAATTTTATGGAGAAGTCACATAAAACAATGTAGAAAACTTAAAATTTGTGTTCTTGGTACCTCTAAGGCAATCGATCGGTCTTTCAGTCAAGTTGCAATTATTTCATCATGAATAAATAAATGATCACACATACTTTATGAATATCTCTTTTTCTCTCTGAATCATCCGGCTCTGAAGTAATAAAGCGATGGTTCGAATCACTGCTGGCAAATATCACTTAAACTTTGCTCACTATTTTAATTCATCTCACTGAACGAAAAGTTCAGTCGTGGTTCTGAAACGAGGATCAGTGAATCGGTAAATCGAGTTCAAACACGCCTGATTCATACTTTCGTACAGCAGACAAGTAAATTGACCATGAATCGTGACTGGTTACATTTCTCTTCTCTTGTGTTGCCATGTTTGCCTTCCTGAGCCAGAGGAGGACGTGTACACGTTTGGCAGAGGTCAGTACGGTCAGCTGGGCCATGGGACGTTTAAGTTCGAACTTCATTTGCCAAAACGGCTGGAGCGCTTCCGCAACAGCAGCGCCAGACGCGTCGCCTGCGGAGAAAACCACACTGCTGTGATTACAAGTAAGCCAACTAACACTCGTGCCGTTCGAAAACGCTATTCCCGTTTCACTCTTGCAGCTCCGCATGCATATTTCATGTGCTGCGAACGGCAGGAGCGACATGATCGGATGTTTTGAAGCAGAGTTATGTGGAGGGGTTGTGAGCAGTCAGCGTGTTATTGCAGAATGACAAATAAGAAATTCGCTTTGGTGTTGCCCTCACTCCCGTTACTCGTTTTGACAGGAGAAACAACATAAATGACCTGAAATGTTGACCTTGTGTTCTTTTTTTGGGGGGCTCTGGGGGTTTATTTTATTGTGAAATAATGCAAATTTGCCTATCTCCTCTCCAGATGCTGGTCTGCTCTACACATTTGGTGATGGCCGTTTTGGAAAACTGGGGTTGCAGCGGGAGAACTTCATCAACCAGTTCAGCCCAACTCTGTGCGCCCGTTTCCTGAAGTACAGCGTGCAGTCGGTGAGTTAGGAGTCTCCCAAACTGAAAATATCAATGGAAAAAATACTTTAAAAAGTCAGAATTATTATTAGAATTATTTGTTTTAGTGCCTCAAAAACGTATTCTCACCTTGTGCACCTATTTTTGTCACACTTTCTCAGGTTACAGCCACATCCCTGCCATAATTTTTTGTTTTTTTTCTAACAAGAAATTATTACGCATGATTGTGAAGTGGAAAGAAAGTCATCAATGGGTTAGAAATACTTTTACTAAATAAAATTATACATAGTCTCTCTGTTTATTCAACACTTTCAAATCTGGTGCCTCTAACATAAACCCCAATTGCAAACCAAAGTTGCCTGTTTGGTGAATAGAGTCCGACTGTGTGTGATTTAATCTCAGTATAAATCCATTTGTTTTGTGGGTAATATGAACATTGAACAAACAGCATCATGAAGACCAAGGAACACAGTGGGGAAAGTTTGAAGCAGAGTTAAAAGTATAGAAATAGTTATCTTAAGTTAAGATCTACAACGCAGTAAAACCTTTTTAATGCGTTAGAACGGCCCAGTCAAAGTCTAAGAATCAGTGGAAAGACTTGAGATTGATGTTCACAGATGCTTTGCCCTAAAAAAAACCCATATCACAAAAGTATGTGGTTGTAAGGTGATGAAGTGTGAAAAAGTTAAAGGCTAAGACAATAAATAAGACAATAAATCCCAAAATGTGCAATTTCAACCCTGCAAGTGAATGCACAATAATCAGCGGTGCTATTATGTGTCTTCCATACATTTAGGTGTCCTGCGGTGGTCACCACACTCTGGTTCTGGCCGTCCCCAGACCAGCAGCACAGAGTCAGGGTGGAGAGTCACAGAAGGATCCCTCAATCACAGACTTCTTCTGGGAGTCAGACGACCCTGAAAACCTCTTCAAAGACTCTTCGATGGACCCGGCGCCAGTCGTCCCGCTCTCAGCGCTGGCCGCTCGGGCTCGCCACAGAAAAAAAGTGAGAACCTAAAACCACACAGTTTTCATTTTAAACAACACAATCATGTGGGATGTCCAGAAACACGTCCGTAAAAATAAAAGTCTTCTGCAACGACTGTATGTTCCTGCTAAAATAACATAAAAAAATCAACATTAGTAGTGCCACAAATATTTCTCGCTTGGTTGCAGTCCCAGTTCAGCTCCAGCAGGGAGCGTTGTGACACAGATTTTCCGACTCTGCTGTGCTGTGTGGAGGCTGCAGAGATGAGTTTCAAACCTTTAACTCTGAAATTCTTCCTGCCTTTTCAGAAGAGCTTTGTGGAGCTGTTTGGAGAGTTGCCTCAGACCCAACCTCGTCCTAATTCTGGCTTCCTCAGCACCTCCTGGCAGACATCCAGAAATATCCCAAACCTGAAGCGGCTTCCAACGGACGCTCCCACCCCCACGTCCTCCCCGAAAGCGGCGCCAGCAAGCCCGCTTTTATCCCCCAGATCTCAGTCCGTGTCCTCCAAGCCGCCAAGCCCACGTTCACAATCATCTCTCTCATGTCGGAGTAAAGCCTCCACCGCCGTCTCCTCCAGGTCAAATCCAAAAGGCTGCCCTCTTCTGTATCTTCATCCACGTCTAGAGCTAATCACAACTCGTGGAGTCCTGCCTGTTCTGAAGAGGCTGTGAGGAGCGCAGCACGCAGAGCCTTAAACGATTATGATGCTTTCCCACCCAACAAACCCTGCAGTCCTAACAGACCCCTCATCCGTGTTTCTGATAATAACCTGGACCAGAAGGGGCCACAAACAGGTATTTTAACGAATACATTCGTCAAGCAAGTAACTAAAGTGTCTGCAGTCAATAAAGTCCCTTCTTCTTGTTTCAGAGGGAGAAGCTCGAAGGAGACGGCTAATCTCCCAAGATATGGAAGACGAGAGAAACCATGTGGATTTTTTGCCATATATGGTGAGAGGAGAGGTTTTTATTAGCTTATGCAAGGGTGTGATGTTTGATGGAGGAGGTGGATGTAGCACGGAGTCATTAAACTCACTCTGCTGAGCGTCGCTTATCCACTCCTGGTTTCTTCTTTCTGCTCTAAATTATAAGCACTTCGGGGCAGGAAGCAGCAGAGTTGAACGCTCGCCGACTTTTCCAGGAAACCTGCATACCTCAGCATATTTACACTGTATATGTGTGTGTGTAGACGCGTGTGTGTGTTTGTGTGTTCTGGAAAGCACATGGTGCACAGCAGTTTCCCACTCGGTTTAAAACTGAAGTGAAATGTTAAATTGAATTGTGATTTCTCAGTTTTCAGCATTAATTAAGCTTTTCAGAGTGTGTTTACTCAGACTCAGGAATGCACACGAACACACACACGCACACAAACACACACACACACACACACACACACGCACGCACACAGTGTTTCTGAAAAACTGGCAGCAACCTTGCCACATCTCATCAGTGTTTCCACAGCCAGTGTTGAAGCAAGCAGTGACAGTCTCCTGCGTTGTTGTTGTGTGCGGCAGGTTTGTCCAACATGTGGCATCCAGTGGCCCAGTCTTGTCTCACATGGAGGGTGTGAATGTGCAGCGGCGACACACGTGTTTGCTCTTGTACATGAGCGTTAGATTTAGTGGATTATAAGCCAAATAGAGAGAGTCTGAAAGTCACAAAATGTTAAGCTATGGATAGCCTCTTCGCATTTTGCTTCCGGTAACCTTGACTTTCTTGTAAACCTTTCCAGTCGCCTTGACTTTGTAGTTTGCCTGGTATTTTTGGAAGGTCTGTCAAAGTTTCCTATGAATTTGACTTCTTCTTCTTTTATTTAGTTCTTTTACCTGATGTTTGTCCTGTAATCATTACTGGCAGCACCCTGAGCAGACGAACGGTGAAAGTCATGCCTTAAAAGATAGGAAATAAAATACTGGAAAAGACCTAACACAGGACCTGATATTCGCACCAAATATCTTATTTTTGGTAGTAAAATACTATTTTACATGTCAAACTTCAGGATATTTTCATAGTTTTGGCTATAAAAGTGAGAATCTAAACCGAGGGGTTGTAATAAAAACATTGTTAGCTGGTTAAAATAAAAATGTATACTAGTTTTTAAACAGAAAATTTGCATCAATGTGAAAACTACATCATCTTATAACCCATCTAAGGAGAGTAGAGAAAATGCTGCAGTTTATTTATTTATTTATTTTTGCACACAAGTTTCTTTGCACTTATTCTTAAAATATACCCCAGCAATTTAATGTGTTTTCTAAAAAATGTATCTATAATTATGCATTGATTAATGGACGATTCTATTAAAATTATTAAAATGTTTATTAAAATGTTTAACTCCGTCGTTAATAGCAGCATTTGTAGCTCAGGTTTGTGTTGGGAATCTCCTTTGTCCTTCCTGTTTACACATTTTTACGATCTAAATTAAAAAAAAAATCAATGCTGTCTTTTAGGAAACCAGAACCGGGAGAGTTCAACTTGCCAAAGAGCTCAAGCCTCACGGAGACCAGAAGAGTGGCCGAAGAGCACCCAAAGGCCTCCAAGCAGAGCTTCTGACAGGGTCCAGCACCGGAAAGGAAGAAGAGTTGCCACTGAAAAGCAGGAAGAAAAAAGCACGAGTCACATCTCAAGACCGTGAGAACATTAACAACAGCAAAACAAAACCTCCAGAAGTAAAAGACGGCCAAAGCAAGCTCTATAAGGTAAAATCGACAAAACGTGACGGGAAAAGTGCAACAACAAAACAACCAGCGTCGATAACGGTGACCAAAGTACGTGAAAAAGATCAAATAATGGAGCACTCTTCTATGAAAGAACTAAAAGTGACTCCAAAAAGAAGGAACATATCGTCTTCTTCAGACAAGATCAGCTCAACTCTAAAGGTTACAGATAATAAGGAAATAACCACTGAAAACGTCTCGAAGGATGATGCCGTGATCCAGAATAAAAGCACTAATCTAAAGTCCGCCGAAGTGAAGAAGCAGCAGGACCAAAAGCGACTCAAGTCCACTCTGACAAAGACAAAGGTCGAACGCACATCGAGAAATATTCAAAACACAGCAGTGCCTTCAAAATCACAAAAACTTGAAGCTGCAGAAATTACTAAGCCTCCACAGGCTGAGGGTTTAAGTGTGAAATCAACACCTGTGACGGTGATTAAACCCAAAGCAGACAAAAATCAAAGCAAGCTCACAGAAAAACCTCCTGCTGAAGATAAAAGCATCAAAAAAGGGGACAAGGATGGGCTAAAGCATGCAAAACGCACGACGGGTGAAACTGAAGGCAGAAGGTCAGAAAAACAGAATTTACTTCAAGAGAAGAAGAAAAAGAAGGAAGAAGAGCCTAAAGTTAAACAGAGAAAAAGAGGGAAAGAAGACGGTGCTGATGTTGGCTCAGAACATAACGGCAAAGCCAAACGCAGGATTCAAACCACCGAGGCTCCCAGACAGATGTCTTCACATCACGAAGACACTTCTGAAGTCTCGAGCAGCGCAGTTTCCTCACAAAGCCCCACAAGAACCAGGGCGCTTTCCGTCAGCAGAGCTAAACCCTTGCAGTCCTCCGACCGTCCTGCCGCGGAAACACTTCCACCTGAAACGCAAAGGAAAGAGAACGAAGACCCGCAGGAAGGAAAACAGACGTGGGGAGAGATTTTGAGCGACGCGGCGTTTCTCCTGCCCGCTGCGGGGGTCGCAGGCGCAGCTGTCGGCCTCCTGAGCGAGGCCGTGACCCGTGTGGAGGCTTTCCGGGCCGACAGCGGCAGAGATGCCTCTCCGGAACCCGAAACACCAAAAGTCAAACAGAGCGCAACTATGCGCTCGTCCTTTTCTGCGACGTTGCATTCTGATTCAGAGGACAGGGACGACAGCACGCAGAAGGACCCTCAAATGAGCATCTTATCGGATTTAAGAAACGAGGAGGAATTCGAGGATCCATCAGAGCAGGAACCGGCTGAGCAGATCAGGAAGGAGGAGACTTTTGAAAATAAAGAAGGAGACGAGGGAAGCTCTGAAGAGGAAGATGAATCCAGGATGACTGAAACAAACACCGGTGATGAAGAGCATAAAGAGGACGATGGAGCGCTGGGAAGTGACGTGGAAAGCAAAAACGAGGACGAGGAGGGAGAAAACAGCGAGGCTGCAGGGGAGAGCGAACCTGGAGATGACGAGCAAGATAGTGAGTCAGGAGGAGAGGAGAGCGAGGGGAAAACGAGCTCCAGCGTTCAGGAGGAAGGTGAAGAAAGTAGCAAAAGTGACACAAGGGATGCTGAGAGTGAGGAAGATGAGAGCGGCATGGAAACGGGTGAAGGAGTGAGTCACTCTGAGGCGAGTGAGGCAGCCGAGGAGGACGAAGGTGGAAGTGAAGAGCAAAGTGACGACGAGAGCAAAGGAGAGGAAGACAGTGAGGTGAGTGAGGATGAAGAAGAAAAAAGCGGTGAAGGATCAGGAGAGAGCATAGTGAGAGTGAAGGGGAGGAGGAAGAGGATGTAAGTGAAACGGCGGTGTCTGAGGAAGAAGAAAGCGAGGAACTGAGGCAGTCTGATGAAGAGCAGGAAACTGAGAAAGAGGAGAGTGGAGGAGAGGGGGAAGAAGACAGTGAGGAAGAGGAGGAAGAAGGAGAGCTTTCTTCAGGTGATGAAGAAGCTGAACAGGAGGCCACAGAGGATGAGGAGGAAGGAGAAGTGGAGAACACAGAGGAGGAAAATGAGGAAGAAGAACAGGGGAGCACAGGGAATGAGGAAGATGAAGAGAGCAAAAGCGAGGAGGAAGAGCAAAGCATGGAAGAAGATGAGGAAGGCAAAGAGGAAAGTATCTCTGCTTCTGAGGAAGAGGAAGAAAGTGAAGATGACCATGAAGAAGAAGAGGAAGTAAGTGAGGAAGAAGAAGCAGATGAAGAGGAAGAAGAGGAGGAGGAGGAAGAAGATGAAAATCAAGAACAAGAAGAGGAGGAAGAGGAAGAAGAACAAGAGGGGAAAAGTGAGGACGAAGAGGAGCAGGAAGAAGAGGAACAAATGGAGAAAAGTGAAGTAGAAGAGGAGGAGGAAGAAGAACAAATGGAAGAAGATGAGGAAGAACAAAAGGAGAAAGAGGAGGAGGAGGAAGAAGATCAAATGGAAGATGTGGAAAAAGAGGAGGAAGAAGAAGAGGAGGAAGAAGAAGAGGGTGAAGAAGAAGATGAGGAAGAAGTGCAGGAGACAGCAAAGAAACAGAAGAAGAGAGAGAAATCAACAGGCTCAAAGGGGGCGGAGCCACCGTCTTCTTCTTCTCCTTCAGGGAAACGGAGTGAAGCTCCCAGACCTGCTCCGAGGAGCAAACAGAGAGACGTGGAGGAGAAGAAACCAGAAGAATCCAAGCAGTTCTGGACCGACGTTCTGCCTCAGTACCTGGACCTGCAGTGACTCCTACTGCCACATCTACACATACTGTTGCCATGGCGATACATACTGGTTTCTGAACTGGGGCTTCCATGCCTTAAGGTGGACACTCGTCTGTGGCCATCTTGGACTTTCACTTTCCAGAACAGAGGCAGGAAATATATATATTATTTTCTTTTCTAGTGAGGAAAGTTGACATTTTTGAACATGTTTTGTTGCTGCCTCCTGCTGGACGTCAGTATTATTGCACTTTAATAATCCGCAAATGCATTGAGTCAATAATTACCCTCACTGCGAGTCAAACTCAATCCGTTGCAGTTGCTGGAGTTACACTACATGACACAAAACCAGGAAAACAGTAAAATCAAGCAATACATCAGAATGTGCCTGGCTGTAGTGCGTTGCTTAAGTTTTCCCTCAATAAATCACAATATCATAGAAAAGTCAACGTATTTCAGCAATTTGATTCAAAGGGCAAAACGCATAAAACATAAATTCATTACACATTAGCCTTTATTTTTGGAAATTTTAATAATTGATCCAATTTTCCTTCCACATAACTTTCCATGCTTATGCTTGGACACAGAAGATTATTATATACTGGTGGTATACTATATGAACAGATATTACAATATACTAATATTTATTATAATATATTTTATTTCTAAATCAAAACTCTTGTTTTTATGTACTATTCCAAGAAAGTGAATTTTGGACTTTGGGCTAATCCTCAACTTTAAGAATTGAATTCTTAAAATTACTTTGTGTTATGAATCCATAATATACTTGAATTTCATTTTTTAAATTATATCACTGAAGTAAATGTACTTTTTAAATAAACTTAATTTATTAAATGCACTTTTGATAAATAGTCAATGCTGTCATCAGCACTATGCTTTTTAATTATTGTCTCAAACTTAATTCACTGCAAGATGTTGCAGTAAGTGCAGTTGAAGTAATTTCAGGTTATTAAAGTGAAATTTACTTTATTTCTAAATCAAAAACATTTGACATATGAAACACTGGTATTGTTCCAATTTTCTGCTGCTCAGATCTCCACCTTTTCTATTTTATTTGCTGCTTTTACTTCTTGCTATTTCAGCTCAGTCATAGTAGAGCATCTATACTAAAGAATGGTGAAAGAAAACAAATCAGAGCTGTTTGTTCATAATGAAGCTACAGGCTCATTTCTGTAAAAGAACAGTAAAGTTGTTTTCTCTTGCTACATTGCTTCTTGTGTATTCCTTCCGTTTCCGTCTGCTTGATGTAAAGTTATTTTAGTGAGTCGCTTCATCTTCCCTGCATGATTAGTCATGTTCCTATTGTCGAAAGCTGTCTGAAGCTCAGGAAGCAGGCAGGTAAAGAAAATGCAGTGAAAGAAGGATCTTCAGAGGAGGCGAATTTGTAAAAAAAATGAATGAATCAGCTGCGCACGCCTTGACAGAAACAAAAATAAAAAGATAAACTTGGCTCAGAATAACAACCTCATAAATGTGCTAATTATCAATAAAATTCACTTAAGTTTTTGCATGTGCTGTGACAAAATGTGACTGATATTGAATGTGATATTTTTGCAAAGCACTGAGTCTGAAACTAAAAAGAGAAGCTGAAATGGATCCTCCTTTTGTCATGCAGTTAATTTCAAAATATTTTTTATTCTTAGGCCTAAAGTAGTCTTCACTGTGTAATTTAACCATGACATGCCAATAATTTTGCTGATTTTTGTAAGCTAACTTTCCCCTACTGTTTGTGACCAAGACGTATCTCAGGATGATGGAGATGTTATCAGCAAGCAGGGATTTTGTAAATGACACCAGAGATGTTAAAGCTTCCCCAAAAATGCATGTTGTGTTCCTTTTTAAATTGCAAATTTCCAAACAAAAATTGTGGAGTTCAAATATAAATCCTTTAATTTTGAGAACTTTTTATTTTTTTTTTGACTGGAAGTAATGTTAACATTTTGGAGTCCAGACTTGTCAGTCTGTGAAGGAAGAAAAGAGATTAGGATGATGACAAGGTGGCCTGTCAGCCTCAAGGAGTTCCCCTTGTGTAAGCATAAACTGTCAAAAATACTTGTGGAAATGTTCAAAAAGCTGTCCAGCCATTAAAAAGGGAGTTTATTTCCCGCTGAGGGATGCCTGTCTCTTCCTATCAGAAAATCATCTTCTTTGTTGAATGACTAAACCTAAATCTGCCAGGAGTATTAATACTTTTGGGCTTGTCTGACTCAGGGAAAAAAAAAATCCATATTTCTTTAATGTAATAATCTAGTTTTTGTCTTAACAGTCATAATGCTAAACTTGTTTCTGTGTTTAGACTCTAGCTTTACTGCTGCATTGCAGCTGAATGTGTGGTTCAGGCCCTGGCTCTCTCAGATACCCCCCCCCCATCTTTACCCCTGGCCCCTGACTCACCGCCGGTGGATGCCCTGCCTGCTTTCAAGAGAAATCCTCCCTTGTTTCTGGAGCAAGAGGCGGGCTCTTTTGGAAAAAGCAGGAATGCGCTGAGAGTTTTCCTTGCAAGCTGTCCTCCTCCTCCTGCCCGCGCGTTGAAAATCGCCCGTCCTGACATGGAGCTGTGGCCGCTGGCTCTCCTGTTCGTCCAGTTCTGCCTCTGCTCCGGATATGAAGGTACGAGCTGACTCAACGTTTCACAAACCCTGCTGAGACGGAGAGAGACGGGGAGGAAGAATGAGCCACAAATGACCCACTAGCTTATCTCCTCACTGCCTGGAGGGGGGAAAAGTGAAGCACCGGTAGCTTTGGTTCAGAGTTTGGGGGGGGGGGGGATTTTTTTGCGGCCGTGTGATCGGGGGTCTTGAGTTTGGTGAACCGCGGGTGTGTTTGCGTGGAAGCTGTGGGTGGAAGGCTGGGAGAGGGGGGGGGGGGGGGTAGTGCAGTGTTTGCATCTGGGGCACGTTTCTGCACAGAGCTCCACTCTTTCAGCCTTAATATTCCCACTGTATTTTTTTTTTTAAATTATTTATCAGAGACAGTAAGAAAGCGATTTCTAATTAAAACAACATTTCCGCATACATTCTCATGCCACCTTTTATAGAACAAGTATTTTTCTCTCGGAAAGCCTCATTAGTCTCAGCATTTCTCTCCGCTGCAGTAATTAGACGGCTCGCACTTCTGCTAATTAGCGTTTCCTATCTCTCTTCGTCACGCCTGAGCTTCTTCTCATCATTTAAGCATAAAACATAATTACATGTTTTATGCATCAAACATAGGAAAGCATACAAGCTTTCCAGATAGACAAATGGTGGAGCATGCAGCAGATGAAGTCACTTCAGAGTTCATGTTAAAGGACTTCAGTGTGTGTGTGAGTGCGTTTGTTAATAATACCTTGTGGGGACGATTTTCCTGACATATACTACGTTGTGGGGACCAATTGAGAAAGAGGACCCCGGACCCTGTTTTAGGGTCAGGGGTCAGAGTTAGGACTAAGGTGTGAATTGAGTTTTGGTTAGGGTTAGGTATGTGATGGTTAGGGTTAGGAAAAGGGTGAAGTTAAGGTTTAGGTTGTATAAATGAATGGAAGTCAATGGAAAGTCCCCACAAAGATAGCTGTGCAAACGTGTTGTTTGGTTTTGTTGTGTGTGTGTGTGGTGTGTGTGTGTGTGTGTGTGTGTGTGTGTGTGTGTGTGTGTGTGTGTGTGTGTGTGTAGACGTGAGCAGCAGCAGTGGCTATGAACTTGTAGATGGTTGGAAAGCAGCTCACCACCACCACTGTCAGATCATACAGGTTGCAACATGAAAACACCCCGACAGACTTAAAAACTGCTCATCAGGTCGCCGGGACTCCAGTCTGTACTTGTGTAAACGTGTGTTTGGATTAATCAGGGGTTTATTTTACAGGGGGCAGTTGGGGTTTGTGTTGGTGGTAAGTCATGTCTTTCATTAGCAGCTTGTGGCCGCCTGCGTACACAGGCTGGGGATGTAGAGATTTTCTTAACAAATGCTTCTCGCTCTTTTACAACGACAACTGTTTTCTCAAACTTTCATTTGTTTTTATTTTTTTTTTGGGGTGGGGGGGGGGTTCTGCTTGGTAGAGCTACAGAAAAATAGTGCACAGCTGTGAAGTGGTAGGAAAAATGATACATAAGGATATCAATCAAGATCTACCCATATTTTCTTTCCTTGCCTTGTGGGCAGGGAAGTTCGATCAGTGAGCCAAATATGCAGAATCTGCTTGCATGACATTTGAAATACACATTATACCCTCCCAAATATCGCAGTCCGCTGCAACTGTGCTACTATGCACACTAGTATTGCCATGCTGACTTCATTTAGGTATATTTCAGCGACCCCAAGGTATTATTGAATGATTATTGCAGTTTGTTTGGACAGCAAAGAAGCAAATGAGATATTGTTAATGGAGTTTTGCTGTTTTCATGATATATATGGGAAACAGGCAAACCCTGGAAGACAGACTTTGGAGCATCCGTCATAAAAGTTGGCTGAGTGAAGCAAGAGCTTTTTAAGAAAAACTGAATCATGTTCATGTTGCAAAATGAAGGAAAATAGAAGAAAATCCAGAACAATCAACCCCCATAATGATTGAAGTGACATGACATGTTATCCCTTTAAAATACCTTGTTTCTTTTATTAAAATATTTGGTGTTTTGTTTATTATTGAGGTAAAAATAAGAAATTAATACTCTTGCTATATTACTTGCAACAAAACTTACTCCCAAACTCTTTGAGAAAAATAACAACAACAAGAAAGAAGATTCTTCTTCATACATATTAGTAATTTTGTTGCTGGCACTGCGATTGCAATTCCCCACCTCATTAACTATTGATGTTTGCTACGCTACAAATTCATGTCATGTAATGCACGTTTCTTTTCACAAAATGCATTGTTATGAAGTGGAATGAAAAAGATAGTGGGGTTGATTTAATTCATTTTTGTACAAATAAAATCTGACATTTTGCATTTGCATCCTGCCCTCTTTACTTTGTTTCCAAAAATAAAGCCCAGTGCAACCAAATCAATTCACTTCATAGGTGTAATTAGTACATACAGCCCACCTGTGTGTAATTTAATCTAATTTAAAACACAGCTGTCCTGTGACGACTTCCCACGTTTCTTAGAGCATAATGAACAAGCCCCGTTCTTCAGTAAGACATTTAAGGAACAAAGCAAATCTGCGTGAAAATGGGCTCACAGTATTTTGCAGAGGGAGCAAAAAGTATTCACCCCACCTCTAAAAAATACCCCTTAACAGTGACCAGGCTCACAAATTGTGAAAAACAAACTTTTCAAAGGCTGGATAAACGGCATGGTAATTTAGGTACTAATTACCACGTTGGATTTGGCACCTTCTGGTTCTGGTTAAATGCTTAAACATTTAACCAGAACAAACTCTTTCCAGCGTCTGAAAGAGTTTTAATGGTTCGCATTAAAAGCCCCACAAGAGCAGCTAATTGGAAAATCGGGCTCTGTTATTTTAACTGTGGTCACTTCAGGATGGATGGATGGGGAGAAAAAGCTCCTTCTGCTCCAGCACACTTAAAAGATTTGGCACAGATTGCGCTAACGGCTCCTTTGATGTAGGAGAGACGGACAGGAAGTTGACGCTGGCAGCTCATTTCTCCTTCATCATCCTGACAGATTCACAATCTACGGATGAAGAGGAGTCTCAGATTGCTCGTACTTGCCTTGAATTCATTAGAATGTAGAAACTATTTATGGACAAGCAGGAACGGGATCAACTGGACTTAATCTGTCTTTTGTTGGTTGCTGTGTCAGCGCAGACCCAAACACTGGCAAACCCGCGCCACCTGTCGGAGAGAGTGCGAATAGCAATTAGACTCGGTACGGAATGGACTCGAGTGGAAACGGGGGAAATGGGTTCACGTCACGTCTACGTGCGTGAGCCTGGTTGTGTTTCCATGTGTTGGACTTGCAATCCTTCCAGGATGAGCCATACTCCTCATCCAATGACTGTCTCGTCTTTTTTGCGGCAAAATACTCAAAGTGAAAATATATAAAATATATTTTAAAAAACCCCTCACTTATTTGTATAGTTCAGCAAAGAGTGACAGTATTAAGTGGAGCTGGAGCATATCAGTTCATAGATGCAATATTAGTTTTGATATCGTGTTTTCAGTGTCAGGACTTCATTTCAGCAATATATTTATACTTGACAGACACCATGTATGTGTGTTTTATGTGGTTTTGATGCTAAAGCATACAGAAAATGTAACGTAGGAAAGCAGTTTAGAGAACAATAAATCAACTGATGTTTATCATTATTAGATCCGGTTTGGACTCTTTCAGCTCTGAGTGGTTTTCATTTAAACTGCGAACACATTCAAACACACAGCTGCACCACCCACTGTACATATGGATTTCTCCCTTGTTGCAGATACTTTGCAGTAGTTTCCCCATTAGCCAGCTATAAGTCTGACTCAGTAACTGGATTTTCACCATGTAGTTCATGCCACGATGAAAACCTCAAAGCATGGAAAGAGTGTGTGAGTGTGTTTCTGTCACAGCATTTCAGGCCCATGTTTCCAGCAAGTACTACACTGTGAGGACCCACTGCTCCTTATGGGGCCTAAAGTCACCAGTGTGAATGGTGCGGATTATGTTTTGGTTAAAGTTGGGGTTAGGAATGTACTGGTTAGAGTTAGGGTAAATATCTGAACTAGGCACAAGCACAGTTACTAAAATGGATCAAGGCAAAGTCCTACTATGGGTGGAAATACAGACTTGTGTGATTGACTGCATTTTGACCCAGAGAGGTCTCAGGTAAACTTACAGAAAAGCCATGAAATCGGGTGGAGGAAAGCGGGTTGGCTCACTGACTGGAAGCAGAGTGGGGGCCGAACACTTCTCTCTTATGAGTCCTGCAGCACAGAGACCATATTCACTCTACAGTTCACTCCACCTCACTAATTTAACTCCTTCTGTACCAATATCTTCTTATTCGTGTTTCCTTCATCTGCCCCCCAACTACTGTTTCTGAAAACAGTTTTCCTCTCTCATTTCCTCTCATTCTTATCTTTCACCGCTGCCTCTCAAATGTGTCCTCCAGCGGCCGAACAGCTGTGAGAAATGTCTTTATCGGTTGCTCCCTTTCAGTGATTGTGTTCCCAGTTGAAGGTGACTCAGAACGGTCTGTGGTAGGTATGAAGTTGAAATCTAACACTTGTGCTTTACATTTACTTGTATATTCTATGTCTCTTTGAAAGAGACATAGTGTTTTTTTCTTATTGTCCAAGATTAAATCAGAATAATCTCTTCCTTCTTTAGGTACAGTCATGGCCAAACGTTTTGAGAATGACACAAATATTATATTTTCACATGATTTGCTGCCCTCTGGTTTTCATGTGTGTATGTCAGATGTTTTCATCACATACAGAAATACAATTGCAATCATTATGAGTAATTTGAATATGAATTTGCTTTTATTGACAGTTAGAATGAGTTCATGCAGCAAGTCAATATTTGCAGTGTTGACCCCTCTTCTTCAGGACCTCTGCAATTCTCCCCGACATTCTCTCAATCAGCTTCTGGACCAAATCCTGACTGATAGCAGTCCATTCTTGCACAATCAATGCTTGGATTTTGTCAGAATTCCTAGGTTTTGCTTTGTCCACCCGTCTCTTGATGATTGACCACAAGTTTTCAATGGGATTAAGATCTGGGGAGTTTCCAGGCCATGGATCCAAAATCTCTGTGTTTTGTTCCCTGAGCCAGTTAGTTATCACCTTTGCTTTATGGTAAGGTGCTCCATCATGCTGGAAAAGGCATTGTTCATCTCCAAATTGCTTTTGGACGGTTGGGAGAAGTTGCTCTCGGAGGACATTCTGGTACCATTCTTTATTCATGGCCGTGTTTTTAGGCAAGACTGTGAGAGAGCTGACTCCCTTGGCTGAGAAGCAACCCCTCATATGAATGGTTTCAGGATGCTTTACAGTTGGCATGAGACAAGACTGGTGGTAGCGCACACCTTGTCTTCTCCGAACAAGCTGTTTTCCAGATGTTCCAAACAATCGGAAAGGGGATTCATCAGAGAAAATGACTTTACCCCAGACCTCAGCAGTCCACTCCCTGCACCTTTTGCAGAATATCAGTCTGTCCCTGATGTTTTTCCTGGAGATAAGTGGCTTCTTTGCTGCCCTCCTTGAGACCAGGCCTTGCTCCAAGAGTCTCCGCCTCACAGTGCGTGCAGATGCACTCACACCTGCCTGCTGCCATTCCTGAGCAAGCTCTGCACTACTGGTAGCCCGATCCCGCAGCTGAAACACTTTTAAGAGACGGTCCTGGCGCTTGCTGGTCTTTCTTGGGCACCCTGGAGCCTTTTTGGCAACAATGGAACCTCTCTCCTTGAAGTTCTTGGCAATGTGATAGATTGTTGACTGAGGTACAATCTTTCTAGCTGCGATACTCTTCCCTGTTAGGCCATTTTTGTGCAGTGCAATGATGACTGCACGTGTTTCTTTAGAGATAACCATGGTTCACAGAAGAGAAACAATGATGCCAAGCACCAGCCTCTTTTTAAAGTGTCTAGTGGTGTCATTCTTACTTAATCATGACAGATTGATCTCCAGCCCTGTCCTCATCAACACCCACACCTGTGTTAATGGAGCAATCACTGAAATGATGTTAGCTGGTCCTATTAAGGCAGGGCTGCAATGAAGTTTAAATGTGTTTTGGGAGATAAAATTAATTTTCTAGGCAAATATTGACTTTGCAATTAATTGCTGTTAAGCTGATCACTCTTTATAACATTCTGGAGTATATGCAAATTGCCATTATAAAAACTGAAGCAGTAGACTTTGTAAAAATTAACATTTGAATCATTCTCAAAACTTTTGGCCATGACTGTAGGCAATTCTTTCTATTTGCTAAATGCCAGAATATTGAATAATGAATTAAATCAGTCTCAGATATATTTGTAACCTTATTTAAATTCAGAAGTTAGCATTCATTTCTTTTGCATTTTGTGCGATATCCTGTTAAACTGTGGGACATTCTGAATTTTATGAATTTTCACAATCGTCTTACAAATGTTTCTGGAATATTTGTCTTCCAGTAAAAAATACTAACCTGCATGAAGGGTGATTTAAAATGAGCTAAAGGAAGATCAGAGTCATTCTCATTTAAGTTTGTTTGGAGCAACAGTGAAACAAAATAAAGCCTCTGAGAACTTGGAGGTGTTTTGAAAAACATGCAGCCAGAGCACCAGTAAAGCACTGGAACCAGTTTGGCGGAAAAGGTTCTTTCCTGCTTGATGTCTTGAAATGTCAGTTCAGTATCTCTACTTAATGTTCTTCCATCATAAAAGCACCTGTTTTATAAAATGGACCAATTTCTCCTGCAGGACAAAACTCTCACAAAACAAAGTGATTCTGCCATTTTTGTTTGCTAAACGTGCTTGCTACAGGATATTTCTGGAAGAATTAGGTTTTACTCACTTGATTGGCTGATTTTTCCAAGATGTCCCTGAAGAAAGCAGCAAATTTGATTTGTTGGCTCCATGTCTCTTAGTTGGCATTTTTATCAGTTAACCTACTAGTGACTTATACTTATGGGTTTTTCTAAATGCTCATCAGTATTGCTACAGTGTCTAAAAACATCTGAATTTGAAGAAAGTGATCAAATAAATAGTCTATGTTTGTTATTCTGGCATTTAGAACATTTTAAATTCACCTACTACATATAACTTTCACTCTGATTTAATATTAGACAGTGAAGAAAAGAAAAGGTGATGTATCTTTCATACAGCATCTGTCAACATCTGGTTTCAACTTCAACTCCAGTTGTATAATAGTAGAACTTTTCCCATTTGCATCAGGACTAGCAAGGGGGCTTCAGATTGAATATTTTCAGTAAAAATGTTTATTTATTAGAGGAAACAAGATCTTTTGGAAATTCATTCTTTGCGCTTTTGTGTCCAGAAGATCCCCCCTGCAGTCTGATTAAAATGGAAAGTTGAGCAAGTTTTCTCTGCTTGTTTTGTCTGCTTTCAGCAGCAGCAGACATTTCCCTGATGAGTCCAGGGAAAAGCTTTAAGGGATTGCTCAATATCTGATCTTGTGCTCTTTTTGTAGTAGTTCTTTGTAGTAGCTTTCTCTTTTTTTTCTTTCACTTTCAGGGTCAGGGCACTATGGTTACGGAGACGACGAGGACTGGTATTCTCGTAGATATAAAGGTGACTATTCTTCAAGAAAAAATGCATACATGTGGAAATATAAGCAGAACCTCAGAGATCAAGTGTATTTTTTTGTTTATTTTTACAAAAGGTTGTGCTCTTTAAATGTATCTCCACAGTTATTTTTCTGAAACCTATAGTGAAAAGGAGATTCAAAGACACAGACAAATAAGCAAAAATGACAACATTAAGTTGGATCAACAATAAAAAAAGTTGATTATTAGATTTTTTGGTTAAATTTACACCCAGATCTGATCACTGCCAAACCAGAAGAATCAGGAAATCACACAAAACCTGCATGACAGCATAAAGTAGTCAAAAAGACCCTAAGAAAAAAAAACGCATTGTGCTCTAATCAAGTAAAATGTCAAGACAGATTAGAAACAAAATCACTGCCATCTTTTAGTCTGGAAAGGGTTATATAAGCATTTTCAAACACAATGAAAGCCATTGTCCTCACATAGAGAAAACACGGGACTGTAGGGAATCTTCCAAGAAGTTCTTGATGTACAAAACTACGTCAAAGGATCGCTGACCCCTCCACAACAACATCTGAAGCAGTGCAGGCCTGACTTATATCAGTTAATAAAGTCTGTGAATAAAGTTCAACAAGAAGAAAGGACTGAGCAAAAACAGCATCCATAGTGAAAACCAACAACAAAGAACAGAAAGGGCCCGTTGCACATTTCCCAAAAAAACCTGATGGAAAAGAACATAATGCTGATAGTCAAAGATGGTGCTGCTGTGATGGACTGAGGCTGATTTCTGATTTTAAAAAATGTATTTTAATTGAACCATGTCTTCTGATTCCCAGCAGGGAATCAGGCATTAGTTTGGGACCTTAGGCTCACGCAAAACTGGTTAGTGCAGAAAGATGGCGATTAAAATCACATCAGCAAACAGACTTCTGAATATTAAAGTCCAAATCAAGGTTTTAGAGTGGCCTAGTGAAAGTCTAGACTTAAATTTGTTTGAGATGCAGTGGCTTTACCTTAAAATAGGCTGATATGTTTGAAAACCTTCCAACGTATCTGAATTAAAATCCATCCACAGTGATCTCAGTTATCTCAAATTTTTGGTTACAGCTTGTTGCAACAAAGGCTAGAAAGAGTTGTTACATTTAGAAAACAATATAGCACAGGATTTAAAGAGGAGCATTTTATTTCAAAATAAACATTTGCTTGTTTTCTTTTTGTTCATGTGGCCGTGGAAACACTATCACCACTCATATCCACAGAGGAAGAGTAAAGGAGGCTGGACCGTCGTTTTTATTAGAAATGGCCTTAAGCCCGAGCTTTTGTCTCCTCTCTTCTCTCCAGCTGAGCTGATATGTGTATTTGTCCTGAGCCAGCAGGAAATAAATTGCAGACTTTTATTTTCCTGTATTGAAATAAGAAAACCATGACCCTGCAAATCTTGGCGACAGACAATAAGTTTTTTTATTTCTCAACAGCTTTCTAGACATGGACCAGACTAGCAGAAAGATGCTCATTTGATGTTTGTGAAAGTATACAGTACTCTTCGTCTCACGATTGAGATGAAAATCCCTGCTTCATGATAAATATGTGGTCTGCAATAAAAATCACTTTAATTTGATTTCTGAACTATTAGATTGAAGTGATGTAAATCGCGTAGAAAAGGTGTGAATACCTATAATTCAGCAGTGGTGTTAACAAAGAGAGACTTTTCCAGCTATCTTCTGACAGCCGTAAGAGCTCTTCACACATCATTAAATCTTTTCCTCGGGTGAAGCTATCTTCTGATCCTCTCCCGAGACACTTTGGATGATTGGAAGTCACAGAGAAGGTAATGAGAAATCCACCGTATCTGCCTGTGCTCATGCAGATAGGTGGCTTTCCTCTCTCTGCTTTTTCTTTGCTAAAGAAACTCTTTCTAAGCTTTCATAGCCTGCAGGTAAGTGCTTCCTATTGAGCTTCTCCAGCTGAAAGGCCAAGTCATGTACCTGCTTTGATGCACCCAGTGCCCTGTCTTTTTATCTTTTTGATTTTTTTCCTGCTCTCAGGAACCCCGTGGTGCGCGCCCATTAAGCTGAAGCACGGTGACGCGAGCTGCCGCACGCCCAGAGGGGAGCACTACAGGAACGTGATGGGGACGCGGTGTAAAATCCGCTGCAAAATGGGTTACGAATCCCAGAATACAGAGGTGGTGTGCATGGCCAGCAAGCACTGGTCCTCCAACTACGCTTGTCGGGGTGAGAGCCAACATCTGCACACACGTTTTTATCTTTTTTTTTTAAATGAAGTCGATGAAGTCATTTCAGGGCAGTGAAGAGTGAAAAAGAAACAATTCCAGGTCAGATGATGCATGGTTAGATTTTTACGGCTCTGATGGGAAACGTTATGCTAGTTGTAAACTTAGAGGGTTTAGAAGAGAACGAATGGCGAAGAAAGCGCCATTATCTCAGAAATGTTTGCTGCAGCTGGAGCTGGGCATCATTTTAAGCATTTCATTTCAGTTTATTTGGCGCCTGATCAGGAGCAAATGTCTCTCAAAGACAAACAGATCCAGGTGAAGGACTCACTCTGCAGCTCAGCCAGCTGCCACGACAGAAAATCAGCCACCACACAGGACAAAATACGAAGCAAATTCTTGAAACTAGAAACAATACACTGTTAAAATGGTTGGCTTAATGCTCTGCTCTAAACCCAGAAAACCTCTTGCAAAGTAATTGTTGACAAAATTATGACTGAAAAACTCTCTGCAATTACCTAAAAGTGAAAGAAACCAAAAGAAATGTGTCCCCAAGATTAGAACAGAGGAGTGTTTAGGAAAAATCTTTCTTGTTTTGGGAGAGAGCGAAACACCGACTCGATCAGAGTCTTTAGATATTTTATTTAGAAAATCAGACTAAGTATCAGAGATCAGCATGTGAGAAAAGAAAAGCGAGAGAGAAGAATTGAAACTTTAAACATATAATTCAGCTTTTATATCTTTCATGTACAAGGTGGTGCCTTCCACCCGTCTCTCTCATGTAGGGAGTTTCTCTCAGTTTCTCCCATGTCTGGTTAATTGGTACCTCTGTCCCTAAATCAAACTTCAAAGACATTTCAGTTGGACAAAGAGAAAAAAATCTTTGCTGAAATATCCGTTATCAGTTCCATAAGAAAAACACTTGCTCAGAAACCTTCATTCTTCCAAGTAAGCAAACAGAAGTTTTATCTTCCAGGACAGCAGTTTGACCGACTAGTGATGTCCTGTGCAGACGACTTGAAGTCATTAAAGGAAGGCCTTTTATATGTATTACTAATTGTTGACTATTGTAACCCTCAGATAATTTAGCTCTAATCTCTCTTCTTGCTCTACGGCCATTGCTGTTTGCTAATTTTGATAATAATTTTCCAGAAAACAAGGTTTTTTTGGGGGTTTTTTTTGCAGCACCTCTTTGGTTAGTTTGTAAAACACTCCTCTAGTAATAAGTTGTCAGTACAGCAAAAACACAAAAAACAAACAACAAACTTTAAATGTTGAGCAATGCAGATTACATAATTCATGCATTCGCAAGCTGTTCTGTAATTTGGACCTCCCTTGTACGGTACAATTAAAGCAAATAAATCCTATTCAAAACACAAAAGAGAAAACTGACCGCCGCCCTTCTCTACCACCCTTGATGCAGCTCCCGGCAGATGCTGGGTCTATGTGGAGTAAGTCAGCTCTCATCTTTTTGGGCTGAGATCAGTGGGCGAACCCCAGAATCAAAGACCGGACCACCAGGTGGTCCATGAAATTAAGGTGATGGGAAAAACGCAACCTAACCTTTTAAGCCCTTTTACTCCATTCCCAGTTTCTCCTGACTTTGTTTTTCAATAACTCCTCCGCTCGGGTTAATTTGCAATTATATAAACGACAAGGAGGAAAAACTCCCAGGATTACAAGGAAACTCAAACTCCTCCACCTTACTGAGGTGGAGATTATATTGACCAAAATGAGATAAACCACCCGGTCCTTCTCTGTCTTAAAGCTGCAGTATGTAACTAATAAAAATAATGTTTTAAATTTCTTCTTTTTACATTTTTATTAAAACTGTCACTGTGTCATCTCAGTGTAACACGAGACAGATAAAATGTGGAAAAAATGAGCTCCTGTGCTGCCACTCCAATGTACAGACATGCACCGCTCCCAGTCAGAAACGACCAATCACAGGAAGATCTTAGCGCTGTCAATCAACCTCATGAATGCGCTGCTCCCACAGGGTGGGAATGTTCTCTCCCTTAGAGACAAAGTCGTCATCATAGAGGATATTCATCTCTCCTGACAGTAATTGTTATCAACCCAATAATCATGTCTGTGTCGTGATTGATTCAATAATCCTTCTGCTGCGGGAGCAGAAAGTCCAGCAGATCAAACACAAAAGTTAAAAGTCTAAAACAGCCAGAGAAAATGGTTGAGGATCTGACAAACTGAATGACTAACGGGCTATTTTTACTGGAGAAATGATTAGGTGAGAGGAGGTAAGCGAGAGATGAGTAACAGGTGGTGAGGTAATCTGGAAACTCAGGTTACTGAGGATACCAGGAAACAATAAAAGTTAAAATGAATTTATAGAAACGAGACCTTTAAAAGGCAGAGCTCCTTTAAGTCAGAATGACTAAGCAGTGAAGATGTGAGCAAAGAAAACCTTAGACTGATTTGTAGTTTTCTTTAAGAATTGAAGTGCATATTTTGATGTTTTTTGTTTTAAACATCTAACATTAAATAACATTATTCAATTTTCTATACCACTTAAAAGGGGAACAGGTGATTTTTTAGTGGATGGATGAATTTAAATTCCCTAATCTGTATGTGATTGTGACAAAACATCAGAGTCCATGCTGTTTATTGACTTTTATAGGCTGAAAAAGATGCTGTTTTTGTTTTGGTTTTATGCATTTGATAAATTAGAGAGAGTATAATCTGCCAATCATGGATCACAGCCACAGTTTTGGTTGTGAAGTAGCTCACAATTAAAGTAATAATGTCACTAATTTGCAAAAATAATGTCATAAATAATGTGACTGGATTATAAATCTTCACAGGCAAACATCACAGTAAAACATCAAAGTAAAACCTTTTACATTTTTATTTGCATGTGTTGCAGGAGTCTGTACTGCTACTATAAGGTAGCAATAATGTTTTTATGTTCTGAAAAGTATTTGAAATTAAAGGTTTTTTGGGAATGCTGAGGAAACTCAGACCGTGTCTGTTCAGAAATTCATTTTCTCCAGGGAAACGTCTGAGTTTCTCAAGTGTTTCACCTTTTAAATTAATTCATCTTTGACTTCTGAGTTTTTTCAGTAGAAATTTGAGAAGCTTTAGATATTTTTTGTGTGAGCGCTTCTTTCTGACTTAATCATGTTCAAAAAGCATGTAATTCTCAGGCAAACTTTAAAAATAACCAAAATGAACTAAAACAACTCATCGCTGTTGGCTGCGTCTGAAGGCCAGCCCACCCAGTGTTATTTTAGATGATCACAGTGGAACAAATATCACTGTGCATGTGTGAACGCCAGCTTTTTAAAGTCTACTGTCGCAGATAACATGCTGCCAATTCACACATCCCCGAGTGTGAGACTTTCACAAACGAACCTTTTCCCATGTTGTTGTTGTCATGGCGCATGTTTCTCAAGCGGAGCAGCAAATTGATGACTGATAATGAAGCAGGGTGAGAACTGGAGACAGACACAGCGGGTGTGATCGTTTCGCCTGCTGGGTACATGTTGCAGATTACAGTTTCTCCAGTTATGCTTTAAAATATATCCTGTTTGTTCAGGCTTTAACTTTATGGTATTATAAAAGATTAACGTTAAACCAGATGGTGATCAAAATAGTCAATCATTTATTTGTCTGATGATAAGGTTGCTTCATCGATTCACCTTGTTTGTACAGATGCAGAGTTTATTGATGTTAGACTTTGTGAGTGTTGATGAGTTCGGCTTACTTTCATCATGGCAGAGGGAATGTTTGTCCACAGAGTGCAGAAAACAGGCTTTGCTCTCGTTTGCAGCAATATTGACTGGTAAAGAGATGCACACAAAATATGCGCGACTCTGAGGGCATGACAGCCTCCATCCATCCATCCATTTTCTTACACCCTTGTCCCTTGGTGGGGTTGGGGGGGTTGCTGGTGCCGATCTCCAGCTAACGTTCCGGGCGAGAGGCGGGGTACGCACTGGACAGGTCGCCAGTCTGTCGCAGGGCAACACAGAGACACACAGGACAAACAACCATGCACACACACACACCTAGGTAGGTGTGTGTGTGTGCATGGTAGCTACCAACTGGTAGCTCGCACCAGTTGGTAGCTACCAACTGGTGCGAGCTACCAGTTGGTAGAGCTGTTGCCTTGCAGCAAGAAGGTTCTGGGTTCAATTCCCGGCCCCGGCCTTTCTGCATGGAGTTTGCATGTTCTCCCTGTGCATGTGCGGGTTTTCTCCGGGTACTCCAGTTTCCTCCCACAGTCCAAAAACATGACTGTTAGGTTAATTGGTCTCTCCAAATTGTCCCTAGGTGTGAGTGTGTGTGTGCATGGTTGTTTGTCCTGTGTGTCTCTGTGTTGCCCTGCGACAGACTGGCGACCTGTCCAGGGTGAACCCCGCCTCTCGCCCGGAACGTTAGCTGGAGATAGGCACCAGCAACCCTCCCGACCCCAATAAGGGACAAGGGTGTCAAGAAAATGGATGGATTTTTTTATCCTTTTACTGCCTTCAGTTTTTTCAGTTTCTGCAACAATGGAAATTCACTCAAAGTTAACAGATCCCCACACGTTTTCACGCTAATCCACAATTGTGGGTTTTCCACAAAAATGGTCAAAAACATTGAGTCTAAGTGACAGCTTACTCCCACATATAGGGGGCAGTATTTCTTACTTCTACTACACCGCTGCCTCAGCCTACTTGATGGGAGGATAGTCTGTGATCCATATGGCGAGTAGAAAAAGGTCACATTTACTGCTAGACATAAACACAAATATCGCAAAATGTCTTGCAAATATTTCTAAATTAGCTTCACAAAAATAATCACAAAAACAATCGTGAGGTAGTGAAACATGGTGAAATGTTCAATATTATTTACTTCTAGAAAGAACTTAACAAATTCAGACACAGCTATTTGAGTTTTATCAGTTCATTCTGTTACAGCATGATGTAGATGAGGCCCACAATGAAGATGAGTTTGAAGATGAGTAAGTGTTTACATGAACAATGAAGTCCCAAATGGCATATGTGTGTCATATTATCAATTTTTTTAGATAACAAATATATCAAAACAAGCTGGATATTAAGCTTGCAAGGCAGCAATCTAAGAGAAATGTAACAACAAAAGAAAATCCCCATTGACTGGTGACCTTTAAAACGGTAATATTCAGCTTTATCATCATCATCATCATCTCCAAGGTATTTCTGCTCTGACATGTTCTCCAGAGAGGCTGCCTTCAGCTTGTATACATGCTGGTAGTAAGAGAGGACAGACAGTTTTGTGCAATTTAATATTTGCTGTGGGAAACATCATTCAGCGACAGGCCGTCCATCATGAAGACAGCAGGAAGCAGTTGTTGTCTGGAAGACAGAACTCTGTGAAAGCAGTTTTTTTGTCTCAATAGATGTGATTTTTTTTCTTTCTTCTCCCTACCAAAACAGTTGCTTTGATAGGAACTGACTGATTGTGCGAGAACCAATTTTAATTTGACTTTCCTCCAAAGCTCCACTCCAGAGCCTCATCGTTACACTACTTGAAGCACTACTTGAAGCAGCTTTTTGCAGTAAATGTTTGAGCCTTTCTTTGTTGTATTCTGAGTTTCTGCAGTGCACTGCAATGCAGAGATGGAGGTAATCGACTTGAATCGCATCATTTAAGCAGGTTGTCAAACAAATCAGCAATGTTTCGCTGTATTCTAATTTTAAATGTTTTTTCATCATAATTAGCAGAAATAAATCATTTGAAATATCCATCTGTGCGTGACTAATGTATATTATGTGTTTCGTTTAGTGAATTATAGAAATAAATGGACTTTTCAATAATGTTCTAGTTTACTGAATTCTACCAGACATGTCAGAAAAACACACACAGCCCTGTAGAGCGTCTTTATCATGATATTTTATCATTTTGCTCACAGAGATCCGCTGCCCAAAGCTCAACATGCTGGCTAACGGAGGCTACAAATGCTCGGACGGCTCCTACTACAACTCTCGCTGCGAGTTCTTCTGTTCTGCTGGATATTCCATGAAAGGCCAGAAAACATCCGTCTGCCAGTACAACAAGGTGTGGAGCGCTGGAGTCCCCACATGCATCGGTAAGACTGTGATTGCGTTTGATAAATTTGCTGCTTCAAGCGTGGCCAGAGGATTTCTACGAGATTTCACAGATTTTCCTTGAAAAGCCTTGTCAGTTGCAGAGCAATTTTTTTTCCTGATTTTCTGATTGATGCTTGGGAGAAAGCAGACCTCTAGACACGAACAGACATCTTTCACAGACAAACAGGCAGGCAGCGTTTTTCTTTTCCATTCATTGGAAAATTACTCTATTTTCACTTCTTGCACAGAGTCAGAGCTGAAAATGAGTGAGAGATGAAGGAGCGACGTTTTGATGAGCACATCAATGAAAGAATGGGTTTGCAACTGCAGTCAGTGTTTTTTTTTTTTTTGATGCGTGTACAGACTGCACTACAGCCAGCATGTACTGAGAGTGCATTGAAGATTTAGCATTGAGTATTCTACTTCTTTTTCTACAAGGACACTAAGAAACATCCCTGTTTTCACCATATGACTCATTTGTTTTTGTTTTGTGTTAACCCTGGAAGGTTCTTTTGACATGTTTCTGATTTTGCCAACATTTCCCTGGATGATTATATTTGTTTAACGTGACAAACCGCCCGGGAGTTAGTTTTTGCTCCAGCACAAAGACAAATGAGATGAATGAGAATTCACACTCACCCAGTCAAACCTGTGTCTGCATTTAGCAGAATATGAATATTTCAGAGTGTGGAATCACGCTGGAGAAAGTAAAATGAATCCTTGGAGACAGAGAGAGAGAGAAAGACCATAAAAGAGAGAGCGTGTTTTAGTGCAAACCATCTACAAGCACACACTTTTTTATTCAACTAAATAGTGAGAAATAAATACGTTAATATGCCAAAAATTATTTCACCTTTTTTTAATTTTACCTGTGTTCTGCAGTGACTTTTACTGGGATTTTATGTGACAGACCAACACAAAGTAGAATAAAGCTATGAAACACGAGGAAATGTAAACAGGATCCTACAACTGCAAAACTACCAAGATGTCTGGTCTTTATAGAAATGTGGTTAGAGGAAAGTCATTACCTGGTGCTGGGAGCATCATGCTGTGGAAAAAATTGTTTTTCTTTAGCCAGGACAAAGGTAGTACTTAGAGCTGATGAGATATGGTGAATAAAAACAGGCAAACGCTGGAAGAAATCCTGTTAGCTCTAACAGGGTTAGCGTTAGCGTTAATTTTAAGAGAGCATCAATAGGGCAAAGACTCTGAACACTACAAAGAGTAAACTATAATAAATGAGTTTAGATCAATATCATGAGTTAAAATGGTCAAGTCAAAGTCTTGGCCTATATCCAAATTATAATTTCTGACAAGAAAGGTTCACACATGCTGTCAATTCAGTGTAACTGAGCTTCAGCTGTTTTCCCAACAGACGTGGGCAAGAATTTCTATTTCTATACACACAAAGTTGGAGATACTTCCAGATGAACAAAAGACATTAAGCATGTCTCTATTGTTTTTATTATTACTTTTACTGCAAAAAATTGAAGTTAGTGGCCGAAACTTGACAAAATGTTATCAAATTGAACACTTTTGTTTATCACAAGTGACATTTGTGTGCATAAGGCAGAAAGCCAAATTCTGTCTTGTTATTTTTTTTATTTTGCGCTGCCTACCATTATCGGTGAACCATGCACCCTCATGTGAATGAAATAAGGATTAGATAAAGATCTGTTTCTTATTTGTTTGTAGATATTGATCCCCCAAAAATCAAGTGTCCCAATGTGAAGGATAAGTGGGCAGAACCAGGAAAATTGACGACTAGGGTGACTTGGGACACACCTGAGGGCGTCGACACTGCAGACGGCATCCTCACAGAGTCAGTCCGGACGTAACCCTGTGATTCCTTTAAGACCTTTTCTCTTCAGACTCCACTTAAATCCTGTTTATAAACTGGTCAGAGATCAGAGTATAAGATTAAAACTCAGCATGGGCTTTGCAGTGTGACCCTGAAAGGGAAACCACCGAAATCCGACTTCCCAGAAGGCCTTCATAAGATGTCCTACAGCGTGTTTGACCGGGCCGGGAACAAAGGGTCCTGCCGCTTCACCATCAGAGTGCGAGGTGAGCCTGAGACAGCAGCTTGAACAGAGCTGCTTTTTTATGTACTTACAGAAAAATACACAGACCTATATTTGAGCTTTTATGTCTGACCATGAAGCTAATGTTGATAACAAACTAGAATAAGCCGAGAGGACCTAAAAAGCTGATTTTTAATGAGGATTATTTAAATGTTAAGGAAATTAAGCTACTCAAACCAATCTACTCCACTGTAAAAGTCAAAAAGACAGAAACAAATGGGAAAAATTACATTTTGTGAAATAATGACCATTTTCCTGGATTTAATTAGAGATTTCTTTAACACACATACAAGTAATCATAAGATTAAATATTTATAGAAATTGATCAATTTCAATATATATTTTGTTCTTTATGCAGAACATTCACTGATTTGACTGATAAATGTCTTAGTTTGATAAAAGTCTTACAGAAGCTAAATACCCGTGACTGCTTATTAAAAAACTGTCACTGCAGACTAATTTGCTGTTATTGTTTCAGTGTATATGAATAATATTATATTTATATGTTTGGAATTATTAGAAAAAAAGTCAAAATTCTCAGTATTTGTGTTTTGTGTAAAAAAAAAAAAACACAAATACAAACACAATTTTTGGATGCAAAATGTTATTTTTAATTGCCAACCTGTTTAATCCTGGCTGCTGCTCCCCTTCCGTGTTCCCGTCTTTGCACAGTGCGTCGCTGCAGCCCCCTGTTCCCTCCGGACAACGGCTACATGAAGTGCGACAGTGACGGAGACAACTATGGCGCTACTTGTCACTTCTCCTGCACCGGCGGCTTCGAGCTGCAGGGCAGCTCTGCCAGAGTGTGTCAGTCTGGACTCTCCTGGTCTGGTTTAGACACAACGTGTGCACGTATGTACCGCTCAACACACAAACAACCAAAGCTGTTTTACATTTAAGATGAGTATATTATTATATCTCTTCTTGCATGTGCGAAGTAGTCATTGAGGTTACAAACAATTGGTCAAACTAAGAGCTTTGGGTTAAAAATGGGACATGGAAGTAAACTCCAAACCTAACATGATATAAAAAGTAACAGATTCCGTTTTTGTGACGCATTTGTATATGTGGATATTTAATATAAATTTTAACTTGACTGAAAAATGTAAGAAAAGCTAAATAAACAAAAGAGAAGAAAATACCAGTTTTAGATTCTATAAAATATAAGTAAACATGCATTTTCTACTGAGGATAAATTTGGACACTTTCACATTTATTCCTACAGGTAATGAATAATTCCACGTGATTAGAACATAAAAACTGAGGTCTGTGAAGGAGTTTGTCTGCTAAACATTCACTGTGAGATCTAAAGGTCTGTCTGAAGCCTTCAGGAGGACAACTGGAGTAAACAGTCTACAGGCAGAGGACCTTTGAAAGAGCTACAAACATCCTCGAGTCTTTAAGTTCAAACGCAATCATCCTAAAAATAGTGTATTGTGGATAATAGTGGATCCAGATTCAGCATTTTTCTTTTTTTACATGTGTCAGTCATTTCTGATATTGCGGTTTCTGTATGGATTTGGAGGCTCGGTGGAGGAGAAAATAGCAGCCTGTCCATCGATTTAAAAAAAAATCCATAGCGAGTTCATTCTGTCTCTCGCTCGTCTCTGAGGCAGGAAGAAGCTCCTCATCGTCGGCCTTAAATATGCAACGCCTCACACTGACACTGTGTGGTAATAAATCTTCACCTTCATGTACTCTCCTTCATATACCGACTTAATTTTGCGTCCGATGTCATCGCAGCCATGAACATAAATGTGGCGGTGCGTTCGGCCGCTGCGCTGCTGGACCAATTCTACGAGAAGCGGCGGCTCCTCATTATCTCGGCGCCGACGGCTGCCAATCACAATTACCGTTTCCAGATGACTAACCTGCAGGTGAGGCACGACTCCGGCGTGCACACGCACACGCACACACACACACACACACACACGCACGCACGCACACACATGTTTGCGCAGCTATCTTTGTGGGGACTTTCCATTGACTTCCATTCATTTCTAAAGCCTAAACGTTACCTTTACCCTTTTCCTAACCCTAACCATCACATACCTGACCCTAACCCTATCCAGAACTCAATTCACGCCTTAGTCCTAACTCTGACCCCTGACCCTAAAACAGGGTTTCCCCTTGTGGGAACCAGGCTTCGGTCCCCACAAGGAGCAATTGGTCCCCACAACGTAGTGTATGTCAGGAAAATCGTCACACACACACACACACACACACACACACACACACACACACACACACACACACACACACACACACACACACACACACACACACACACACACACACACACACACACACACACAGCTTCATCCAAATCCAAGTTGACCGAGCTGTGTTTGCTGGAGCAGGAAAGCAGCGCGGATAAAAACGACTGCGGTGTGTTTGCATTGTTTTTATGTCAGCACAACAATTGAGGAGAAGGAGAGGGCGTCAAGCTGATGATGAGGAAATGTCTCAGCGATGAATAAATGATAGTGACACAGCTCTGGGAGTGGTGGCTTTCCGTTGGTGTTGTTTTCCTCCACGACGTCAGAAACCATTAAGTCAGATCTTTGTTTAAATCCCTGACCTTTACGATTCAGCTTATGAGTCGAGACTTAATCGGTGTTAGTCCATCTACCGGTCCACTGGTCAGTCCAGTTTCTAGTCCTCTAGTTCGATTATAGCAGATTGTTTTTTAGATTTCCTGTCAGATATTGAGTCATTTTTAAACTATTCCTAAAAAAAACAAGGGATTGTTGGATCACTCTTTAATTAATGATTCAAAAATGTGTCTTAAATTAACACAGATCAGGCCTCGTTTATTGTTAACTAGAGAGTTTGTTCAAGGAGAGTCATATGACAGATCTGGTGTGGATTAAGAATAAGACATACAATTACATTATTATTCCTCCCATAAGTAATTTATGTAAATGCAATATCTTCCCTCAGAGTTGATTAGATTGATTAGATTTTATCTATCAGGCGTCAGATCCAGATTAGGTCATCACTCTGCAAAGATGAATAAAACCCCACAGACCTGTTCAGTATGGTGCAGAACTGCACAGATCATAATGAGGCCACATATTTTCACAACTCTGAACAACAGAGTTCATCTGTCTGACATATTGCACATCTGTCTCCACTTCAGTATTCTTTAAGCACTGCTCCACCGCCGACCGAAGCCACTGGGTGAAAAACTCCTTCACTCTCTTGACTGGAGCTCCAGGTGTCTCCTCCTACATGTTTGTTCTGCGTTGTGTGTTCATCCCGCGCTCATGTCCAAATCGACACTTCATAACATCTGCACATAAATTACCACACATCTAGTCTGCAATTCAAACAATTGATAAATAGAGTAGAATAGAAACAACAGGGAAATTCAGGTGAATCAATAACATCAGCTGTAGAGGTTCACACGCAATAAGAACAATTTTTAAAATATGGAAAACTATATGTATAAAAAGCAATATTAAAACAAATGAAGCCATTGTTATTACTTAAACATTGGAGCAGAGGTTATTTAATTTTTTAAAGTGTAACATCCACTGTAATTCCATATATATACAGTATATATATATATATATATAAAAAAATTCCCTTCTCACCCTCTGCGGGTGTTCCCTCTCTCTCTCTCTCTCTTTCATCCTCTGAACTCGGGTCCTCTACCAGAGGCCTGGGAGCTTGAGGGTTCTGCGCAGTATCTTGGCTGTGCCTAGTACTGCACATTTCTGGACTGAGATGTCTGATGTTGTTCCTGGGATCTGTTTTAGCCACTGCTCCAGTTTGGGGGTTTCTGCCCCGAGGGCCCCGATGACCACAGGCACCACTGTGGTCTTCACCTTCCAGTTCTTTTCCAGTTCCTCCCTGAGGCCCTGGTATTTCTCCAGTTTCTCATGCTCCTTTTTCCTGATGTTGTAGTCACTTGGTATAGCTACATCCACCACAACGGCTTTCCTCTGTTCTTTATCCACCACCACAATGTCCGGTTGGTTCTCCATTACCATCTTGTCTGTCTGGATCTGGAAGTCCCACAGGATCTTAGCTCGGTCATTCTCCACCACCTTTGGGGGTGTTTCCCACTTCGATCTCCTTGCACAACCTACACCTTGGGTCTTGTCTGGTGTGGTAGATCTGAGCCTCTATTGCTCTGGTGTTTATATATATATATATATATATATATATATATATATAAAACAGAGCAAACAAATCCTGCTGCTTCAGTTTTTGCTGAAAATTAAACCAGCTTTCAACCATCTCAGGACAGGCACAAATCATGTTTGTCCAAGTAAGGAAAAAATGAATAATATTTATGTTTTCAGCCTTTTCTTTTTTGTTTTTTAGAAAGAGGAAATCCCAAACTTTTTCGAAATGAATAGCCAAAGAAAATGAGGGTAAATGTTGATGGGTTAATCAGGTTCAACAGATGGATAAAGTGATACAAGAGTCACATTTTGATCAATAACAGCAGGTTTAGTGATATGACATGAGCATCTTAGTTTTTGAGCATATCAGGTTTACGGTGTGATGGGCGGCAATCAGATAACTAAATTCATCCAGCGACCAGTGGAGATGGACACCAGTGACCTGGTTTAGATGACAGACAGATAAAGGTTCAGTGGATCTCATAATAAGTTCAGTTTGGATAAAACCCTCACACACAACAAAGCACAACCCATTTTTAAGAATAATTTATGTGACAGAACCCCATAGTTGCATAAATAAATAAACTTATTGGCTTTTGCTATGTCACCCAATATGTTTCTGTTTTAATAAAGGAATAATTGCTCAGCCGTATTCTTGTCTCTTTGTCACAGATGGGGAGCAAACACAACATTATGTTGTTATAGACGGTATTATTACGGCATTATCCAGGAGGTTCATGTCCAGCTGGTTAAACATAATTATTTGCAGCTAATTATACGACTGAAATATAACAGTTCAGCTTTGTTTTCCAGCTGCATCTGACTAGATAAAATTAGTGTTTATTGTTGGCACGATGTTACGCAAATTATAATTAACATGCTTTCATTCTGCTCTGAAGATGCAGCAGCTGGCTGCTTTACATCCTTTAAATAAAACTCATTTTCTTTAATAGCATAAATAAATAGAGAAGATTAAAACCACCTTACAGAATCCAATGGCTTTTTTAATTAGATTTTCTTCATGAATGAAAGAAGGGGAAGAACATTTCTCATGAAAATATAATTTCCCTTCATTGTCAACATTTCTTTAAATACAGCAGGCACAATTAAATAATAATTAAAAACAACATCTTCTTTCCTGAAGATATTTTTTTTGGGATTAACAGATTAATAATTGGATTACAAACGGTCTTTAATAAGAGATTATTTATTCAGAATGTGAACCGGGTAGAGCTAAAACTAGGTCACTTGAGGAGTTCTGGGAAAAGCAAATTTTCAGACAAATAGATCTTTTTTGTTTTAAATGTAAAATGTGTATATATATATATATATTTTTTTCTTTTACAGTTTTCCTTAAAGCTCTAACTGTGTTGTTCTTTTGGGTCTATATGCTCCAGTTAACGACAAATCAATTACTAAATTAGTTGGCGATTATCTCAGTAATTGTTTCATCGTGATGAATCGTTTCAGCCCTAGTAAGATCTCCAGTTTCTCACTTCCACGTGACTCAGTAGCTGTGTAACATGTGGATCTTTGTCCCAGCCCGCTCAGTGTGGACTGGACCTGAGACACGTCACTGTCATTGAGCTGGTCGGGACTTATCCAGCTCAAGTTGGCCGAATCCGCCACAGGCTTCTCCCGCCTGGACTGGCCCTGCAGATCAGGTACTGACACACACACACGCGCACACACGCAGTCGTGTGTAACCTCAGCAAACATGACTTTAATCCGACGTCGTTTCCTAGGATACTGCTCCGGATCCCTCAGAGGTCGTTCCAAATGGTGCTGGTGGACAAGCAGGGCGTAGACAAGCAGCGCTACCCGTTCCCCATCACGGCAGCTGAGCTATTCACCACCATCGACACGTTCCCGATCCGCAAGGACGAGATGCTGCTGCAGAAGGAGGCGGGCCAGTTCTGTCAGTCGTAAAAAACAGGAGCCTCCCTTTGTGGAGCGTTGATCTTTTCTGTTGCTCCACACACACACACAGCTCAGATCAACGTGTTTGATGCCACACACTCCTCTCTGAAGTCCTCCTCTCCTGTATCCAGTGTGTGTTTATGTGTGTTTCTGCGTGTGATCAAAGATATCTGGCATGTTGCTGATCTGAAGCTGGTCTGAGCAGATCACACGGTGCTTTGCAGTCACATCGAGGGCCGTCACTGTGTTTTATTTTATTTTTTATACATTTTTTCAGAGCAGAAATATGATTTACTATTTTGTAAAAAAAAAGAAAAAAGGAAAGAAACTTTGGGAAAATTTCTATTCTTTCTAATATTTATATCTTACATCTGACTTTGCGATGTACTTTGAATTCATAAAACTAATAAAAAGTGAGTAATGCGGAGGTTGCACTTCTCGGTGATGATGTTTGTTTTTGTGAGTCAGTTTAATTTATTTCTGTGGAGAAATCTCCGTCATCATGATGTCATTTGGGTTTGTTAATCAAAAAAAAGATTGTATTTGACTCAGAGGCTCGCCAAGTGTTAAACTGAAAGGGTTGGTATAGAAATGTGTTTATAAATTGTAAGACTCGCTGCTTTTGTGGCATTGTCATTTTACCTGACACACAAACACACACACACACACACACACACACACACACACACACACACACACACACACACACACACACCTTGTAAACCTTGTAAACATACAACAAACACACTTAAGTGCATTTTATGTGACCGACCAGCAAAAATGAGCACCCATGAATCTAACTGAAGTAGATTTTCAATTAGATTTACATCTGGACTTTGACTGGGCCACTTTAACAGATGATCTGAACCATTTAACTGTAGCTCTCTGGCTGCAGGTTTAGGATCGTTGCTCTGCTGGACAATGAAACTCAGAATCGGCTGTTTTGGCCAAGATTGTGTGCAAAAAACCCAAAAAGAATTTAAATGTTGCCTCCAACATTCCCAGCACGAAAGAATGAAGTATACATATATAAACTTCAGAGGAAATCAAACAAAAGATAAAAGAAACATTTACATTTATATGTATGTACAGGGAAGTCCTCCACACTCCAAGTCTTTTGCAACTTCCTGCTGGTTTTCTTCCAACATGACTCTGCAATCAGAACCGGTTTCACCGTCACTGCTGAAAAAACCCCCACACACATCCGGCGCTGCCACCACTGTGCTCTATTATGCAGATGACATATTAAAGAAGATGATCAGTGGTAGAATGAAGCCTTCAGAGGCTTACTGATGGCTTGTTGTTATTTGTTATTGGAGTTGTTTTCTTCCAAAATGTCTCTCTTCTTTCCACTTCTAAAGCCCAGATTCACAATGTGCTCATAAAAGAAAAGGCTGCCATCTGAGCTTTGGACAACTTTCTAAGTTTGACACTAAATGCTACAAATATTAATGGTCCAGTTTGGATGAATGACCGTGGCCATGCACTCTTTTAAGATATTTAACTTTTTTTACTAGATTCTTAAACCTAGGAAGGTTACAGCCTAACTCTGCTTTAAACTTTTCTCCAATGCTATTTGTTGTGTTCTCTGTTCTTCATTATGCTGTTTCTTCTCGAACAGCATCATGACCAGCTAGACTTATATTGTGTTAAAACTTTACCCAGGTGGAGTCTGTTGATCTGGCGACTTCTGAAAGCAATTAGTTTTTCACTGGATTTTGTAGGAGCTTTGGGGCGATGGGTGGTAAATAAATATGGATGCCACAGAGTTTTTTATTTGTAAAAATTTACGTGTCCTCATACTTCAACTTTACAATATTAGAGGTCGATTGAACAGTGTGGCAAATATACTTTCAAGATGAAAGAAAGACTTTGGAGCAAGAAATAGCTCCTGCTAATTAAGGCAGCGAAGAGGTTCCTGTACTTTTAAATGTCAAATATTAAATGCATCAAATATCAAATGTGCCACAGATGTAACAGCAGATGTAACCACGGATGGGCTTTCTTTATTTTTCCTGCCTCAAAGCTCAGAAAAAGATCGGTATACTGTAATAGAAATGTTTCTGCCCAGGGTGGTTATGGCTAAGGGATCAACTATCTTCATGTACTGAGAAATGAATCAGACCTTTTCTCTTTTTTTTTTGGTTACATGACTAATGCATGATTGTAACCTTTTTATGCATTCATCTTGTGCTGTGATCTGGGGATAAAACTGGAGCTAAATAAGGGAAATAAATGTCACAACAGACTTGTTGGGTTAAGGCCTGAAAGCCTGTTTCCATTTAACCACCACCTAAAAACACGACAAGCACAAATCAATCAGATATTTCTTTATAATACCAGTAATATTCTCCAAAAAGCAATCAAATCATCTTACAGACTATGGAAAGATGCATTTATTTAAAAATATTCTTGAAGCACATTAAGGCAGGAAATAAGGGAGAAAATAAGCTTTTGAAAGGTGAGTTTGATGATCAGAACCAGACACAAGAAAGGATGGAACATGCACTACATTTTGTATTTTCCTCTGGTTTGAGACTTTGCATGAGATTCTCGGTCATGCTAAACGGTCAGCACATGTATTTTAGTTATTGTTACTTTGCGTCTGGGAGTTTAGAGCAGACGTATACAGAAACCTGGGGACTATAACTAGCATTCCACATGAAATGACATTTTTTTAAAATATATATATCTGGAAATGTTTTGGTGAACTGCTGAATGCATCGCAGAACGAATGATCACAGCGCCCGGGCAGCAATGACAAGGTCAACGTCTGACTATCAGTGGCTCATGATCGCCCTCCTCCCCACTCCGTCCCTGAGATGATGGCAGCTCACGTCGGTGCTGACTCACTCTGTGACACGCAGACCCAGCTCAGGGTTCCTGAGAACACGCCGCAGATCACACCTTCTCCTCTAGGTGCAAAGTGATGTCAGCATCAGTGCTTCGTGTAACCTTCTTGTTCCTCTCTACCCTAACGACACACTGATACAGTGTTATGTAACTTTACAAGAAAAAAAAAAGCTAGTCTAAATTTCCTAATCAGACAGGACTTTGTGCCGCATTTTATATATTTTCTTTAAAACCAGAGGGGGAAAGCAGATAAATTCATTTATAACCTCACTGTTTAATAAACCAGCAGCTGCAATACAATTTAAGAGACATAACACCAGTTTACTCCATTGCTAATTCTGCTTACTTTATTACTTACTGCATTGAGCTCATTTTGATTATCAAATAGTGTATACATGGTTTGAAGTCCTGACATAAGAAAACATAAAAATTACTGCAATTACTTTTTAAAACTGATGTTTCCTATTTGGGATTTAGCTTACAAATTCTCAAGAATTAGTGGGGAAAATCATAATTATTTTTGATTAAGGTTTTGTTTTTCCGGGGTAATTAGCTTCTCAAGAATTTTGCTCTTAACTTATGGACAGTCTTCTTTACTTTTCTTTCCGTCTTACAACCAGGAGCAGCAGGTTAACATCTCAAAATCTCAAATAATACCAGAACTTTACCAAAGAGCTCATGTCAAAGTAAACAGAAGACAGAATTCAAAAGGGGACGCATAGGTGTCCAGGATTTTGTGCAAACTCTAAATTTAAATTTTGAAGGAAAAAAAATGATACAGTTATGAAAATATACATGTGATAAGAAATTAGTGAATTGAGCACTTTGAGAACTGATTGGCTTTATTCTGTTTCCTGGGCAGCTGGAACCATTCGTTGTTCTCCACTTGGCAATTTTCCCAACATCTAAATTTTGAACTAATACTTTGCATTTTCTTTACACTTGGCTTTTATTTAATTTTTACTTTCAAGAGAAATTTGTGTCAAGTTAATTCACATCATCAAATGCACATTTAAACCCCCTACGATGTTGGGGGTTTAAATGTGTATGGTTGATTTATAAATATATATAAAGATATATATACAGTATATATATCTAAAAAAATAATAAAAAATAAAAATAACAAATGATCTTCCAAGATATTTTCCAAAAATGTAGCTTAACAGTTTTTCTGGCTCCAGTTTGCATCAATGCAAGATGTTTATGTTCTTCACAAATCTTACTGGGGTTTTCTACAGTAAGTTCTCTGGTTTCTTCTACTGTCCAGAATGATATTTATCATAGAAAGGAGGGTGTATGAATCTATGTATCATATGTCCTATTGTAAAAGATTTAGCTGCTTTCCCCCTCAGTATGCATCGCTGGCAATGAGATACAAGCAACAAGACTTTGTTGCTCATAGAGGGAATGTTTATATATATAGTATTAACCAATGCCTCATCTAATACACCTTTAATCATTTCGATTAGCTGTTACTACATGCAGGAACGACCCACAGACGAAACGAGGACAGAGACATCAGGAGGAATCATGTGCTTATCTATAAGTTACACAAAGTTAAATACAACACAGGTTTCCTAAGAACAGCAGCAAACGGCAGCAGTGCTTGGTCAAGACAGATGCTTTGGGAGGGAAGAGGGGCACATGTGGGTGAGAGAGTAAGGCATGACCGGCTGTGGTGGACAGGAGAAGAGATCTGAGCAAGAGAGAAAGGAAGAAAGCACAAAGAGGAGCGGTTCCAGTTGAGTCACTGCTTGCTTCTTTTCCTGACCGATCGACCTCTCCAGCTCTCTCCCCACAACTTCAGGCCGCTTCCTCCGCTTCTCTCCCTCCCTGTAATTGGCTCCTCTGTTGTGCTGCGGTCTAAGTTCATGTGCTGCACTTGCGCATGCTCGACCGCAGCATCAGAGTGCACTCTTGAGGAACCTCTGGGTTGTCAATCATGCGCTGCCAGACCTGCTGCTCTTCCCCGTACGAGTCCATCCAGTCCACCTCGTTCCCGTAGCTTTTGCCTTCAGGAAAACGAGACAAACATTTGGTTCAGCTTGTTGGAGCATTTAGAGATCCCAGAGGATGTGAATGTGTTCCAGCTGAACATAACTGAAAAACAATATTTTCATTTTTAATGGTTTTGGTTAAATTACATCAGAAGGTATAAAACAAACTATGTCACATGTTTTAAAGTCATGTTTAAAAATCTGCTCCTAGTTTTGATCTAAAATATGTCGCATCTAATTTTCAATATAACTTTATTACATTTTACCATCAAAAACCTTTATGTATTTTACTTGGTTTTCTGCAGTTTTTAGAAATTATACTCAAGTACATGTAAGTCAACTTATTTTTAATTGATTAAAAGGTCGAAATATCCAAGAAATTATCCAAGTAAGAGTAAAAAACATTTTTGATTACATGCAAAATGGATTATGGTGGAAAATTAGCACTGAAACACAGCAGTGACGCTTTTCTACATCAGATTTGATTGGAATATAAAGGATAATCCTGGAAGAAAACTGAAAAAAACTTTTACCAGGCTTTTGACTCCAAGGAATAGTTTAAATTAAAACATATTTATGTGGCCCAGTCAAAGCCCAAATCCAACTGAGAGGATGTGGCAATTGATGTTCAGAGTTGCTTTCCATCCAGTTTGGCAGCTGAGGCCGTTTCTCAAACATATCCAAAAGCTTGCACAATAACAAAGCTGAATATCTCAGGGGGTTGAAAGGCACATTTCTGAGAAATATAAATGACTTTCCATCCACATAACAATGTTGTTAATTCATGCTGGTCTATTGAATCAAATCCCAATAAGATACACTGACATTTCAGCTTATAATGTCATAAAATCGCCAAAAAGCCCAAGAAGTATGAATAGTTTTGAATAGAAGCTAACAAGCAGATAGTCAGCTGGTATTTTCCTCTCCCACCTGTCCCCGCTCCCAGCCTGACTCCTCCTAGGAAAACATTGCTGGACAAAGCCTCTTTGTCCCACACGGTCAGCTCCAGGCAGATGTTGTTGAGGTCTCCGTCCTGCAGGCCGCAGTAGGTGAAGGTGTGGTTCCACTGCGGGTTCACGGTGCGCCGCTCCACCGCCGTCTTGTGCTTGGTTGACTTGTTGTTGTCTGGGAGGAGGTACCTGTGGGAGAAAGTTTACAGCTTCTCATTACTCTGACACACGGACCGAAGCATCTCTGTTAAGTGATTCTTAACATTTGCCATCAGAAAGTGAGCCAGTGAACAGAAAGTAAAGATTGTTTAGGGCAAAAATATTGTCTGTAGCAGCAAGTAAGCAAAAAGCAAGAATCAAAAGATGGAAAAATACATTGATTGAAAAACACTCATAAAGAATGCAAGGACATTTTTAATGTTGTGTTATTTATAACAAAATACTGATGGAGGTTTCTGATTAATCAGAGTAGTAAAGGTACATTTCACTTTTTTTCTTTGTTGCATCTTGAACATATTTACCAGGTTGGTAATTTAGTAAAAATTGAACTGGATGGTGGATTTTTTTTTTTTTTTTACAATAAATACATGTTCATATAAAGAGTGTAAAAGTCTTATTTTTCAGAACCTGAATCTCTTCTGTTAGATAATAAAGTAAAGAACAGAGTCTGGAAACTCAATGATTTTCTTTTTTTTTTTTATCCAGATTTTTTGTAATAAAATCCAGTTCCACACTTTCTAAGCTACATAATATCTACTTTTCCACAGAAATCCTGCATATATTAAGATTGTGTCTAGACAAATTTCATAATTATGCATCCATTATGCAGAACAAATGTCAACACCCTTATGTGTCTGACCGTACGTAACGTGTCCCCTCAAACATCCCAAGCTGCGTCCTGAATCTCATCTCACCCTTTCACAAATGGATCCGAAGTGCCTCCAGACTTGACCGCTGTTAGGTTTTTGGCCCCTTTGACCAGCAGCTCGACCATGCCCCCTTTAGGCAGCGTGAAGCTGCTCGTCTTCTTGCCTTTCAGGAAACTCTTCTTCACTGCAAACCCACGAGAAGACGCAGACAAAAGTGGAAGAAAACAGATTTGTCAGGACACACGACTTCAGTGCCGTACTTCAGAGACCACTGGGAATAAAAAAAGCTGCAAGTTTGAAAGATTTGATCTCAGATGTGAGGGAGTTCGTTCTGTTTTTAGCTGCTGACATCTCAAAAAATGAGTCATAAATAAATAAAAACCTTACAAGAAGAAATGTGTTTGACAACTCTCGGAGGACTCAACATTTCTACACCTGAAAACAAAGAACACAAACTTAAAGACACATCCACACACATTGATCACTTTGGCTGATAATTAAACTGTCTGTAAACGCAAGGATTAAAAGCTTTAAAGGTCCCATGAGAAATGAAAACGGTGTAGAGTATTACTCAGGAGTTCTGCATTGCAGCTCTACAGTAAACAGAAAATGTGACAGGTATTGGGTCTAATATTTCATAGAGTCTTTATAAAGAACGTCGGCGTCTGTGTGACCGATGACCCTTGAACCTTTCCATATTAATCAGAGCTGTGAGTGTGATGGCTGTCTGGATGAATAAGTCAAAGGAAGAGTGTGGCAGACGGCATCCAGAGGTGTGAGGGGTAAAACAATAGCCCCATTATTAAGAGTGGACTGGGTAGCAAGCAGCCACCGAGCATTTCACACATGAGAGTCTGAATATAAACCTGTTCGAGTTTAAGAAGTAGAAACGTTGTCATTTGTCTCTGGGAAAGAAAAAAAGATTCACTGTAAATGCTTCTGTTCAGGTTGACAGATACTAATTTATACCTAATATTTTTACCCACTGGTTGTGATCTAAACCATTCAGTTAATATCTGATTCTTAAAAATAAATAAAGAGACTATGTTAAACATACAGTACTAGTATGAGCATGAATTTAATCGCTTATGACTCAATAAAGTTTAAGAACTAGAAATGGTATGAAATAAAAAAAGAGTAAAATGTAAACTCAATGCAGTAAAGTTTAAATAAATGCTCTGTAGCCACCAATAAGGATCTAAAATAATTCTGTGTGGATATTTGAAAACTCTTCCATGGTTAATTTAAATTGCTTAAATGCCTGGTGATTTGTAAAAGGTTTGAGGTTGTGGATTTGGACTGAGAAGGTTACTGACAGGGACAGCCTGTTTCATCCTGTTAAGAGATTTCTGTATTGATGGAGGACAAACTTGTGTGATTCAACAGAACAATTTTATCAATCTGACTCAAACTTCCCCCCTTGGGATGAAAAAAAAACCCAACAAAAAACTGGTTGTAGTAATCAGGAAACCATCAAGGCTGAAGTCTGTCATATAATCGACACAATGGCTTTTCCATCAATAATAAAAAACACACCTCAAAGCTGGTTTGGACAGGATGAAGCATGTCTTCCTAAAGCCCCAACTTCTAAACTACTGGAATTGTATTTTCAGTAGTTTGTTTCATTTTGAGCTTGATCATTTCTGAAATAAACAGTGGTCAGATATCCACAAAGTATTTTACCAGAAGCCCATTGATGTCGACTAAAAGCAAATAATCCAGGTGCAATTTATTTATATTTCTGAGCCAGTTTGTATAATTTTGACCAGAGTGAACTAAAGGAAGTTCACAATAAATTAAATAGTTTAGAAAATGATTAAAGTTGGTGTGTTAGCTTTCTTCCCTAGAAGAGGAAACGCTCAAATATCTCTTTATGAGCGCAAAACGACATCACCTGCATATAAGCTTTTCATGGTCAGTTTCAGTCATCTAGGATTTCATGTTAATAGATAAAATGAGCCAAACCTGAACCTAAGCTATTTGAACAAAGCAGGAAATTCATTGCAGTTTTCATTACATTTTGTTTTGAATCATATCTAGAAGCAGGGTGCTGACATTTCCCAGGGAAAGAAACAAACAAATCCCCAGCTGTTAAAAAAAAAGTAAGCAAACTTTCATCAACAGAGATTACAGTAAAATTACATTTTTAAATGCAGCAGGTGGTCTGTGAGGATTCATCTGTGTCTAATTTACTGCGGGAAGGTGTGTCATCTTAAACAAGGTCACGGTCTGAAAGCCTTCCTAAAACAATTAAAGTTTCTCACTTTCACCTTTCAGATTAATTTCTGGTTAGCTGCAGCTGCAGCTGTAAAGTTGTGTTACTGTACAACTTTATCTATCAGTTCCATCTTGATAAATTACAGTTTTACATGAGGCTTTGAAGGGGAGAAATCCAGAAAAAGGAGGAGTAAAGTGATGGTTGGAGCGTTTTCTTAGGCTTAAATTAGTGTTTGCATGGGTGTGTGTGTTGTGTGTATGCCTGTGTGTGTATTCGGCTTCAGCATCTGTTTATTGAAATGGATTGGAGTTTGTCCAGGCTAATGCTTGTTCAGACGGAGCTGATTGAAGTCAGCTGCAGGTAAAATGCAGAAAATACCTCAGTACATAATTTACATCCACTTCAAAATGATGCTAATTAGAAAAAAAGGCCATTGGGCTGCAAGTGTGAAAACTTTCTTTGAGTTGAGTTTTGTCCTTTCTATTTTACAAATTAACATTTTCAAATCCAACTTGCTAAAAAAGCCATCAAAATGCTGGAAGATAAGGAACAGAAAACAATCTCTAATTGTTTTTCCCCAGCTTTCCAACAATTGGTGATGAGATGAGAGCGAGTAAAGGCAACTTTTTAATAACGACTTGTTGGGTCAGATGGAACCGAGTGTTTAATTATAGCTGGGTTAGAGGAAAACTGCATTCATGCTTGTTAAAAATGATCGGCTGGCTGGTGGATTACTCATTATTACAAGCTCCTGCTGCTCTGCCAAAAAGTGTTCTCACCTTCAGAGCTTCTTTTTATAGATCAGCAAAAGAAATAATAATAATAACTTCCAGAAAAACAAACTTAGAAAGGGGCTACTTGTTTCAAACTAGCAATAATTTAAATTTCAGCCTGTTATAAGTTTTGCAATTCTGGTCAAAAGTTGACATGAACTCATCATGGGTGTGATTGTCATATTATTTTCTTATTGATTTATTTTAGTACTTTTATCCGAGGAGAAAAGCTGCAGAAGTTTGAGCGACTATTATAGATTTTGTTCCAATCCACAGTAAAAACTAGAAACATTGACTAAAAGCAGGATGGCAGGATGTCACTTTCCAAATGGCATCGCATGGTTTTTTTGTAACATTTAACAAGTTTGTGCTGTAAACATGGCTAGATTTGATCAATCATCTTGGAAGAACATGGAGGATAAGCAGAGTTTATTGGTGCAGACCTGGATTTAGAGCAAATTGTCCAAAATCTTAACATCAGTCTGCCAAACAGTTAAATCGTTTTGTCTGACCACAACATATTTTCTCAGGAGGAATTTAGGGTGACCCGATGTGCAGCTGTATGTTTTAGCAGAGCTTGAGATGCCAGTTTTGGAGCACAATTTTACATTGCGATGACCTTAAAGTCATTTAATTGTGGTTATGATAGGTTCAAATTTTTACCATAATTGTTTCTGAACATCCAAACTAGGGCTGTAGTGATACAATAATCTCATGATACGATACGATACACAATATTCTGCCCACGATATGACATATTGCGTATTCAGCAAACGATACAATTCTATACACTTTTGGGATTTTCTGAAAGATTTTAGAGGGACAGAGTGATTTTGGTGATATTTTGTGACTGTTATAAAGTTGGATTGAATTAATTTAACTGAAAACTGATTAAAAGCACCAACGACACAATACCTGGCTCTGGTTGGAAACAGACTTAAAGTCGACAGCTGGACAAAATGAATCAAAGAAGTGGTGAGAAAACATGTTTCTTTTAATTGAAACAGTACAAACTGTAGCTTACATGCATTTGTAAAGTAAATAAAATGCACCAAGTACCTGCTCTGAATAGTTTGATACCTTTTAAACCTTGACACTTAACATCTGAAGGAATCACTCTAAGCCTGATGACCTGGTGTGTAGCAAGCAGTGAGTGAGAAAGGTGACAGCTGGATGTTACGATACTTGCAGATGAATATAGATTTTTTTCTAGGAAAGAAAATATCAATATATATAGCGATATCGATATTATTATACAGCCCTAATCCAAACACACTGTGAGTTCCTGTAGAGCTCAGCTCGGTGTTAAACATACCTTGAACCTGGTCCAGAGGCAATGTGAGGTTTTTCTCTGCCGGAATGTACTTGAGCACGACAGTCAGCTCTCCTTTGTAGTGCATGGTGGAGTCAGTGCTGCTCTCTACCTGCAAACACACATGCGCAAAATAATCCTGAAGCATCTGAAGCTGCTTCGAAGGAAGATCATATACGACAAGGTGTGCTGCCGCTGGCTCCTACCCTGGGCTGCAGAGAGTACCACTCCTCTATCTGAGAGTCAAACTCCCAGGAGTCAAAGGTCAGCTCCACTTCTCCCAGGAAGCTGTTGTAGCCAAAGCGGTCGTGGTGCCACACAGACACCTGCAGGGTTCGAGTCTCCAGCTGCGAGTGGCTGATCACGTACTGGAAAACAGAGGAGAACAACGGCTTGTTGAGATCTGGTGTTCAGACTCGATAGGGATGATTTTCTGTGACTGACTCTCAGGTTCTCGTTGAAAACGGGGTTGATGGTGTTGGGTCTGATGCTCGTCTTCCTCTTGCTCTGGCGGGACGTGTCAGGAAGCAGGTAGGTCTTCACGTACCTGCCAAAACAAAATTGCTTTTCTTTTTTGTTTTTCCACATGTGGTAAATTGTTTTTCCACATTTACCACATTTACCACTATGGGGAACAAATTATCACCAATTGTCATTAAAAAACCTTAGAGCGCTCTTACGCGTCTGTGCGTTGCCTCCTGTCGTCTCCCGTTGCCAGGTTGTAACACTTTTTCACCAGAACGTTGAGGGCGCCTGTTTTGTAGCTGTAGCTGATGTTGAGGAGAATCTCGCCGCTCACCCTGGCGTTTCCGTAGTCGCCCGTCTCGCTGTACATGCTCATCATGCTGTTGAGGCTGCTCTGTGACCCCAACATGACAGAGAAGACAAGAGACGAGGGAGATGAGGAGACGCGGGTCCAGTTTTTTTGTAATTACTCATCACCTCAGCTAATAGCGAATTATAGTGCAAATATGAGACGTTCTCTGTGTTTATCAGAACTACAAAATGTAATGAACTGTAGTAAATAAAATCTTTTTTTGATTGGAAGATGAAGAAATGTGTAACAAAAGGTCAAATAAAACAGAGGTTTATTTCAGCTAAATAAAAATCATGCAGAGCCGCAAATGTTATATCACCTTTTGAAAAAAAAAAAGAAATACATTTTTCTTTCATAATGTCAGGATTTACGAAACATTTCATTGATCATTTCACCACTTTGTCATTTTGTAGTTTTTCCCAATAGATTAAATCACTGACTCAGGTTGTTGTTGTCTATATTTGTAATGTGTTGCATTCATTTGACAATCTGAAACAATTAAGTGCGAAAAATCTGAAGGAGAGCCGACTCTTTTCCAGACCACTATTTAACCAGATGCATGCAGATATTCAAAAACATACAGAAAAGCAATGTGAACAGTTAAAGCTGCAGCAGTGTGGCATTTTAATAGAAAGCTTGCGCTCAGCCATGTTGACTGAGTTTTACCCATTTGAAACCAGAGGAACAACCCTAATGGTGTCTCTTGCACAAAACATATCTGCAAACTTCATTTCTCTATGAAGAAAAGAGTCCAAACCACAACGGTAACAGCAGGTAATTAACTCTGGAATAAGACTGACTGCCGGTAAACAGGAGGAGATAAAACCATCTGAACCCAGCTGGAGTTAATCCATGCTGTCTTTTCACAAAAAGGGAAGTTTGCTTCACGTATTTCCTCCAGCTACCAACTGTGATGAAGACGACTTTTTTTTTCTTTTCCTATTGTGGGGAGTTAGGGAAACAATACAGACAAATATTAGCACAAATGTCTACTGAGCCAGGCAGGTGTATGCAGGAAAGGTTTTTATATGTTATTGAGCGATGGGTAGCAATATTTATGCTACGGCACTGCTGCATCTTTAATGTAGCAGGAAAACAGCAGCATGCAGAACTGTGAAACACGGAAGACTCACGGTCTCAGCGTCCGAGTCGGGGATGTTTAGGTACCCCCACCTTCTTTCTGTGCCGGGAGTGGAGGACTGGATTCAGAACGAGTCGGGATGAGAGGGAAAGAGAGCCAAAGGGAAGGTTGTTGAAGCAATAGGCAGAAAACACAGCAAAACTGACACCAGAAAACCCCCATCATGCACACACCATTACCGTGGTGATTATCAGATAAAACCTCAGAGATTAAGAGTGGTTGGAAATCAGCAAAGATGGCCAGCGCAAACAAGCAGCAAGATAAGAGAAGTGGTTAAATGTTTCTGTTCTCACTGAACCAAAGAGAAGTCAGAGAGATAAGAAGCACTGAGCAAAATGTCGTTTTTTCACTGGATACTTTTCATACATTGTACACACATACATGTCAATGAATTAGAATATTATAGAAAACGTTAATTATTTAAGTAATTCTGGCTGTAGCTGTACCGCTTTTATGACTGATAAAACATTAAGAATTTAACATATTTGCATTTTTAATACAGAAATCTCATCCCACTGAGAAATACTGTATGTACTCAGTACTTGATTGAGGCTAATTTTGCATGAATTACTGTACGGATGCAGTGTGGCATTGAGGTGATCAGCCTCAGGATGCATGAAAGTCCCAGAGGCGTGAATCCATATTAAAGACAATGTATGTAAGTCGCTTTTATGCAAAGAACCAATAGATAACCAAAAATGGTAACACTTTATTTGAAGGGGTGTGCATAAGACTGACATGACACTGTCATAAACATGAAGAAGTCTTTATGAAGATTAAGACTGTTGTTGTGAAATGTCTTTCGGTAAATAATGACACTTTTAATGCGAAGTTGAGTCTTTAATGTAAGTTTTAATGCATAAAAATTTCGTTATTTACCAAATAATGCTAAGTTGACACTTTTAAAACGTTTATTGCATTTTTGCATTAAGTCATTATTTACCAAAAGACACTTCATGACACCAGTCATAAACATCCATGAAGACTTATTCATGTTCCTAACAGATGTCACGTTTATGACAGTGTAATGTTAGTCTTATGCGCACCTCTTCAAATAAAGTGTTACCATTTTTGGTTAACTACTGGTTATTTGCATGAAAGCGACTTATGTACATTGTCTTTAATATGGATTCACTTCTCTGGGACTTTCATGCATCCTGAGGCTGATCACCTCAATGCTCAAGTGTTATCCCAAAAAATTTAAAAGCATCAGCTGAACATTATATATCTGTTAATTGACATATTTGTATCAAACATCTGGTGAACCTCTGAACCAATAGATCCTGTCGAAACAGGACACTCCTTGTGGCCTTACATTTCTACATTTTCCACAAATGAATGAGACGGCAGACGTCTCTCAGTTCCCCGCGTGAAATCACGTTTTCGCCGCGAAGCAGGAACATCTCCAGCATCTCACACTACAACTGATGTCAGTTTGCTTAAATGCAAGCAGGTTTGAGAGCGTGGGAGGTTTTCTTGACATGTCAGCGCTGTCAACACAGAGAAAGCATGGATGTCTTGCTCTGAGGGCATGTGTGCACAAGGACCAGGGCCGTGTGTCTGAGTGGCAGGGGAGCATGTAGGACTTTCCAGAGGATGTGTGTGTGTGTGTGTGTGTGTGTGTGTGTGTGTGTGTGTGTGTGTGTGTGTGTGTGTGTGTTCTTTTGTTTGTGATTGCTTTAACTCGGTGTTACCGTTGATGCGGCGTTGCTAAGGCGTCCGCCCCTGCTCAGGCTGTGTGCCGACATCAGGGCGTCGATGTCTTCCTCTGCGTCCTCGTCGGAAAACTCCTGCAAGAGACGGCGATCAGATGAGCGAGACATCCGGAAGGTCTGATCCGAACGTCGCTGAGTGGGCGGACGGAGTCCGGCCTTAGTAAATTCAATCAGTCGAATCTGGACAGTAATCGTAGTAATCTGGTTTTCACGTGCTTGAAAACCACGACGCCACTGCTTTTACAGTAAACTCGAGAGAGCTTGACGGGAAGAGTGGGCAAAGGAAGGCGGGATCAGTGAGCAGTTTCTCCCGAACTGCTTCAAATGCAAATCCACGGAGACGAAACAAAGCGGCGCCACACGCCGACCGCCTCGTCCTCCGTCGCCATTTGCAAACTACATCTGTTTAGATGCTCTTTGAAGTGAGCTCTGATGTGAAATTAGCATTCAAGCCCACAGCTGACGGATCCCGGCGAGTTCATCGGCCCACGCGTCCCAAGTTTGACGCGGTTACGCAATAAAGTGCGTCGCAGGTGAGGATTTGAGGGGAGGTCAGGACTGGATATTCGTTATTTGTTAACTTCAGAGTCAGATGAATCAGCGTGTTTGGGGTGAATTTGTTGGGAAAAGTGTGATCACTGAGCAGAAACTGGATTGAGACGAAGCGACGCGCTCACCGCCTCGTTGAGGCCGGGGACGGAGCGGCTTCTGAGGCTCAGGGCGTCGTCGCTGTGTTCGGACCCCGGAGCTGACAGGTCCATCTCTGAGCGGCTGTGATCTGGTGCAGGGAGGGAGAGCAGAGGGATGGATGAAGAGGCAGCGTTCCAAGTTAGGCAGGCCAAAAGATGAAGGTAAAAAACAAAAATAATAATAATTCCAGCAAAAATTTAAAAGTATTTCAAATGTAAAGGTCTTTAACTATCAAACATTTAATCTGATGATGTGGGACTTTTTTCTTATCAATTCTCATAATCTTATAGCTCCCTATATCTCCACGCCTGGTGGTAGGCTCTTTGAAACTAAGTGCGCATGTGTTTAAAAAAGGTTCTACTTGAAGGCATGTGGATTCGCGTTTCCCCATCAGGTACACAGTAAAAATGCCAGTTTTGAATTAACACCCAAAAGTGTCTATATGAGTCCAAGTCAGCGGGTGTTAAATTCAACACTACAGAGTGTCACATTAACATTTACACCGGTGCTGGTGTCAAATATATTAAAGGTAACACCAGTGTAGTGCTGATCACAAAACATCAAGAGGTGTTAAAAAAGCAAATAATTGACCTACCTGTGTCAATATCAGTCAAATCCAGTGGAAAATATCCAAAGCAATACACAGAAATGGAAAGTTTAAATTTTCTTAAACCAATTTCAGTATTATAGATCAATGTAAATTTAACAAAAATATGGGTGTCAATCTTTTGACACTTTCAAAAGTGTTACTTTAACACCAGCTGACTTGGACACATATGGACACTTTTGGGTGTTAATTCAACACTGGCATTTTTACTGTGTACCATTGTCCCATAGATTGGGAGAAAACAGGGATTGGGAGTCCGATTAGGGCGCATACAGTTGGAAAAAGTGGGATAACTTTGCTGAAACACCTTGTTTGAGCTTTCACTGTGTCCGTAGCAGGTCTGGCGCGAATTGTAATAACACCAGCATTGTTAGTAGCTTCTTCTTCTTCTGTGGATTGTAGGAAGCAGCTATGTTTTGCGTCATACTATGCATGAGCTGGGGATTCTCTGGGAGAAAAGATCCATTTTCTCTCTTTACACAACAACGGAAAACGGTACGTTTCAGAAACATCGCACTCTGGAACCCATTTTCAATCTGTGCTGTTGTCAGAGAAAACATTCGGTGGTTTTGTGTAAATGTACAGTACAAACGCAACAAAACTCTTCCATTTTCACCCGAAATCGTTGTCGTGTAAACGGGGCCTAACTCTGCAACGAGTTCCAAAATGTATTTAAAAAAACTTAAAAATATAACTTAACGGGACAAATACTTACGTAAACACTTTTTTAAAAATAAATATTTTAATTGTCATTATTTTTGCAAAAATCAGTTTCACATTGACATCCAATTTTGCAATTTTTTTGGTCCAAATTTTACTGCTCATTGATTTGTAAAAGCAATAATTTTGCAGCTGCAAGTCTTCCCATTCTCTCTTTCAGTTGTTTCTTCATGTTTTAGCACCTTTGAGGTCGTTGTTGTTGTTGATTATTACCTCAAACCTTAAAGCATGACACTGATGATTAAACCCCAACAAACTGTAAAATGCCTCACTAAATCAGACACTTACTGTGAGTAACAGGCTTAGTTACATTTGATTTTATGGTCATTGGCTTCAATGAGGCTTAAACAATAGATTAAATAGACTAGATGTTAATTATTGAGCTTCAGAGCCACATGGGATATTTCCTGATCTTTGCAGGGAGCTGCTGCTGTTTTCCTGCCTTGTAGTTTTTTTTGTTGCTAAGCTAATTGCCCTCAGGCTCTCACTCAATACTTAAAAAAACAAAATCAAAATTGATTTCCTCTCAATCGTTTTTTTCCCCTCTTACTACTGAATTATTCCTCTGTATGTGTCAGAAAAGGGGAACTAGAATTTAAAATTATAAGAGATCAAAAACTTTGACCCAAGCCGCTTCCTGCTGAAACAAAGCGGAGGATCAGACGACTCCTGCAGAGGGACCAAAATCATTGCTAATCACATAGTCTGCTAATTAAATCGCACAAAGGAGCTGTGAACTGAAAATAGTAAAGGAGAGAACACCCTCTGCATAAACCGCCTGACATCTGTGGTCACGACTGGAGATCTTCGTTAAAAACTAATGGCACTAATCAAAGCCACCCCAAAAGCCTTCACACGCTCCAGTAAGAAGCTGAGACAAAGGCTCTGACACTGAAAGAGACAAAGAAGAAGAGATTATACTTAAAAGAACACAAGAGCTGCAGCTAGAGATGAAGGAGCCAAAGTTAATGGTGTAATTTGCTGAGACGTGACTTCTGCTCTCAGCAGAGGGACTAATTTTATACTTCCTGAGACACTGAACACGCTGAGTCGTATCTCTCTCTTTCTCTGAGGTGAACCTAGACAGCCTAGCGTCACCTCTGAAGTGATCTGCTGCTTCTAGCACTTCATGATGCTGTGAGGCGCTTATCGAAATGTTTGCGTGCGTGTTGTGCTTGTGGGAGCTGCGAGACGGCAGCAGGAGTCGTCCTGCATGGATGTGGGGCAAAGACAAGACAGGTCCGTGTTGGTACCTGACGACACAGACGCGCAGGACACGGAGATGGTCGGCGCGCCCGAGTTTGCGAGGTGAAGTCCCGTCCCTTCCTTCTCAGCCAGACCCTCGCTGGAGCGCACACTGGCGACGCTCTCTGCTCCGTCGGGCTGCGTTCAAAAACAAAACGCACAAGCTGCTGGAATAAACGCCAACCTGGGACACTTTATCTGGCGCCGAGTGTCTGTTCGGGTGCTACTGTCGCTGACCCTGACCCTCCGGTTGTTGCTGGGGTTGGGCGATTTATCTGGAGTTTGGGAACGGAGATTGTTGGGGACCGTGGGCAAACCCGAGGACTCCATCGCCACCGCAGCGCTCCTGAAAACCAGACACAAACCATTTAAACATCACTGATTGTGACAGGCTCACATGCAGCTCTGGTCATCCAGAGCATGAGTGTAATTTAATGTCGGCCTTTAAGAATTTATTTGGTGGAGATATCAGCTGCACAAATTTTAACCTCTGACTTTCTTTAAGCTGTCTATGCTTAAATATATAAATACGCTCCCTTTAAGAAGTAAATATATCCTCTTGTGTTAGTTGCAAACAAACTGCGCACGTTTTATGGCAATTAACAAGCTTAAGTTTTAATTATGTCTGAATATTTAAACACTTCTCAGAACTGAAGTTTATGTAAAAAGGCTGAATTTCAGGCACTGACCTGACATTTAACCTGATTTATTTAGTTGTTTTTCCTTCTTTCTCATCATGATGGTGACTCCCACACTAACATCTAAAGTATGGTCATCAAAGTTACTCAGAAGAATTTGAATTCAATACATGTTAAATATCTCTTGGAATGGCTTCAATCTAAGACCTACTGAAAATTTATGGAGCAAACTCAATGGGACAAGAGATTTAAATCAATGTTTTCTGTGAAGTTTATTCTAAGACATTAAAACTTATTTTAAACGCACAAAATATTCCAGAGTTAATCCAAATATCATCTGTAGTAAATGCAAACAGGAAATGTCTGGCATTTACGCTCAAGAAGGAAGTCAAATAATCCTAAAATGTAAATATTTTATAGGCTTTTAAACTATTATTTATGTCTAACAACCTTTTTAAAGACATGTGCTGTTAGCTGGATGATTAAATTAATCTTAGCAGATAATTTAATTTCATTAGTCGAGTATTTCATTCCATCTCGTAATAAACTCATAAAAACTAAGAAACCAGCGAACAAGTGGTTCAAGAAAATCATTTTAGATCCAAAGTCAATAAGACATGCATGTCTACGATGGGCGTATGTAAACTTCTGACCTGCACTGCTACAAATGCTACACAAACACAAAACAAAAACATTTAAATTCAATTCTAACACTATAAGTTAATATTTTTGTATAAGAGAATTTAAGTTTGTCTCTTTTGAATGTGATGCCTCTCAGAAACATCCTTTCCTGTCTTTTTTCTAACTAATTTTCTCGTCTGATTACTAATTGTTCTCCTTCAGTTTGTATTTGATCAGGACTGACGCAGAGCAGTGGCCTCGGTCAGATCAGGGCACCGAAACGGACCGATGAGAAAACGGTTAGGAAGGATTTCAGCCTTTTTAAATTCTGTTTTTATAAGAAACATTGAAATATTCAAGAGCAAACTGTAGACCTTGGTCCAGTAAATAGAGAGTTTAATGCCAGTTATTCTTTGAAGATGCCTCATCTTTTAAAGTACAATCAGACTGATGTGTCTGGCACCAACGTCATAAAGAAACTCTTTTTAAATGTAAAATTCCCATGAAACCACTTTTAATCAAGCTCTCTTAAATCACACATCGTATAAGCCTCTGATATTATCACTTAGAAAAATATACACTTAATGCTGATAGAGCTTCAGAATCACATATTTGTTATTTTTGTTTATGTAAATTCTATATTTTTGTGTGTGTCACCTGTTTGAATGCTGACTCTGAGCAGAACGAATGCTTTGAGTATCTCCATCTGAAGACGACTTTGTGCTGGCGCTGTAGACTCCGTTCCCTGGTTTCAGGGTGGCGCGGCTGCCTTTCTTACCCATCTTCATCCGTCTACACACACACACACACACACACACCACACACACACACACACACACACACACACACACACACACACACACACACACACACACACACACACACACACCACACAGCGACATGGAGGTTGTTATCTGCTGTGCAAACGAATCAGATCTAACTAGTGTCCATTACCTCACAGCCATTACTGTCTCCACTTTATTACACTAATTTGTGGATTCCCCAGAGGAAATATATTGATAAAGTTTCATTTCTATCAAATTACAATTATTGTCCCATCTACTTACAGACATGAGGTGGTTTTATCAGCATTCAGAAGGATTTGGCAAGACTTTTAAAGATATGGCAGATGTAGAGCTAGCAGACTCACCAGCTACAAATGACAACCATAAAATTTAAGTAACTCATCAAATATACAGAAGATAATTTATTCTAACTATGGAAATTCTCAGCGACATAAAGAGACGCACTAAAGCTTCACCTGCTGGTTGGACTTGAATTAAAGTAAGTCTCAACATAAAAATCTTCAGGTTTGTTTGGGTTTATTTCAATGTTTTTTGTTTGCTTGTCTTGCCAACTGGTTTCTTTTTATTAGTGTCGTTTTCGTCTTTGAAACTTAGAGATGATTTTCACGTCTACATTTTCCCCCTCTGTTGATAGTTTTTAGATGTATTTTGTGCCTCAATTTGCTTTTCATCTGGTTGCATCCAGAGAGCTGTTTCCATCTAAAGACGCTTGTGATCCCACTCTGAGCTCAGAGAGAAGATTTTTTTTAGTTATTATTAAACTGGGGGATTGGAAATGGTGCCACAGCAGCCAGTGGCAGACTCTTTTATATTTTCTTGCCTCCCTAATCAAACAGTCCTACAGAGATCATATTTTATACCAAATGGATTTAAAAACGAAGATTTTTCTTTCTTTCTTTTTTGTCACAGCGCCTGTTTTGTTGCTAGTGGATTAAACATTTACTGAATCTTATTCTGCATAACATGCCATGTTATGTTATGAAATGTTGCTATGCTGTTCTACATGACGCCATACTATGATATTCCATGTAATGTTATTTTATACAGTGATGTGCTATGCTACGTGATGCAATGTGATATTATTTCATGGCTTTCTGTGGTAAACAACATTAATTTATGTTCCAGTTTTAAATCTCAGCCTGGGGAGTTTTCATATTCATGCATGTTCAAAATAAGCACATTCTGGGTTAATTGATGTGCTCTATCCTGTCCTTATGTGTGATTATTTTGGTTTTCATGGTTGTTTGACTTGTTCAAAGTGACCAATGGCTACTGGAGACACCGGGCTCCATGACCCTGTCAGGATAAACTGCTACAGACAAAGGATGGATGTCATGCTGTGTATATTAAACTTATATTAAATGTAATTTGTCTTCTAAACACTTTGTATCACACTTTATATTTATCGTTTGTGGTTCTGAACTCTGTTTCAGCCAGTTATCACCCATTATCCTCCTGGCAGATATTATTTACTAGAGTCAGAAAACCACCCTTCTCTACATTGCACTAAGAGTGGAATATTAAAAACTGCATTAAAGTTGTCAGCTCTCAAAGCAGGTATAAAACATTTCCTGTGGCAGATAGTTTCATTTCAGGAGAGAAAAAGTTGAATATAAAACTACAAATGTGCATTCATTATAACAAGGAAAAAACAAATATGTCAAAGTGGACTACTTCTAAACTGCAAAAATCTGATAAAAAAACCTCTTTGTTTTTGAGAATAACTAAAGCTCCGTGCAAAGTTCTTTGCTGTCCAACTTTTATGATTAAGCAGATCTGTTTCATGCTGGTACCGTTTTGCGTCACGTCTTCAGAGACCACCGGACTGCAGTCAAGATGAGAAGTGATCACAGCTGGCAGAATCCAATTAATGTTTCTTTGCTTCAGGAAATGTATTTTAAAATACATTCCAGGTCTCTGACAAATCAAATAAATGTCCATTTGGTCATTTCAAAGGATCTTAGATTAAAGTGTGCACTCAGCTCAAAGACCAGTTGATTAGATTTGAGGTTATATTATCCTGTCTGCATGTTTCCTACAATGTGTGGCAATAGGAAAGGGGAAAAAAAAGCCATAAATAGTCAGAGACTTTTGTATTTATTGGTTCATCTGTAGCAGATTGTGGCTCATATTGACCGCGGCATCGGTCAGATAGGCTAATACTGCGCATTGTCACACTTATTTCCTGCCAGAGCTACATTGATTTTCTTCTCTATGTTTTTATGTCGATGATGGGAGGCTGCAGGAAGTCTTCTCAGACACATCTAAAAGATTTTCAATGAGGCGAAGGCCTGGACTCCATCACATCTGTTTTTCATGTGAAAATGCGTCGTGGTCCCTTCGGATACGATCGCAGCCCAAGTAATGCCCTCTGAATTGACCCGAATCATTCAAGAAGGGAGATTTTAGATAAATTCATTCACGTAGAATAAATATAAAGTTTTCATATTTTTCAATATTTCATTTGCAGTAGATAGATGTCAGTAATGCCAAATTAAAGAACCAGAAAAAAGAAGTTGATGGGAGAATGAAGTCAGTTAATTATCAAAGATTACCTGACCATTTTGAGCTGAGCTGCTGCCTCCTCTTTTCTATTCTGAATGTGAATTTCAGTGAATAAGACGTACATGACAGCTTCCTCTTCATTACATTGGCTTCTGTTGGTTTTATTTGCTTCTTTTTTGCTGAATTGAGTATGATCGGAGCTCAAAAGGAGGGACAGCCTGGCTGATATTCTTCCAGTCCCTTTTATGAGACACTAGACTAGACTTGTTATGGTGCGATCTGGTTGTGGTCAGAAATTGGACAAACAAAAAATATCCTATTTGGACTTTCACCTGTGCAATAGATCTTCTGGTTTCAAAGGTCAGCTCATGTCTTGCTTTAGTGGTTTTACTTTAATCTATAACATTCAGTAAGCAGGACTATTTATTATTAATTATTCTTAATTTTGCTTAATATTAATTACAAATGCTGTTTTGCTGCAATTTTAGATACACTTTATATTGATTTTTGATAAAAAATTGTATCTACTATATGTGATTGGTGTCTTTTTTTAAATTAAAAATGAACTTTCAGACCAATTGTTTGAATTTATTGTAGACTTTAATACATTATGCAAAGCAACGTGTTGCCCCAGTGTGTGAAAAGGTTCCTCATTTTAGCCATTTAGCAGATGGCAAGCAAAATAGGCGGCGGCAGCAAGACACCTTGAAGAGCAGTTTGGTTTTATTCAATGTTATCTACTGAAACCCCTGTTTGAAATAGAAAAAAATGACAGGATGTAAATATACTCAACATTGCTTGAACTCCTAGGGAAGTTTAGGCTTGAATCTTTTTTCATAAATTGAGGAAATTTGCTCGGACTTGCTGTTTTACTCTTGACTCTTCAAGTTTAAAATACTGACTGCTAGTAACTCCTCCGTCAAGCCTCGCTCCACACAACTCTTTGTGCCGTTTCCTCACCCTTTCTTTCTGGCACCATCCATAATGTTGCGCACTGCACTTCTGGTGGATTTTGGAGTGTCTGGTTTCTCTAGATCAGAGGACGCTGACAGGTTTTCTGTTGACTTCTTTTCGGCACCTTGTGACCAAAAACATTACTAATTAATAAAATCTGCACAAGCCCAACAATCGTACAACATACATCAGCATTTATGGTCATAGTTATGGTTCTACGGTGCTATCGTTCAGATGTTAGCAACCAGACTGACTTGGTGGGGCACTCAGGATGGTCTGCTTGATGACGTCACTGCTCAGTGCTTTCTGCTCAAAGCGCCTGGACCGTTCCTCCAGGAACCACTCTCCAGTCACCACCTTCAGCTCCCTGTTGTAAAAACACACAATCCAAGACACAAAGACCAGCGGGTGAGCGCCGAGCAAAGGGTTTTCTCCTTCCGGATGGGCTCAGTCTAATCAGGCACTGCCAAATTATTAGTTTTTAAGTATATGGCACCGAGACCGAGAAGAAAAATGTAAAATATAAAATGCAGAATTTTTTTTGCCTTGAAAACTAAAGCATAGCTTTATTAAATCTAAAAATGAAATCTTTATAATCTTTATAATCTTTGATCTTTATTTTTATGTCAATTTCACTGTCAGTTTTTATTAACGTGCCGATACAACAAACATTAGTTCAGTTATTGAAATGATGTAAAACTAAATAAGTCTAAAAAATAACAGCGTATAAGAATCTATGTTATGGTGAAGCTCAAATTAAGGTTCAAACTAGTAAGCATTTTTGAGACTGATGTCTTGATCCTGTTTCTACTAAAATAGATGGCTAAAATCCCTGTGCAAAATGTATTATATTTGTTTTTTTGTTTTTTTTCCATCTAAAAACCATTTGATTTGCCTAGCTGGTGTTAAAAATGGCTGCACCAACAATGAAGTCTGGTCACGGCGGCTCACGGTTGGTGGTTGTCACTGTGACGCATCACACTGTCAACATGCAGAGCATTAAGAGAAAGCTGCTGTCAGGGCAGATATGGAAAAAATCTATCATCATAAACAGAGTTCACTGAAGCACCAATAAATCTCTCCAAGTTTGACACAACCGGAGTAAGATGAACGGGACGGCGGTGAAATGTCAGCTGACCCACACTTTCAGAAATAAAAAGTTCAACAAAATGAAGCAGAAAGACTTTTAAAGTACAACAGACCAGATAGATATAAATGAAAAAATGTAGCTGTGCTCACTCTGGTTTTCTCTTTTTGGAGAATATTCTTTGTTTTGGCTTCATCTTTGTCTACTTCAGATGAATCCTTTTAGAATCTGGAAAATACCAGATCTTATACAGCCTCGTTTTCTTTAAGAGACTCTAAATGCAACTTCAAAAAACCCTAAATGAACAGGATGTTTGTCCTTTTTGTCTTTTGAGTCCTTGATAAAAATAAAGATAAAACATTCTATCATGATTGATGTTGAGTCCTGCAAACAGTGTTTAGTCATTAGGAACAAAAAAATATCTTTGCACTAAAATAGCCTAAATTAACTGATTACATTTTATTTCAAGCTCCATTTAGCATCCTGGGAAGTGTGGAGATTTATCCCCTCCCTTATGAGTAGGACATATATGCTCTGCTGATTTCACTAATGATACATATGTTTTCTAACATATTGAAAAAACTAAATACACTCCCTGACAAACTGCAGGATCCAGAAGAAATAATCTAACATGAACGTGAATTGGTGCATTTGCAGATCAAGGATGCATAATGTCTGTCAATTTATATGCAAAGAGCTGGAACACAGAGAAAAGCAACATAGGGCATAAATGGAGGTATTACAAATTAACAGATAATCAAACAATCATTTAAAACAAAGAGCGGAGGCCAGCAGACACAGAAGATGCGTCAGTGATGCATTAGGCGACATTACCAGCACTTAATGAAGATAAATGGGGGCTGTTACATTTTGGCAACCCTTCAGGCTGAGCGGCTATAATGTGACTGTGCAAAACGTGGGGAATACAGATTTAACAACACAGGAACCAACAAGGCCCTGAGATGTGTGGTATAACCCGTAACATGCTGAGAGAAGTGAAGACGTGTTTTAATAAGCACGATGCAAACTGAAAAACCTTTGGGTTGGAAAATTAATCAATTATTAACGTTAGAAATATTGTTCATCCTAGTAATGGATTTTAAAAAACATTCAAATTTGTTATATTTTTCTTAAGCTGCATCTCTAACTTTGGGTTCCAAAAAAGATTTTAAAAATGTAGCTTTTGTTGCAGGAGTGACTTTCGGGACAGAAAGTGCAGAAACTTATAAATATAAGTTTGTTAAAGTGTTTTATTGAATATAAAAAAGATGCCTCCAATATATAATTTATCTAACATACTGTAAATAAATAAAATTAAATATATCATCAGGAAAGATCTAAAGGTCTAATTTGGCATTGTACAAGTTATTTATGAACTGTTCATAAAATACAAAACATTTAACTTATTCTCACTTGAAAACCTACATTTTTGTCCTGCTAATTAGTACTTTAAGCTACACATGCATTTGGCACAACAACTATAAAATAACTAATGAGTGATGTCTATGAAAGTTTAGAAACTGTCAACATCTGATTAATGGTTGTTTTTTGGTTTGTAAGGATATATATTTTTCTTTTTTTCAGAATTAAACACAGCACCAAATCCCCCGAGGCCCCGATTGACAAATGGATGCAGATGTGGGATCATTAATCAAAAAAACACACACGTAGAATCCATCCTTCCTCTCAGTTTCTGTTCTGCCTCTCTGCGGCCGACACACTTACGAAATCTTGGCGCAGACGTTGCATCTCCACTTGCGTGAGCCGGCGATCGTTCCGCGACATTCGCTGCAAATACGCAGCCGGCATTCATCGCAGAGTTCGCCACGGTCAAAGATCAGCCCCAGCGTTTTGAGGCAGCGAGCGCATTGCCGCTCCTCAGAGTCCTGCGGCCGGTGGGAACCTTTCCGCTTGATCTCCAGCAGGTCGTTTTTTAACTTTCTGCAAAGCAGACAGAGAAGAGAAGGAGGTAAGCAGACAGAAAAGAGAAGTAAAGTAGACGTTTTGCATTAAAATCCTTACCGTATCCTTTTCTCCTCACGTTTCCTCAACTTCTCGTCTTTCTGCAGCACCTTCAGGATCATTTCCCTTTCGTGCTCCAGCAGAAAGGACAAATTTAAATCCTCGACAGCTTTCTCCATTTCTTCCATAGCCCAAATCAGCCCAGTGACTTAGTTTGAAGAAGGAGTCAGTGGGGACTACATTATACTCTTGGGCTCTATGATGCCCGGCATACAATTGAGTGGCTCCTCTGCTGTTGGCATTGTCCAACTTACGATTTACAAAGGTCCGGGTGCTGCACCAGCGTTTGCTCTTGAGGTCCAAATGGAAACTCTACGACACGAATGAAATCCTGAAAAGATCAGAGAAACAAAGACATACATCATCAAGAGTTAAAATAATTTCTGTTAACAAGAATCAATGAATCCGTCTTTTGTCCAGTTCTAAAAACAAGAACAAAAGAGGAACTAATAGTAATTGGTAGATATCTGACAGCTTCACAGCGCCTCAACAACCAACCAATTAGACCTGGAGTACAGCAGCCATGTTTCTCTGCTTCCATTAAAAAACCTCGACATTTTCCTCTAAAAGCCATGACCAGACTTCTACGTGTTATCTGTGCACCTGCATGCCGGTCGCACAGCAGCAGGGATTTTTACCGACTCTGGAGGCTGGAGATGTCTCTCTAAGTGAACCGCCGCTAAGCACTCTGGTGTGAATTTACATTAAATTGTATTCGAGGCAAGGGAGAGGCCTCCAGTCTTGTTTTTCAATTCAACAAAAGTATACTCTCATCCCTCCAAGTCATTGATATCAGGCGTTACGGTCACTTCCCTGGCTGCAGGCGTATAAACTCCCGCAATGAGGATTGCAGACTGCTTCTAAAAACATTGGTGGAAGAATGTCGTGAGGCGTTAGTTGAATTACAGCAGAATACCGTGAAAAGATGCAGCCTTTGCAATACGCCCAGTTGTGTTACAACAAACAGAGTGATTTGGAAATCTGGGTTTTGTTGCTTGCCTGACTTCACTGTGTCAAGCATAAGGTTTTGTGCGCAGGGGGTTACGGTGGGGCCAATTAAAATTTCAGTGGAAGAAAGTTTCACCACTACTAAGATATTTTGGACAATTTCATGCTTCCAACTTTGTAGGATAAGTTTAGAGACGGCCTCCTCTTGTTCCAACGTGGATGCAAAGCAGCTCTGCTTGTTATATTTCAACATTTCGAGCTAGCGCTATCTTTTGATTTTGCCTCTGTGTGTTTTATGTTGCCGAGTTGGCAGACCTGAAAGATTTTAAGGTTTGAAAAAGTAGTGAAGGTGCATTTCATTTCTTTTCTATGACTTCTATCTCACAATTAGCTTTTTTCACCTCATATTCAGAATCATCACTTTATTGGAAAGTACTTACTAATTAAAACCTGGATCATTAATGCTTCCAAACACGTTTTTTGTGGAAGACAGTCTCTTCTAACGCCGTAAAAACTGCATCTCCGTTTTCCACCCTCTGAAACATTCATCCAGATAATGGAAACACCTTCCAACACATTTTTTCTGCATCGAAAAGCAAACAGTCACCTTGAATGTTGCATCTTCTATTCAGGGATTAAAGCTAAGAATCTCAGAGTCGGTTGCACAGCACATTTGTTTCAATGCAATAACATTTGGGAAGCAGCGTAGCTGAACAATTAACCCTATGATGGATGTTTTCACCGTCTCAGCCAGCAATCATGATTACGGACGGTCCACCGAGAGCGATAAAAAGCAGTAAAAATATCCCTCCTTCATGTAGAGAGGGAATGGTGAGTGGCTTTGATTACTGCTGATGTCTCATCTCTGAGAAATAATGTGTCTTAAATCAGAAAACAAATCAACAATATTGTTTCTGGAGCGGCGGTTCCTCATTAAATGAACAGATGGGAAAAATTTTGCAAAGGAAAAGAAAAAAAAATAAATCGCCTTCTCCAACCATCAATATCTCTTGAAACCAACAGAGTAAAGTGAGCAGCAGAGCATTTATGGGGAGGGAGAAAAAAATCCTGCCTGAGCCTGGGTAATTGAAGTTGAGGAATAAAAATTCAAAGGAGAACAAGTATCAGCATAAGCTCACACCAGCCTCCTCCACTCCTCATTCATCCTCTTTCTTCTCTCGCCTCTTCCCTTCACTTTACATGAATTAGCACTGATGAACCTGCATCATCAAAACTTCATTTGCAGCCAAAGGCACATCATGAAATCAGTGATTATGAGCATTTTAAGCTGCTCTGCGCCCGATGAAGACATCTTTTGATGCTCGGGGTGCTCGGCGAATAAAGAAAACAAGAGGGGTTTGAGAATCCTGCAGATCTGAATTTCATTACAGCTCCAAATTCAGACTATTGATAGACCGCACTCAGCCGTAGCAACACTTGAACTGCATGCAGCAAGTCACACATGGATTACTTGAGCAAGCAAACATGATTATATCCAGGAGAGATGGGGGAATAATCAGACATTTTATCAAAAAGCCACAAAAGTTGAAAATGTTTGGACAAATAAAAAGAGAAAGTCTGAGCTTTCAGATACCTTTTACCAACCCCCCCCTCGGTCTTTAATTATCTTGTTGGCTGTTTCCAGCCAAGAAAAGGTCAGGTAAATTAAATGTCATTATTCAGACTCTTCAAACCTTTTTACCAGCAATCAGCAGCTGTACGCTCATCCAAAGCAGCTCTCCAAGACTTTGAATATTAAAAGTTATGCCAGAAACCAGAAGGAGTCTATGAGGGAATGCAGAGCTAAGTGTTTAGGAGTGGTGAGAGGGGAAACTTTCAGAGAAACTACTTTTATTCTAATAGAAGAGTAATTGAAGCCATTTTTAATGTAAAAACTTGTTAAGAGGAACAAAGAGCTGCATGGCTGCAAAAGCAACGATAGAGTTGCTATCACACTTTTTCTTATCTTAGCATGAATGTTGTCATCGGTGCATGGATGAATTCAATAAAAGTGGGCAAGAAACACAAAAGAGCATAAATGTCGATAATGTAAAGATTATTCTGTAAATAAAACCATAAACCTACAATAGTTTGACTCAAGATAAGAAAACTGGTTTCCTCCCAGTCTCACCCAAACCTAAACATAAGTGAAGACTTACTCCATAAAATAACTCCACACCAGAAGCTCATTTTAGATAGACTGGTTGAGCATAATGACTTGATGTTTTTCAGAAAAACTGTGTGGAAAAACTGCCCAGGCTTTCATAATCCTGCAGCCATCAGCACCCACTGGTGCACTGACAAATGCTTTACCACCAGGTTTTTGTCATTTCCTGTCAGAACCTCACAAACAACAAATGTCCCGACTGCGTGTTCTGTCATTTGGACCAGGACTCATGATGGATGCATTTGGATATACTTTAGGATGTGATTGTACCAGTTTTCTAAATCACCAAAAGAGTTAAATTACAAATTAAATTTTTTGTTGCATTTTGGAAAAAAACATTAGGGAAATAGCTTTTGTATTATAAAACAAAACACATGATTTATTACAATAAATTAAAGAGTCAGAAGATATTTTTAGACTAGGTGTGGTTCAGGTGTTACTATGAGATTCAAAGCTGTTTTTAGTATTGTGGTGCTTTTTAGTATGATGTGAGGGAAACCACAGAGAGGAAGTATAAACTTATCATAGTTTGTTTGAACTACTGGGACATGTCAGCTGTTGATTTAGGCTTCAAGAGAGCAAGAGAGAGCAAGACTTAACGTTGGTGACTAGAGGCAGAGCAGAGTTGCTCTGGTTCCTCTTGCTGGGTTTTTAAGCCTCTAACTTTGGAAATGTTGGCAAGTTTTTATAAATCTCAAAGTTAAAGTAAAGGTTAGCATTCCCTAGTGAGTGCACACAGAGACTGCTATGTTAGTTTTGCTAACCATTTTAATCACTAAAATAGGATACAAAAGGAAGCTCTCTCATGATGTTGCTATTAACAAATCACAACAGGATGTCAGAAAAAATGTAAACTCTTCTTGTTCTTAAAAAGGAACCGAAATCAATGATACCTGTTTTCAGAAAATAAAAGAATAACAAAAATAGTCAATCAGAAATTGTATCAATGCTTATGTTACACTTTAAAGAGCAGAATTACAAAATGTGTCATATTCTACAAATATAAGTGGGGTTTATATTTGGTTATAAACCCCATTGACTGTATTTGCAAGGGACAAATACAGTCAATGGTCCATCTTTTGTATTTTATAAAGTTGATTTTGTAACAAACATCATATCTAGATAAAGTACTTTGTATATGAAGAGAGCAGTGTAGTGGTTACTTTCATGGCTGTCTAAAAGTCTTGAAAGTATAGATATTTTTATCACAACTGTAATATATTATTTCAGCAGCGGTATTGATTTGAGCTTTTTTTGTTTTAAATAAAACGTTTTCTAACATACTGAACCATTTCCAGGTCCTATTTTGTATTATTATTAGGTTGTCTGTAGATGTTTATAGAAATGTATTTCTGTGAGTTTTAAAGCTTTTTTGTTTGTTTGTTTATATCTTAACAGGTAATCCAAAGCACCACAGCTAATAAAGTTTGTTAGGAATATTTAAAGCAGGAAGCAAAAACAAATACCTGGACAAACACACGTCACCCCAGCCTGCTGAACCACAGGATTCTCCTGATTGTCTGGGCATACATGACAAACGCTCCGTAAACACTGCCAATTAGTTTCGCTTTTCTATTGCGAAACTAATATTTATCTCAGCTTCTCTCATATTACAGAGGAGCTGTGTTAGTCTCCCTGTGTGTGTGTGTGTGTGTGTGTGTGGTGTGTGTGTGTGGTGTGTGTGTGTGTGTGTGTGTGTGTGTGTGTGTGTGTGTGTGTGTGTGTGTGTACAGGGGTGTTGTCCTGATGGTGCCCTCCCTAAGAACACATGACACACATTCCCCGGTGCAGCTTGTTCTGCCCTGAGTAAACATGAGTGTGCTGCAAAACCTCCCAGACGAGGGAACACACTTTCTCCTTAGCTCTGCGCCAAACGACGGGGACTCTCAGCTTTTTAAACATCCTGGTTTCGACCTGTTCCACTAATCATAATCTACGCTGTTTTGGCATGTATTGGTTAAATTGCTGCTGATCTGTGTTTGTAGCATCTGTCTGTGGGGCCAGAAAGCCGACTTGTTGGTGTTTTGTAACTTTAGCCAGCTGTCAGTGTAGCATTTTCTGCAGGTGGCTGAGCTCACAGGCAGCAGAATCTATCTGCCAACCAAGGACCGCAGGTGAGCAACAGACAGCTGGTCTTTGCTCAGCAGTAAAGAAAAGCAGGAATGAGTGAAAAATGAGCAAGTGGTACGCCAAAAACTGTCTGCAACGGCTGAATAGAGAGAGAAAAAATGTCACCTTGCAGTTGAACCTCAAGGTGACGCGATGCTCTCTGAACATTTTGTCACCCAAACTCTGCTCAGCCAACCTGAGCCGTGACGATGGGTTTGTTTCCCCTCCTCATTGTTCGTGATTCGCCCACCAGAGCATTTTGGCTCTGAACTGAAAACGCTCTCATGTTCTCTCAGGGATAAGCCTGTTGATTTTTAATACATTTTTCATTGTTGCCAAATCCTCCCCAAAGACCAAAAACAACAACGAACTGATCCTCCCAACATGTGTTGCCTTTGTAGCCAAACACGGCTTTCCTGTAGCTTCATCTCTCCACATGAGAGCAATGAATATCAGCAATGCAGTAAAAATAAAAATAAAAAAAGCGCCCAGAAATATTCTGATCAATCTGTCTGAGAAATATTTTAAAGCTAAGTAGAGCACAGATCATTAAATTTGAAAATTGTAGTTGTTTTCATCTTTTTTTCTGTGCAATGTGTGTTCCCCTCCCCGGGCCACGTTGTTTTGCTCATCCCTGCTGCCGTGATAAAAAAAACAACAAACATCTGTTCTCTCAAGGTGTTTGTCGTTTTATCTTTTTTTTTGTTTTCCAGCAAATGTGTGCGACTCTCGGGGATAAAGTTTGCCACAAGCTGGAAATTTTCTGTCAACATTGACAGGACATTATGGAGGCAATTAAGCACAAAATGTAAACATGACACTATTTTACTCGGCTTGTGCCGATGCATCAAGGCAAGCTGAAAGTGAGGCAGGGGAGAGAAAACATTGAACGTAAACAGACATTAGGGTGACGTATGAATTTCCAATGCACTGAATATGAACAACAAAACACCATGAAGTCGACTTTGTGGTAAATTAAATGAGAATAATCATCAAGCACTCAACGGATCTATTAACAAATGCAATCTCCAACACATTTCACAGCTGTTCTGGAGATCTTATTAGCTACACTAAAACAGAAAGGCTTAGTTTGATGTAATGTGAGAGTGAGGTCAAAAGGTTGTGTTTCTTTTAGACAGTGTAGGTAAACATCTGATTTCAGTCGGCTCCTCTTAGCCTTTCTTCTTCTTGAATTCTGCTCCAGCAATTCTTTAAAATAAAATGTATTTCCAGGTCTGAAAGGTAGCTTTAGATATATGCATATATATTTTATATTTAAAGCCACAACCTGTAATTGTCCTTGAGAGTTATGCACAAACACAGATTTATTTTACTTTTACCATGGAAACATGCTAAATTAAAAGTCCATCTAATGCTCAGGTGCTCTAATGCTACAAATAACAAGCAGGAATCAGAAAGTCTACCTCATTAACCACACGCTTTCAGTCCAGATTCATTATTAAACTATGTGTATACTGAAGTTTTAGTTGGTCTGAATAGGTAAAAAAAATTACAACAACATTTTTCTCTGCAAATGTGTCAAGCAAACAAGTAGATTTTTCATTCGTGGTCAGTTTACAGCACACTTGCAAGACTGAGACATTAGGTGACGCGTAAGTAGTTTTATGAGAAAATGTAGGTCATGCTGAATCCTTGTGCTGAAATTTTTATTCCTCCTTCAGCTCCAGCCTTGTTGTTGCTGCAAAAATGATTCCAGGTTGTTTAGCCTTAGAGACAATGCACATAAATCAATCCGTGGCTCATTGGCTGTGAATTAGAGGGTTGCTTTTCTCTGTGAAAGGTTAAGGATTTTCTTCTAAATGTCTCCAGCCACAAAGGTTTCAACTAGATTAAATAGATCACAGGTCCCACAGAAATGCATCTAAAACAGGGGAAGCCAGGCTGGCAAACATTACACAGTTTCATTATTTCATACAGCTGCACTGTCTGAAAGTGATCATTAGCAATGTTACATTTCAAAGCATGGCCCCTAATTTACAGTGTGATTCACTGGATGCTGAATCATTAATGCAACACACAGATAAGTGTGATCGCAAGCGGCAGAACGTGTCTCTTAAGACCATTAAACAGCTTTTCCAGCTTTCTTTAGTCAGAGAGCACAAGGTTTTCCACACATACAGACAATGGACTGGCTCTTAGGGTAGGAAACGTTAATTATTCATCCACAGGTCAATATCAACACACTTCACAGCTACTTACACGCATATCAAGCCGAACACTGGAGAATATATCACAGATCTTTACATCCTGCTTTAACAAATATGCCTTTAATCACCAGCAATAAAACCTCTATCATTGCTGTTCAACACACTTTTGATTGGATTAGCACTGACTTTATTTATTTTTATTTAGTATTTATTTAACCAGGCAACCTCATTACATTAAAAACAAAAAAAGTACACGCATTAAAATGTGTATTTATCGTTCAAGCCAAATATAAGCACTAACATTATCAATAAAAATTGATAATGAAGCAGCAATCTTTTGTAGCAATGGCTCACCAGACAGCAAATGAGTGGAAAGCTTAAGCATAAAGTCTCCAAGAACAAACATTAACTATTTTAGGGGCTGCATAGCTGCATTTAGTCAAATTTTCTAACAAGCTGATATTAAATCAGCAATAATGGACCAAAATAACGACCTCAGACATGCTTTCAATATTTGAAGTTTGCAAACATTATAAGTTTGAGATATTATTTTCATGAAAAACCACAAC
>CM065354.1:26907902-27160402 GCA_033032245.1 Poecilia picta
ACACACACACACACACACACACACACACACACACACACACACACACACACACTCACACACACATACTCATACTCATACTTGTCTCTTTGAATTATAGGCTGTGCTGCATTCTGATGGATTTGGTTTACAAGAGACTGACAGCTGGCAACTTCACTCTTTCTTACCTATGACTCAATTACCTTTGACATGGCAGTCAAAACATCTATTACGCTCACACGTACACATCGACAATCTTCCACACATCCCCTCTCTGTGACTTCACTCCAGATCCCATGGCTCAACTACTTGAAATATAGCACCAAACAGCTGGAGGGCTTTAGCTCAATAACACAGCGTCAGAGCAGCTATATGACGGGGAGTCATTGTGATGACCTGGCAGGGAATATGCTACCACCAGGCTGACGGAAATACTTATCATTCACCTCACAGCGTGCTACCAGGAACGAAGTAGACACTCCAAAAGGCAGCCATGTTTCCCTTTGATTATGTTAAAGGCTGAACCTGAATTACTGCTGGAGCGCTGATGTTTCAGTTTTGTCACAAGAGTTTTATGACCAATGCAGTGACCTTTTTTTGTTCTGGTTATGGTTATCTGAAATAAGTCATTATTATGACCAATAGAATGTGAATACAATGTCATACCAAAGGTGATGAATGTTAGTATCTATGGCTACAATTTAGATATCTTGTCACCTTGGAGACAAAGCATTGATCTGAGTCAGAAAGGACAGGTACGCTGTGGTAACTTACCTTAAACAACTGCAACTGTTGCCATTACATTATTTTCCTCTTTAACTCTGAAGACATTTCCTCTTAACTCGTTGAGAATTTATTGTAATATAGTTCAAGACAACCTTAATTTGGAGTTCACATTTTTTGGCAATGTAAAAAGGCAGAACTAAAGGAAGCTACCCTTACTTGGCACTATGTCCATGCAAAGCATGACCTACACAGTGTGACTGCCAGGAATAAATTAACTGGAAATCGCTGGATGTCTAAAGCAGCAATTAGGCAGCAGTGCTATGGCAGAGGAAGTAAATGTTTATTAAAGGCTACATTTCCTCCATTTCCCTTGCAGTAAACCTTCTGTTGCATCTATGATGATATCTATCACTTTAATTGGCCGTCCTATAGTTTTGTGTCTTCATATGTTTATCCTGCGTGAAATACGGCAATCATCTTGCAATATCCAGGGTAATTACATGGGAACTGGGCATACTAATTGGATTGGACTGTAACATGAGGCTTTTGTGTAAAGATGGGAGACTTATAATAGTCACTTGGTTGCTTTGCATGCAGAAAATTTAAGTATTCTGAGAATATTATGCCATTTTAATGAAAGTAAACAAATCTTAAGCATCTTTAGAGTATGAATAATGTTAAATGGTCATTATCCATCTTCTGGTATTTTATGTGCACTTTTTATCTTTTTCTGCCAGTAATCAAAAACAGCTGCCCATTTAATGGCTGTAAATTTGCCAGAAAGCTTTTGTTAGGAGACATTTTATCTAACTTTGCATGAAGATTGAAAGCAAAGTCAGTTGCTAGTTTGGCCCCATCTGAAGTCCAAACCCATGTGTGATAAAACCTCTGAGGTTACTAATAATCCTTTTGAACTCAAGCACTCAAATCTCTAAGCTGTGGCATCTCTTCTAATTCCCTTGCTGTAAATATTTCATGCAATTAGTATGCTATATTCATTGTTGCACACACACACACACACACACACACACACACACACACACACACACACACACACACACACATATATATATATATATATATATATATATATATATTATATATATTTCAGCTATTAATATTCCCATTGCTGAAATGAGTATAGTTCTGAACATAAACCACAAACTAGGAAAGGTTACGCAACTTTTATTAACAAAACACATGATGTACAAGATGCACAGCAAGCGCATCAAAAATCCGATTTATAATGAGTAGCACACATGCTCACTATTTTAGTACTAGGCATTACACAAGCAAGATTCATTTCCTCATGCTTAGATACAGGTAAATTAAATACATAATCATACATCGGAAGTGTAAAGTATTAATAAAATAAGCGAGTTACAGGTTTCAAAGTAAATATCCTGCATAGGTAAAGTTAGGTAGGATACATACCTCTAGTAATTAGTAATCCAACTTTGATGTTTTAGTGGTTATAGAAATCAGTATTGGTTGTAACTGAAAAGTGCAATTACCTCACATTTGCTCTTAAGTGCAGCAATTGAGATGATATGTATTTTCCACCACTCACTAACCACCACCTATCATTAGACTCAATCTTAACCTCAGTTACTGTACCATACTTCGTTCGTCGACTTGCATGGAAGTCTTCATCTTGGGAAGAAAAGCACAAACGTCCACCTTTACAATGCACATTCTCCATTTGGCACATGCATTAAACTAACTCTATAGCAGAAGTTCAATATGAACAGGTGTCATTGGACTATTTGTGAAACTGCATGAAAAGACTCTCAGAGTACTGAAGCTGTATTCTTTGAAAAATGCTGTCACATTTAAGTAAAGTTAAAGGTACAAAATGATGAGGTTGATATTTGGGCACAACGGTTCACAAAGGAAATCCCTATCCACTCAAAGCGTAAATTCACTCAATTTAGAGGAGGCTTAGTCACTTTGTGAAGGTCAATTAGACAATGTGTGGTTATTTGAGTTGCTTTGGAAGATCTCTTCTGACACTGCTGATTCCAGAGGACATGTAGAGTCTGGTCTCCAGTAGAAACGGAAGGGTTGTGGTCCGGATTAAAGGTTACTGTTTCATCCGGTGAGGACTGAAAGGTCATCTTTCATTTCTCATTTAATAAGTAGATGTGTTTGTGCTGAGGAGTGTGGGTTCCAAGGTCTGGGTGTGTTGGTATACAATCCATGTACTGAAATTGAAGATGGGCTGAAAAGCTAAAACTGAGTACTCTTGTACAACTAAAGATGCAAATTTAATGAAAGATAAATTTGGGTGTATTTTCAGTGTGAACCAGAAGGAAAGAAGGAACTCATAAAAGTAGTAGAAAGATGTCATGATTTGTCAGTGTGTCAGCAAATCATGCTGACACACATGACTTGCTTGAAACGCACATATGGTGGCTATCTATCTACTGGCATATTTTAGTCACTCCAGCGTTATCAAATAGAAATTCACTTAATTATCTTAATCAGATCTTTAGTTTCCATCAAATTGTAAAGAACCCACTCTCCAGTGGGTAATATTTCTTCGTAAGATGTGAACAACTTCCTTTTTTGTGGTTAATTTTCTTAAAGATAAATAATTAAAGATGGGACACTCTGCTGAACACCTCAAGCGACTATTCTGCATTAACCAATTTTCACTTCAAAACCTAATTTAAAAAATTAGGTTTTGAAGCACTGTTCAGAAAAAACCGAGCTCTACAAGAGAGAGATGGATATAATACAAATCTCTTATAGAGATGAGATGAGAAGCATAGTGACAAGTTTGTTTAGCACTCAAGGGCAGAAATGTGTAAAATGTCTTCTTGTTTTTATGGTGAGCTTAAGACCCAATTTAAGATTGAAACGTTTTTATTATACAAGAATCAGGTCCAAGGACAGCTGACTTTAGGTTATCCAACTGTACAAAACTGGAATATTACCTGAAAATGAAGGTGGAGAGATAGGACAGGAAAAGGGAAAAAAATATGTACTTGTGTAGAAGGGCTTTATGGGGGCAAAATGAAAGTCGCTGCCATTTACCTTTCCTGTATACACTTAGTAAAATGATTTTAAGATGCATTAAAAATTTCACTGGAGTATTTAAAAAGCTTTTAATATTAGAAGAATTAAGAATGTAAGGAAATTCCTTAAAAATCATCTGAATATTTAAGAATGCTTTGCTTGCAGGGTTGTTAAAATACTAAAATGTCAAACTCAATATCGATGCCAACAAACATATTTGTTCGATATCGTTGCAACATATTGTGAAAAAAAATATTTATTTCTAGTTAAAAACAAAAAAAAATATGATTATGTACAATGTGGCGAAATGCGCAAAACCAACAAATGGGAGACAACTCAGCTCATGTTTAAAAAATATATAATTTAAAAGTGTCAGTTCTATATCTTAAAGATTAATAAACAAGATAGAACTTTGAATAAATCATGTTATCCTTTTTGGAAGGGTATACTTTTGATTAAGTTGTGCAATTATTTTATTTAATTTTATTATAATTACTTATAATTGCTTATTGCAGGCCACTGTGTGATTCCATTTGTCTGTCAATTTGCCATCAACATAATTAACTTTTAATATTGAGAAACAAATAAAATATTGTCATTTTTCTTTTGAAATAAAATAGATTTCAAAACAAAAATGGGTTTGGTGCATTCAAAACATATTTTAAATGGTGGGTTTCAACAGGTTCTTGCTTTTTCTGATCTAATCATCAACTTCTGTTTGGCTCCACTATAACCTGTGATATTATGAGTTACATTAACCTCCAATGCATTTATGACTAAACTGAGGCGTAATGGAAGAGGTGCTGTAGCTTGTTTTATTGCTTCGCTGTAGAAGCTGATAAAGCCATCACTTGATTAACAGAGCATGTTAAGGACGAAGCACTGCATGGTCAAAATGGAGAGCTGTGGAGAGCAGACCAAAAGAGCACCATCCTCGGGGTGTCCTTGTCTGCGAGGCTAATATTTAGACAGTTAGCATTTGCTTATGTCATCTGGGAGGTTGACTTCTTCACTGCTTCAGATACAGGAGCTTTATCGATTTTTTTAAGTTGCTCTCAAATATCTGTGTCACTAATGTTAGCGCAGGTACCATGTGGCATCTGGCATCTGACGTTTTCTTTTTTTTTCTTTTTCTTCATTGCCGCAGAGGTAAAGTGCCTCCAAAATGGTTGGGTTTAAATATTCCAGATTTCAGTGATATCCAGGGATAAGCAAGAAAGGTTATGTAGTCAGAGATCCACCTTCCTTTATCTTCTTGCCTTTCCTTATGTAGTGTTAAGAGAATAAAATTGCAAAACTTTATTCGTTCTATCCTCTCTGCCCGGGTTCAGAAAAATGCTGTGCGCAAGGATTGAGACCACGCAGAGAAAACAGCGTCACAATAATCAGCATTTATTCAAGACAGATGCAAACCATCACCAGAAAAGCACATCACAAAACATCAGAAAACCTCAGAGCACAAACAGATAAATTTACCTGAGAAGAGGAAAAGATAAACAGATAGCAAGAACGTCCTTGGAGAAATTGCAAGCGCAAAATCTGATTTGTTACTCCGTGTTGAAAGTTTTATCCTTTTTTCTTTAATTTATTCAAACAAGGTGTCAATTGGAAGCTGTCTCTGACCGCCTTCGAAAACGGCACCTCCCTTCAATTCTGTTCGAGCGATCAAAGAGAAGTTTTTTTAGTGAAGTTAAACAGATCCCTCAAGTCCTGCTAGGTTTTATGACTTTTGGATGTCTCAAGAAACGTATTTGGAATTCCCTGTTAATCCACCCAAACAGATAAAGGCACATTTGTAAGCTTTTAAACAAATACTTTTCGGGTAAACTGCAGGTCAATGTGCCGTAATAGGTTATAACTTTTAAGATATATTCAGGTTTATTTCACTAAATGATGTTATCTCCTGAATCCTGCAGAGTTTTCTCCAGGATCTGGCTCCTTCCTGAGCCAAGAGCATCAAAGCATTTCACAGGTCTCTGTGAAACTCTGGTTTTCTCCTTTTCTCCCAAAACAAACCCTTAATCCTATATTTGATTCAATAAGAGTTATCTCTGAACTTAATATGCTTTAGCTCTGTTATTCCTCCCGAAGCCTCCCTGACATTAAACTCATACAATAACTATATTAACTACAAAAAGTAATTAGATACAATTCCTAATCTGCTTACACCATTCGTATAAAATTAAACCATCCTAATCATTTTCCAACTACCTTAATTCTACAGGTAAATAATATATTTTAATCCGAGCATGCAATACTAAGAGTAATCTATATGATATTAGTAGTTTAAACAGTTTAAAGTTCACAGCTCTAAAGTTCATAAGTTTACAGTTCAATAGTTTAACATGCCTGAAGGCTCTTTATTTCCTGACACCTGAGTATCTCCTGTCCTCCCAAGATGTCTGAAAAGATAGGAGCCTATAGCTCCACAGATATATTGTTTAACAACGTCTTAAAAGGTTTTCTCCATCCATCACTTGTTCTTTGATATTTTGAACCCAGCCATGGCTCTTCCTGCCAATTGAACTCACCCACACAAACTTCTTCACAATTTAAGTAAAAGATTCAGCTAACTAAACACAAAAAGATGGTTATATTCTCTAAATGCTAGAAACGATTATATTTCCTCAACAGTAGTAAAACAGAACAACAACTCTGGCTCTGCCAACCTTTCAGTTTATCGCAGTCTCTTCCCCTCATCCTTTTACTTTTCTCTACGTCCTGCTCACAAACCCACTCCACTCACAATCGCAGGTACTTACTACCAAGCACCAGCCCTCCTCCTTCCCCCCCCGAGGCCCACACAATGAGAACTTAATGAAAAGGTACTTTACACAGGCAGCTTTGCACTGGGGAGACACCTTTAACTGCCACTGGTAATGGCAGGAATTAACAGAGAGCAGCTCATTCCGGGTCTTTGTGCATGCGTGTGTGCGTGAACATGTGCTTCCCGATGACTGTTTGCGACGCTTGCTTAAGTGAGTCATTGAGATTTTGTCCTATATTGCGTGTGCATGTGCTAGTTCACCACCCAGCAATATACAGCAGCAGTTCATCTGGTTGATTTATCTCTCCCAGGCCACTGTGCTCTGGATCCTATCTTGATTACAGTGCATCACTGCAGCCAAACCCATGGCCCCCCTGCGACCCCATAAATTAGCCCCACTCTGTGATGGGGCCTCTCAAAGTCAGATGATGCCAATCCATTTGAGATGATTGATTTAACTACAGACATAACTTCAGCATATCATTTATGCTACCCGGAGTTCGGCCTTCAAATCGAAACTCACAGTGGTGCGATGCATTATAGCTCGGTTGAGAACAGGGGCCGCCAGTGGGAATGGATGTCGTCCCATAAATCACTGTTAACGGGAGATTTGATGGTTATGGAAATTGTTCACACCTTGACAGAAAAAGGTAGCCAAGCGTAGTTGTCTCTTTCTTATTTTCCTATCAGGCTGAAACCGTGGTAAGTAGGTAAAACACGGCGACGTTCTTCAATCCTAGTTTTATGCTGAGGCACAGTAGACAGAGACGGCACAGAATTTATCGCTTTTGACCTTTTGCTGAACTTTACTCTGTCTGTGGTAGAAATTTGCAGTCTTGCAGTGAGGAGAGACGGAAGGGGACATGTCCAAGGGAGGAAAGGGAATGGTCTTCAGATTGACAGCAAAGTTGCGACTAAATGTGTGAGGAAGAGAGAGCATCCCTGACATCAAAAGCTTATTTCAAAGATCACATTTGCAGAGCCGCAAATGGGCAGATAATGTAATTTACGGTGACACTACCCTTACATTTAACCCTGTCGTAATGGCATTTGGAGCGGAGAGGGAGAGAAAGATATGTAATTGTTGCTAATTGAGTAATTCCTAGGATTTTGCATCGCCCAGAGAAACACAGATGCTGTGAGCAGAACAAGAGTGCAACAACCAGGGGTTGGGTGGTGGAGGGGGTTTGATTTGCACGTGGCTCGTAGACTGCAGTGTGTGTCTGCAAAGTCATCTGAGGTCAGTCAGTCACTATGATGAGAGAGATGACGCAGAGCAATGGCTCAGGACAGAAAATCACCATGAAAGTCTGGACTTTAGATAATGAATAACTCTAAGCTTTGTTTACTAACAGACAAACCGCATGGAAGGCTAGATTATATACTGCAATGGAGACTACATTCTGGTTTTGTTATTAAAGCATGTAACCACTCCCCATTGGTACTGGAATCTCAGATGTAAAGACAAACAATACCAGGGGTGCCACACCAGAGCATTCAAGCAGTCGATTCCTGCATATTCTGGACATGTTCCTGTTCTAAAACACCTAAATCTGAAGGTTAAATTAACTTCATAGAACGCAGTCAAGTTCTGCATCCTTAAGGACTGATTTTGGATACTGCACGATGAAACCACAGAGAGATGGCTCCAACAAATGAGTGAATCTCAATTTGTTTGATCAAGCGATGCTGTAGTAAATATAACTGGCTTCTAAGTTGATCAATTTAGAGTTTTGTTTTATGTCGTTTTGTTTTATTCTTTCTTGCTGCATGGTCCATGGGGTCCAGATGTACCCCATGGACAAGTTTTTGTCTTATTTCCTTTCAGCTTCTAGATATGATTTAAACCAACTGTTAAAGATCCTCCTAGGAATGGGTGTCACCATTTAGTTGTGGCTATAAACACTGTGAAGCAGGGATTATATTGTTTTGATCTATGTTTCTTGTATCTTTCTCTATCTAATAAATAATAAAATGTAAAAAGAAAAAAAAAATGATTTGACATTTTTGTGTCTTGTGCCGTTATGTAGGTATATGATGATGACCCTGATCACACCCATTACAACACATCTGCTGTATTTGGCATATTTTGATGTCATGTCTCTTGTTGAATATAAACGCTACACAGTAAAAATGCCGGTGTTGAATTAACACCCAAAAGTGTGTATATGTGTCCAAGTGAGCAGGTGTGAAAGTAACACTTTTGAAAGTGTTAAAAGATTGACACCCATTTTTTTTGTTAAATTAACATTGGTCTATATACTGAAATGGGTTTAAGAAAAGTTAAACTTTTCATTTCTGTGTGTTGTTTTGAATACTGTCCACTGGATTTGATTGATATTGACACCTTGTGGGTGGTCAATTATTTACTTTTTTAACACCACATTATGTTATGTGATCAACACTACACTGGTGTTACTTTTAATATATTTTAACACTAACACCGTTGTAAATGTTAATGTGACACTCTGTAGTGTTGAATTTAACACCCGCTGACTTGAACACATATAGACACTTTTGGGTGTTAATTCAACACCGGCATTTTTACTGTGTACTGTGTCGATTTGTAATAAATATAAAACTCTGGAATAGGCACCAACTCAAAGAATTAGAATACACCACAATTAGTGGTGTATGCTCTTAGAGCTCCACAGGTGTTCAGTTGCAACAGACATGAAAATAAATTAATGAATAAAATGAAAGTGGATTTTGCTTTCTAACTGTAACAACACACCAGCAAGTATCTCGTTTATTGAAATTATCCAATGATCTTGTATGTTTGAATGCATGAATTTGTATCAGACTGCAAATACCTTGACATCATGATTGATGAAACACTTTTTTATTTTTATTTTCATATTTACCAACTGTTAAACCAAAATCCAGGGTTGATTTCTTTTTAAGAGCAGAACTTGCTTTTGGAGTCGGTGCCAGAAAACACCTCGCTGCTTCCAGTTTCCTTCCTGTGCTTCTGCCAGCTGTCTGACACTGTTGGACACAGTGCCTTGAGTTTCATAACAGTACGTAAATCTCCAACACATCAGTGCATGTTGTATATTTTGGCCAGCTGGACCTTTTTATCCATACACAGATATTTCCGTTACAGACGGAAATATCTGTCTCAGTACTGTCTCAGTACTTTGGCTAATCAGAGTTTTGCATTTTCTGCCCTCTTATTCTAGAACGTTCTACAGCGAGACCACAAACTTTGAAATCGAAGCACTGTCTGAGATTTTAAGCACCTTTTAGAGACCCTCGGATAATGGAGGCTTCTTGTTGCTTTTAGTGTTTTTGGTATCTGTGTTGTCAGATTTGTGTTGCATTATTTTTTTTAATGTTATTTGTGTGAACAGGTTCCACTTGAAAATGAGATTGTACAGTTTAGCCTCACTGAGGCTAAACTGTACAAATAAAGATTTACAGTAGTCAGATGCTGTTATTTTGTTTGTTTGTGATTTTATGACAAAAATCACTGTGTTAATTATCTGGGTAAATGGTGACCGCATGGTAAGACATGATCAGTGGTTGATAGAAACTTTAACTCAATGGCAGTTGGGAATTGTAAAAAGCTACTTTCCTAGCCTTCCACATTTCTAACCAAGACTGTTGAAATCCGATTTTATTTGCCCACTACCTGTCTTAGAGCTCCACAAACTATGTTTCCTTTTTAAAATATTTTAATTACAGAAATGTAGGAAGAAAATGAAAAAAAAAAAGACATAATAAGACAAAACCTTGTCAGTGATGAAGTGGTTGCAGTTGTCGTCTCAGAGAGCCGTGGGTTCAAATCTAGACTTTTTAAAATTTCAATGTTGTTTCCTTTCTCTTTGCATTGTAGCTGTGATGGGCTGCAAATCACTTTCCAAATGCCATCCTAACATATGCTAGGTAGTTACATGATTATTGAGCGTTTGACTCCTGAAAGATTAAAGGTGAAATCATTTCTGCTCTAGAAACTACTAATGCTATTCATATTCCATGTTATCCAGGATTTAACTCCACTTCTGTCTCTTCAAAGGCTGAAATATGCTTTTTTTTTTGGTACTTTTTTTTGTTGGATCCAGGGGACAACATCTCTCTTTCATCAGGCTGCTTTTTTCTGACAGCACAGATTAGTGAGAGGGAAATGCATTTAGAGATGTCAGGCTCATTATCTGCTGCTCACACTGAGGCTTAGCCGTGCTTTTGCAACAATAAATGGTTCATCCAAGGTCTTCTGTTTTTTTTTTCTCCAACACATTCAGCTAATAAAAAATGATGTACACTCACAGCACACAATGAATATTGAATTCAAACGATGCCAGCAGGTCTGTGCAGGTGAGGAGGACCAGCTAGTTTAAATCGGTTTGATTTTAGTCAAGTTAATCTGTATTAAATCTCAACAGAAAAAGCGAGCAGGTGAGAAAGTGTGTGATCGGAAACGGAGAAGGAAAGAGGTACACCGGGTCCAGCTTGAGTTGCTGTTGACAGGCTTGGTGACATAAACAATTTGGGAGGGCCTGAGCTTTCTCAGCTGGAGTGTAGAGCCTGAGTATTAGCCCTGCAGCTCATGTAAACTCTGCCTTCTGTTGTTTACTCTCAGGCTGACAAAGAGTTTAGGATGTTTTCTGAAATGTGTACAGATACCAAACAAATCTACTTTGCTTCATTGTGAAAGCTTCTGTGAATAGCAAAAATGTTCTTTAAGGTGTTCCTTGTTGTTAAATTATGTTTACCTGAGTTAAAGGATGCTAAATGTATTATAGCTATCTTCATGTCATTTTATTTCTGCACATTTATTTAAGTATAAACTTAAGGTATCTTAGCTAAATAACTTAAATTTAAGGAAGCCTGGTAAAGAATAATTTGAAATAAAGTGTTTCCATGTCATATGTCTATTATATGAACAGATAACTGGATCACATAACACATGCTGTCAAAAAGGGGCTGATATGAGTATGAAACGGGTTGAAAAGTTAAACAATCCCAGATGGATGCCACCTTCTATGCAGTAAAATAAATTAGACATTTCAATTCAAACAAACTTTGCAAAAAAAAAAAAAAAAACCTTTGTAATCTGCCGTGACATAAACAAAAACATAATGGAGAAATAGTAACATGAACAGCGATTTGGAGTAACGCAGAAATAGTTTGACGGTACTTTATTGTGCTCGATCTCAAAGAATTATAAAATAATTATAGAATAACAATCTAATCAAAAATCTGAAAGTGAAGAGCAGGTAGGAGTAGATTAAAACAAGATGAAAATAAATAAATAAACAAAATAAAGGATCAACTTAATAGTTTTACAAGGAGGAACAGGAGATTTTTGTGTAGGGATCATTCTGCAGGAAAACTAATAAATGTTTACACTATTCCCCTATCACATTTGGATTAGAGTGGTAATTTATAGAGTACAGAGTAGGAGATCCATCAAGACCTGCATAGATTCCTGATCTTCACCAATTCAAATTACACCAATTTAAGTATTTGAACCAAACTCGATATATTTGTCCTTTTAGGCTCACATGATGACCAGAATAATTAAATCAGTATAAGACCAATATTCTTCAGTGGATCTTAGTAGTTTAATCTAATATTAAACTTAAAATAATAATAATAATCAATCCAATTTGTACCGCACTTTTCATTAACAAAAATCTCAAAGTGCTACACAGTGCAAATAAAATCAGAGATAAAAACATCATAAAAATCATGTGGAGGCAGAGTAGGCTTACTTAAATAAAAAAGTCTTCAAGCCTCTTTTAAAATCAATCAGTGGCTGTGGAGCTCTCAAATAATCTGGGAGAGAGTTCCAGAGACGGGGGGCAGCGACAGCGAAAGCCCGATCTCCCATGGACCTAAATATTAATAATAACCTCATACTGTTGAAAGATGTTTCCGCACAAAGTACTTTCAACCTGGTCTTTGTATTCTGCAGGTTTCCTTATACAGCTTATGAGTGTGTAAGCTGTATTACCTTTCTGACAGGTATTTTCTTTGAAGCTGCAGTCTGGATGAACACAGATATCCAGAAAGAAGAGTGGGAATATACGATAAGCCAGGAAGTCAATCTCTTGATGGGAACTGAAATCTGTGATGATGAGCCACTGAAAGATTTTAGAGCTTTTTTATTATTATTATTTTAATGGAAATTCTGTGGGCTAATTGATTAGAGAGAGAGTAAAACACCCTCGTCTTTGGAGAGGCACCATAAAGGGAGCAGGGATGTTCATGCGCAAAATTGCATTTAAATCTTGTCTGAAATTCGACATGAGCCAAATTATAGATGGTTCAAAAAGGAGAAAAATCAGCTAGAGGCAGTAATATAAGGAAGAACAAACATCCACATATTTTGACGAAGCTAGAGAACCAGGAGAGGAGCAAGTGAGGAACACTGGATCCATCTTGGATCGCTGTTGACAGCATGGTGGCATGTTCAGCTATAAATGACAAGACTTGATTTAAAAAAATAAATAAAAGATACTTGTATGAGTTTTAGTCTCACATAATGATCAAACTAATTAAATCAGTATAAAACCAATATTTTTCAGTGGATCTTATTTCAGACTTTCATTGCCAGTTTGCAACATTCCATGCAGGGCAATGAGCCTGGGCTGAGGGTGTGTGTCTTTTTCAGCCAATCAGAGAGTGATGTGGCTGTGTTTCCCCCCTCCTCCATCCCCCACCCTCTTCTATGCCAGACTGATGAAGGCCAAACAAGGAGAGAGAGAGAGAGAGAGAGAGAGTGAGAGAGGAAAAAAGAAAGATGGCCTGAAGATTTTAATTAGAAGAAAAAAAACAGCCAAATCAGGGTCAAGGAGATTTGAGAAGGAATGTTTCAGATGGCGGCTGTAGGAAAGGAATGGACAACGTTGAGAAAATGTAATGAATTGTAAGGTTTGTTGAATTAGGCAAATTTATGTTCCATTTCTGATTTAGGCTCCAAACAGCCAAAAAATGGGCTAAACATCAGAAAAGTATAATCATAAAAATGTGTTGAAAGTGAAAAAAAACACTGAGAACAATGATAATTATTAATTTATTTACTACTCTATTTACTTACTCATAGCTATACAGCTCTGTGACAAATATAAGGTTAGGGAAGAATTAAAAGAAAAAAATGACATTGATTTTCATTTTTCATGACAATTTTAGTAGGTAGGTGAATAATTTGCGAAGTGCACATGTCGAGACTAAGATGATTTTACCCTTTTCTTGCTCTATTTCTGTGTGAAACTGGGTCCAGGCTCACAGCCACCTCCACGCTTTCCCCCCCAAGCTGGAAAACATTTGGAAATGAAAGAAAGAAAAGATCAATGTGTTTAAAAGTCTCAAGGAGATGCAAATGTTTTTTTTGCTGAAGCGTATCAGTTTCAATTTATGTTTGAATTGCAAATTCAAGACAGATTGTGTATGTTTTATTGTTTAAACTACATTAAAAAAATATCTAAGTGGGTACTAAAAACACTCAAGCTGTTTATTTGATCATTTCTGATTTCTGACATGTCTGACTTACAAATATATTTTTTCTTTTATTTTTTTTTTACAAATCACACAATTCAGTAAAAACAAATGCTTACAAAAAAAAGTAATGCTTACAAACAAGGATAGTGAACTGTGCAAATGATGGTTTCATGTAACAATAGGTGTAGCACTACAGTGACACAAGATAATCAATTCTACACATGCCGAATCAGAGAGAACACACACGTTGCATGGATAGTGGATGAGTCATGTCTGCCAGCCCCTACTGTTCTTGTGATGACTCGAGATTTAAGGGCTCGCTATCTGCATTCATCTCACAGATGCAACCCCTTCCTCCACCCCTTCTGTCTCTCTGCTCGCTCTCTCTTTCTTGCTGTTGCACAACTTGTGTTTCCCTCACACACACATAACAGGTAGAAAACACTGAACGAGGGCGTGTACGTGTGAAGCTGACAACTCTCCATATGTTGTGCGACTGTCAGGATCTGATATAAGTCAAAAGATATGGAAATTATTTTATGATAATCCAGTCTATCTCTGTATTTCCTAACAGAGAATGGTGAGACAAATCCACCGATCCACACATCTGAATACCAGCGCAGACACAAAAAAGTCACATTCAGGGTCAAATGCAAAGTATTCGCTGTGCAACTGTGTAGTTAAAGGGAAAAAATAGACAATTTCTGTCAAAGTAGGACATCAATTCCTATGAGGCATAATCACAGCATTCTGCAGTGACATAATATGTGCGAGAAAGAGTGCTGAATGAGCATTGGAGCTTTCTTAGCAGTGACACAACAATGCTGTCCAAAGCAGCATCTTTATTTTCACTTCTGAACACTAGAGGTAAACATCCACAAGCACAAAACATCAAACAAGCTGAACCTTTGTGTAACATCTTGGCTGCGGACATGATCTCTTTCAGCAACTTTAGCTGGTTCGAACATAGTACAACGCAAGCTGCTGCCTTGAAGCAAAAAAAAAAAAAAAAACAAAACAGGAAAAAAAACATTTCAGGTTTAAATTCCTGCTGTTGTATTTCTGCATGGAATTTGCATTTCCTCCATGAGCATGCATTGTTTTCCCTGACTACTCCTCCTCTTCGTTGTTTTTGTCGTACAGTCCAAAGACACACATGGTTGGCTAAATCTTCTCTATATTGTAAATGTCTTTAGACAACTGTTGTTTAGCGATGTTGCCCTTGATGGAGTGGGAATGGTGTGTCACTGAAGGAAGACAACTCCCCCCCAAACCTCTCTCCTTCATCTACAGATTCTCAGGGAAATAACATATATAGCTGGATAAAATATTGCAAAATACAAAAAAATCCAGCTGCTTTTTTTAGAGACAGCAGGGTTAACTCCACAGTTAAAGTTTGTCAAGTACAACTATTATTTTTTTTAATAAGTTTGTGAGTCATATTTGGCTAAACCAAGATTCTTTGGAGTGGTGTTGGACCCCACCAGATGGTTCCCATGCAAGCTGGAGGACTCAGGAGTCAGTTTTTTTGAAATGTGGGAATATAGTGAATAAAATGAATTGAAGAATGGAAAGCCATTGATATCCTAAATTGATTCTCTGTCCTATCTTACAAGAGTTGTAACCATTCGTTCATCTGTTTGTCACACAATCATATATAGAGATGCCTCCAACAACTTTTATCATCTGATATTTATGTTGTCTACTCAGATCAGCTCAGTGACATGAAGCAAAAACTCTTTTCTCTTTTGCCAAACTTACAATAAAGAACTGACAGCGATCAGTTGTATAAAAAATTAGACGCATACTGCGATAGCACCTTGTAAATGGAATGGAAATTTCACTTTTCACTGAAAAGAGGTTTTTGGACCTTTGAGCCAAATCCCAGTCCGTTCTCTCATTAGCCCAGGCAGGTGCTTCTGATGTCGTCTTTTGACTTGCGTAACACAACTCCAAATGACAATTTGCAACAAATGAAGCCTTTATCCTGGATATATCTGTGTGTTGTAACTCCTGAAGCTCTTAATGGTAGTCCTCCTTATTATATTGGCCATAACACAGAACTTTTTAGTAGTATGAGTAATACACATTTATCAAAAATAAAACAAGACATTCATTGAAATTCTCCCCTCTGGTTTTAATTAGTCTTCTATATGAGATTTGCCTCTTGATTGAAATTAAAATCCTTTTCAATAATTAGTTAATTAGTTATTAACTAAAGTCGAAAGTTTAAATTAAAAAAAAGTAAAATAAAATAATTTGAGTACATTTCGCTACAGTTGTAAATTCATATTTAAAAATAAAAATAATAAGTGTGCACATTATAAAGGACTGTTTGGCCACGTAGCAGGTAATCAGGAGGGTTGGGCACCACCTCTATAGACCCTCACCCACGGCGGCGCCACTTATCTGATGTTTCCAAGGTGTCAAACACCCTGAGTTTGACATATACTTTTCAAGTCAAGGACGAAATGTTTTTCCCCAAAGTACCTGATGTCCCAGTGTGCCTGGATGTGTGTCAAAAGTAATCTTTTAACTACAGTGTTATGAATGGATTTGCGTGTATACCCTGCACCAAAGAGCAATACCTCATCATAAGAGTGTGCTAGTTCTTGCCATGTCAAAACATTTAAATACCATTCTAAATATCACAAAAAACACAAACAAACCAAAAAAAAAAATAAACCAAAAAAAAAAAAAAAAAAACAGCGTTTACCACCTTTGAGTGTCTGCGGTCTCTCCCCCAGCCTCTGCGTTTGTGTGGTGCGCATACAGGTAATAAGCTGCTCCGCCACTGCGCAACGATGGAGCTATCACAACGATGGAGATGACGCAAACAGACTCAGCTCTCCGAAAAAGTGTTTCAAGACGAACATGGCGGCAACTTAACCGAGGTCCAAGATGACAGTGGCCGCAGGGAGAACCGATTCGAGGCTTTCCGAGAAACCCATCTACCTGCGTCGAGGGGGGCTGCTGGCTCTCCTTTAAGTGAATCTGCGGATCGAGCGGTGGCGAGACGCGCAGCATCAGCACCGAGAGGCTCGCAACAGCTGGTCCTCCCTTGCGCGCCCCCCTGACAAGCGAACAAGCCCGGAGAGGGGAACGTCGGGGAAGAGGTGGGGGGTGTGCGGTCAAAGGGGGACGCCGTTCCCCCCCGGAGAGCCATGGAGAACCGGGATGCGGCAGCGCGAAGCTTAATCTGTGCGGGCACGCTAATTGGTGCGGAATAGCACCGACTTGCTGCGGGGCGCGATAGCGGGAGCGCCCTGGACCGGCGGAGGCTCCGAACCACCCCCCCCCCCCCTAACCCTCATCCCCCCACTGCCCTCCTACCGCTGCAGAGGAGAACCAACCGGAGCCCGTCGCCCGACAAGTCAATGAGTATTGTGGCAGAGGAGCCCCCGCGGTGGAGTCGGCCCAGGGCAGCACTCTCCTAAAATATGACCAGGGGTGTTTGGATGCGTCGGCAGCATAACGAATGCTTAAAATACTGGTCTGCACCCCGAGAGACCGAGAAGCCATTCACGGAGCCGGAGCGGGCCCAGAGATGGCGACAGTCGCTGGCCTCCCTGCTCTTCATCACCGTCCTGCTCTCTGATCACCTGTGGTTCTGCGCCGAGGCCAAGCTGACGCGGACCCGCGACAAGCGGTCGGACGGGGGGCACGCCATCTCGGACGCGGGCGAGAAGAAGCCAAACTCCCCCCAATCACACCACGTCTCAAAATCACCCGACCCCCGCCGCCTCGCCAGAGAGCAAGATGTTATTTTTATAGGGAATTCGACCAAACCTCTGTGGCGGATGGACACCTGTCACCCGGACAGCTTGTCCAGAGACTGCTTCACTTTCACGGACGCTCTGACAGTGTGCCTGGGCCTCTCTGGCGAAGAAGAAGAAGAAGAAGAAAAAGAAGAAGAAGAAGAAAAAAAGAAGAAGAAGAAGAAGAAGAAGAAGAAGAGGGGACACAGTCGGCGTACGTGAATCTGAGCGATTTGTACCTTTCTTTTTGTAATTCCTACTCACTTTTGGATTTGTTTTACGGGTTTACGAGTCCGGACGTTTTGAATTGCTCCCTGGATACGGCCATGGGGGTGGATCTGCTGGGGTGCGCGGAGTGTGTCCGGGCTTATCAGCGTCTGGATCGGCAGGCGGAGGAGAACTACAGGGAGTTTGAGCTGCTGGTTCAGAAGTACGAGACGGACGCGTACTCCGTCAGGACGTGCATGGACGAGTGCAAGGTAGGACGCACGCAATCTCCGCACGTGCACTTAAGAAGAAAAATGGGGTAGGGAGGTCACGGTCGTCATAGTAACCGCTTGGCATATTTGTCATGTGTGCATTAATGCTCAAAAGTTCAAGGTACCTATAGGTCATCAGACTGGATGGCTGCAGCACATTCTGCACATACTGGAGGAGGGATATAAGCATCTAAGGTTGCAAATCTTGTATGTATTTTTTTTATGTTTCGTTTGTATTATAGTATTATTTATTTATTATAACTGTCGGCCGTCTGTGTACCATACCTTGCAGTTAATGTCTGGCATATGGACTCAGATTCGGTCACATCTCAACCAGATAAGCAGAAAGAGAGAAAGAGACAGGGGCACAGTTTTAATATTTCTAATGGCACTTCTGTGATTTCTGCACCTAATCCAGGATTTGCACTTCCCCTAGTTTACCTGTTGTTCCAGCTGCAGCAGCTGCAGCAGCAGCAGTCATACACCATGCTTGCTTTTGCAATTAACAGCACACATCAGACGATAAAGATGGATCCCACATTTTGTGTCACGTTTGATGTTTGAGCTCAGTCTGCCTGCTGTCGAGGAGAAACGAGGTGCATCAGCTGAATAACAGTTGAGACTATTTTTGTTTGTTTTGAGCTGTGTGGTTGCAGAGACTTGCCTTTGTTTTATCAGTCATGTTGTAACTGTCCATGGTGCTGAAATAAAATGCTGCTAAGTGGTTTCAGAAGGAAAAGTCTTTATTTCAAACCGTGGATATATTAAGGCTATAGCAGGCAGTTTAACAGCAAGGTAGATAATAACGCTAATGTATGCAACAATGTGTAACGTACTGAGCTAACTTTAGAAGAGTTCTCCATAAGATTTTCATTTTTGTTTAATTACCCAGGACCAGATTCACTGCCTTGCAAAATATATTCTCCAAATTGAACATATTCTCTATTTGTCAACCATTTTGACACCTTAGAACTTCAAATTTCAGTTTGATTTGTTGGTGTCTTATAACAAAACAACACAAAACTCACACTCAACAGTTTTTTTTTTCTGTAGAGAAATCTGAATGCATTTCCAGATAGGAAATCTCACAACAAACACAACATGATTCAACCCAGAATTTTGACTGGACCTACACTCTCACACACAAACTAGCTTTGATTTAAATCATTTCATTCTAGGTCTGCATCTTTACAGTCACTGTCCTGTTGGCCTGTTGAATACCATCCTCATTGCTCTAGCAGCCTCAATCAGGTTGCCTTCCATTATTGCTCCATATTTAACTTTTTCAGTCTTCCCACCAGCTTTGAACTGCTCCCCTGTCCCTGCTTTCATAAAGCAACCATTCTACATGATGAATGGCCATGTTTCATGGTGAGGGTATGGCGTAGAAGGGGATGTGGAGTTTCAATTTTCTGCCACACATGCATTCATATTGACATATTGACTCATCTGACCTACATCCATGTGTTTGCTGTGTCTTCTATCACTTTTGGCAAACTGCAAACATCATCTTATGGCTTGTGTACAACAGTGACTTTTCTTATTGCCACTCTTTATGGAGAGCACAGCTTATAATGATTCTGTCAACAGATTCTTTTGCCTTGGTTGTGGATCTAAGCAGAATTTACCATGGATAACTTTACTTCTGATCTGATTACTGCTCTCCAAAAGTGTGCTAGTTTAGATGCAAATCTATGACTTGGCAGGTTTGCAGTTTTAACATATTATTCCATTTTAGGACAGTGAATTGGCCAGTGATCTGTGATCAGTTTTTGTCTTATAACCCAACTCCTGCTTCAAACTTCTTCACCACTTTATTAGTGGCCTGTTTGCTGTGTTTCTTAATCTTTGTGATGCTGTTTGTTCACTAATATTATCTAACAAACCTCTGTGCCATTTCACAGAACCTCTAGATATCATCACTCAGCTGGAATCTATTTATTAGATAATGTGTGTTTTGAAGGCAATCGGTCGCAGAAGATATATTTAGGGGTATCAAAGTAAAGTGGGCTCATTACAAGAGCAGGTCACTAATTTCTATGTGTCATTTTCGTTTCACCCAGCAAGAATGCTGCATTTGCTTTTGGTCACATAAAATACAGGTGTTTTGTAGTTATGTGATCGAATGGGCAAAAGTGTTAAGCCTATAAATATATCTCAGTAATCACTGCATGTCTAGAGGGCATCTTTAATACATACGTTTTGCAATAACTGGTATTTAAAATGTAAACAAAGAATTCAAATGAAGATAAGTTTTCTGGTAGAGCTAGAAAGCCACCCAGCCTAACGGTGCAACATAATGATGTGCATCATTAGACTGCATTAAGTGCTTAGATAGGCTTACAGTTATATGCTATGTTGTCGTGTGTATGCCCATTTCTTATTTTGAACAGTTCAAGTTAGAGAGAAATTCAGCTAAGGAACAACTTTGCAGTTTGTAGCAAAAAGCTTAAATGATTCAAAACTTTTTTTTTTTAGTTCAAATGGAAACTGTCTGACTCTGAATGTTGACAATCTGAGTTAGATATGTTTTAACAAATAATTCAGATCACTACAGAAGAGATTTATGAGCTTATTTTGAACCATAGCATGTAAACATGCTTGTTTTCTCATGTGTACATGCAGTTTTAAATGCAAATTATTTCCATTAGTCTATATTCTACCATATCTGTAAATACAAATTTGCATTATGTCATCTAATAAGCAGTCTGCTTTTGCACTGCAGCTTTTGCTAACGCAGTAAGACTCAGGCTGAGCTGCATTAGTCCTTTAGCCCCTTTATTTCAGTCTGAATTGTTAATCTGTTTCAGTGTACATGTGACCTTTGTGGGAGTCTGACTCCCCAGGCCTGCAGGCCTCCTCCAGAAGCTGCTGCTTCTTCAAAGACCTTTCTGTTGAACAATACAAAGACACGAGGCAGCCAGCTTGAAGGAGCTGCTGTTATGGGTTTTCACTCTCATATCCTCTGTAGCTTTCTTCTAAAACCTTCTCCCCGTGGAAGATATGTTATTCACATATAAAACATTGCTGAGAAGTTTGTAATACCTAAAGGAAATTAAAGACCAACAGACACATTTGTATGCTGCATTCACATATTGTCACTATATGATGCAAGAGGTGATGCAATATGAAGTTTTTTAGCAACATAAAGTGACTGAAAAAGCAATATTACATTCCGGGAACACTAGTGTTTGTGTTTAATAACAGAAGCATATTTGATGTATGAAAAAATGCAGCTTGAAATGCAGCATTTGGGACCAGCAGAGGAATGTGCATAGAATATTTGTTTCAGATAAACATTTCTACATTTTATCCTTTTACAATCTTGAACTCTAATTTGCAACATGCTATGTAAATGACAAAATGAACAGGTTGAAGAATGTGATCTGGTCAGGTGAGGTTAAAATGCAACTTTTTACATACAATGTGTGTGGTAGACAAATAACATTGTACATGACCCAGTGACATAATTCCCACTGTGGTGGCAGCATCACTTCATGATGTTTTTTTTTTTTTGGCTGGGACAGCGATGGTTTTTAGCTTGATGGTGAGATAAATGGGGCTGAATGCAGAGCAATTTAGCTTTTTTATTATTTTTCAAGAAACATGAAAAATGCGCTACTTTGTGTTGACTCATACATTAAATGCCATGAAAGCGTAATGTAAAGTTTGTGAATTTAACGGAGCAAAATTTGAAAAAGTCGAAATTGCTTTAATATTGCACTTTATTTTTACAGTAACATTTCAAGGAATAAAACATTTTTCTCATTGATGGTGAGTTTTGTTTAGTTAAAACTGTTTTAAAACTGGTTTGAGTTTTAATTTGTAAACATGAAACACTGACAAGGCTGCTTCTTAATTACAAACCTATTAGAAATGCAATGACTACTCTTTTTATGTCTAATGCTTTCCTAATCCTATTGGAAACGTTTTAGTTGCCATTTTGTTATTTAATATCTTAACGAGAGAAGCTTGACTTGTAATTTTTTTTATCTGCTACCTTAAGAAAATCAAAAATACTTGTAGAAAATAAATCTACTGAGTGTTTGAAAGGTTCTGCTTCAATGTGATCTACTTCAGTACATCTTAATTGACGTTTAGAGAGGAACCAATAAAATGTAGCGGATAATTGTGAAGTGGGAAAGATAGTACACATGATGTAGATATTGAACATTTTGAAAAGTGTGTTATGTATTTCTGTTCAACCCATCTTGATTGAATACTCTGTAGGACTTCTATTTACTGTGGCTAAATATTCAAGTGTTCTGGATTATCCCTCTGTTAGTTTTGCACGTCTAGATATTTTTTTTCTCCCTGTTCTATTTTTTACAGTAGCTCAAGCTCACTTTAACTGTGAAATTGAATTTTCAGGTCTTTCCTCAAATTCTCAAGTAGATTAAGGCCTAGACTTTGACTGGTCCATTTTAACAAATATATGTCCTATAAGCTAAACTAGTCTTTTGTATCTCTGGTGATGTGTTTAGGGTTGTTGTCCTAGTGGAAGGTAACCTCCCCCATAATCTCAAATATTTTGTTGCCTCTAACTAGTTTTCTTTCGGGATTTATCTGTGTTTAATTAATCAACCCAGATGAATTCTGACCAACTTGACTGACCTTGCAGACACAATGTTCACCACTTACAGCCATTTACGTGTTGGCAAAAAATATGTTTTTATCTCATTTGATCACAGCACCTTTGTTTAAATATTTGTTGTGCACTTCTAGTGAGTTTCCTTCAACAAAAGGTTGCATGACTAATAATTGTCCTGTTGAATTTTTCTTCCACCTGAGCAGTAAATCTTTGCAGCTGATCCAAAGTGACTGTAGGCTTCTTGAAATGATAAAAAATCATATTTTTCAGTTTTCTCATTTATGCAAATTGTAGTAGCCTTTCTACCATTGCAGCTGTGCTATAATCTCTTTTTAGATTTATTTTGTAGTTCCTCAATGGGATGTGGAGACCTAATGCCTGTTCTAGAAATAGTTAAGCTAATGGTTATAAATAAAATAAGTGAATAATTTCCAGGGATGTTTATACTTTGGCAAGAGTGTTCATGTGATTAAACACATTCATATGTGAACAATTTCAACTCTCATGGTGGTGACTGCAAATCTTTCAGTTCTAAATCTTGTTCCGTAATGAAGTCAAAGCAGAACAATAAAGTATGCAAAAATTCAAATAAAAATAATAAAATAATAACAGTTTGTATTGGAAAATAAATCTCTACCTTGGTTGAAAAAGATGAAATTTCTTGACTCTAATATTTATAAAGTTGCAGTTCCAGCTTTGAGTTCCCGCCACATTTATCCTTGATGCCACTTTTGATCCTTGCAACTGATCCAAGGTTTTATACTTTTGTGAATATGAACAACCGAGTCTCTGAAAGTAGGAATAAAACTAGAAATGTTGTATTAATAGCTCTCAGAGAAAGATTGCATAGTGGAGAGTGTGTCTTAAGATTAAGCTTAGAAGTAATTAGTCTGATGCTCTGGGGACCACGAGCCATTTAGAAAGTTGACATGGAAGAATGACAACGTGGAATTTTAGAAAGACTGCTGGTAATTGAACCTGGGAAATTAGTATCTGAAAAAAGGGGTAAACTGAAACACATATTATAACTACCATTTTATTTACAAAGTAGCCAAAAATGTAGCAATACTAGAAGGATATAAAGGCAAATGACCTTATAAAACCACTAAAATCTCCCAGGACCAATAGTATCTTCTCAAGATCCTTCACAAGTCAAGAGTGATAACTTGAAGTGTGCACAAACTTTGCTGTCTATTTGTCCGCTGACAGGTTCCTTGTGGCTGTTTGTTGAGTCGCTTCCTCCTGAGGCTGCTGGCTTCTCTTTCTGCAGTAGGAACCCCGAGGTCACGGACATCCAACCAGTGACAAGCTTTGAAGTGTGCAGCACACACAGATCTTCTTCATATTACTGCTGGCCAGGCAGCCTGTCATCTTTGCCACACTGCATGGCCCCTGGAGCATTCAGCACATGTGCATGAAAGCGTTTCCCATTGTCTTACAAAAGTATTCATTCTTCTTGGATTATGTTTCAGTTTTTTTGACATCACCAACACTATCTTTAACGTAGGACTTTTAAGTGACATACCTATATAGGACAATGCTTGAAGTGGAAGGTATAGGCGTTAAATGTTTTCAAATTTCTTTTGCGAAAACTGTGGCATTGTGTTTGGACCTTTTTACTTTGTCACTAGAGCGCCACGGTATGTCAAATTGCAGCTGCAATAGCGATGTGTGCGACAATTCCAAAGAACGACTAGGATACATAATTTGTTGGGATGCTATAATTAAGAGTCGATTCAAAGACTATTATCAAATCTGACTTGTTAAATGGACTTAAGCTGCGATGATGTCCACACTTGATGAATATTTTTAGTGAGTCTTAAGCTAACAGCATTTGGTTGGGTCATTTTGATGAAAGAAAAGACTCAGGAGAAAGTGGGTTAATCAAATTTGTAGAGGCATTACAATATTTATTTACTTATTTTATTTAAAACATTATGAATGTTAATATTACACCTAGTTCATACTCTGCAGATTTCTTTCAACAGGAATTGGATGAAGTATAAACTTATTTATCTCTGCCCTATTACATGACGCACTTTAAAAGCCCCAATTTCAAAGCTCCTTAGTGTATTTATAGACAGGTTTTAGCTTCTTTGTTTCAAAATAGCAACAGAAAAACAAATTCAAAAAATCTAAATGGCAAAAATGGTTGTGTTTTTTCATAATTTTTTGTTGTATATAAGTGTTTTTTATCTCTATTTTTAAGTAAAGTTGAATTATTTAAACTCACATTTTTATATTTTTACTATTACATAATTTTATTCCTGAAAGTGAAAGACACAAAGTAGTCTCGGCATGTCATTTTTAAATTCACCCTCTCAAATTATTTCCCCTCTCTCTTTCTGAAACAGTTCCTGGATTTTTGTGAAAGTGCATTTTCCATCCATCCATCTATTTTTTTTACACCATTGTCCCTTAGTGGGGTCGGGAGGGGTGCTGGTGTCTCCAGCTAACGTTCCAGACGAGAGGCGGGGTTCACCCTGGACAGGTCGCCAGACTGTCAGAGTGCATTTTCCCTGCTTCGAAAAAAAAAAAAAAAAACACTAAGTACTCTTTTAAAATAACTTCAGGTACTGAAGTTGTATTGTTTATGATTTTAAAAAGAGTTAATTTGTCTTGTCTGTAGTCTCATCTGAATAAAACACTGCTGCTATATTCAGCAGCGTTTTTCTGAATTCAGTGGTAGTCACCTTATTAGGAAGTGGAGTTGATGTGCTTCTCTGTGTAGTCTAGTGAGTTATGTACTCAAGGTTGTTGCAGTTTTTCTTTTCCGGCTTTGCACATATGGAACTTTTGCCGTTCTTCTTAGTCAAATAGCTCAATCTTAGTCACACTGGATAGAGAGTGTAAGTACGTGAGCATGATTTCTTTAGGTTTTCTCCGATTCTTAATTGGACGTGTGTTTGAACTTTGGCTGGACCATTCCAAGATTTGACTTTGCTTAGTTTTAAGCAGTTCTACTGCATCTCTAGCCACTACCTATGGTGAAAAACTCACATTTTGGCTTAATAACACAACAGTACCTTCTTCTGCATATTTGTGGTGCCCCAATCGTTGTTTAAGTCAAATGGAAAACTGAACTTTGGCTTGTGCTGAACAATAGTTTTCTTCTTGCAGTTCTCCCATTAAAGCCCAATTAATTTTTCACATGAATTGTGTATATCTGCTGTTTCATCAGAGTATAGGCTTTTGTTTTTCTTGTCTAATTACTTCTTGTCTAAGACTCTTTTGATTTTCGGATGATGGACTAAACACTGCTCCATGAAGCAGTGCTTAGTTCTGAGCTTATTTAGTCCTGAGCTTACTTTAAACTTCTCCACAGTGAGATCCCTGATCAGTTTGCTGTGTTTCTTGACCTTTGTCAATAGAACAGTTGGATTTCTACCTACTCTTGTCTTTTTCACACCTTTTAAATTTCTTTTTGATATTTAAAACATGAAAAATAGATTCATTTTGATCTCTCTTTATTCAGGTGTGTCCATTGAGTTTGAAGAGCATTAACATAAAATCTTCATAATGTACCTTTACATGTGCAGGAACATCACACACACACACACACACACACACACACACACACACACACACACACACACACACACACACACACACACACACACACACACACACATAAAGATCCTCTTACACAGTGTTTCCTGCAGGTCCAGACCTGAATGTCCCTTCCGGTGTAATTTAATTTGCACTCCCATAATTCTCTGCTTCTCTGGTGGCTGTGTCTCCAGGGCTCCGTCTCAACATGTTGATCTCCTTCTTCCCTCCATCAGTGAGTGTTCCTCTCTTGCTTTCACATCCTCTCCCATCAGTGTCAGCTTGAAGAAACCACATCGCACTTACACACACACACACACACACACAAACTATTTCTCTCTCTTCATTGTCCCCATCCATATGAGGTAGTTATTCCTTCCTTCAAGGTTTACGGTTCGTCTTTCACGCTGCTTTTCTCGAATCATGGCTGCTGAGCCTTTTCTTCTGCTGGAGTAATTGATAATGATCTAAGTTAAAGTTCTTTCCTTCCCATCAACTGCAGCATGTCCACAAAGATTTCTCTGTGTAGACTTATAAAATAATGTTCAAATCCTCAGTGAATTAAAGAAACTTTCACCATTTGCACACCAGTATTTGTCTGACTGCTCATTTAACTTAGCTGTGTGGGCTTGCGTGTTAACTTCACACTGTACAGCTGAGGCTGTTGCTTATTCTGGTTTGTGGTCGTTATGCTTTGGCAAAGCAGCAACAACACATGATGGCACTGTGAAATTTGGAGATCAGTTTCAACAAATGCAAAGGTTAAAAATAAAAGCAAAGGTCACCTCAGAGTTTATATGCATGTAAGTGTATCTAAAAAACTGTTCAAGTTTTTGATGAAGAGGAGACTTTTAATACCTATAAGGTATATCAAGGTAGAATATATTCTAATGTTAGATTTCAGAGAGGAAACTGGATAGAAATAAAAATCAATCTGCATTATCTATATATTATAAATAATCAATGTATGACGATTGAAAAGTGCCACAAATTATTAGATAAATGTTGTTATACTTTTCATTAGTTATTTAAAAAACACATTTCAAAAGTGTAGTAAAGTACAAAAATAATTTACTGCATGTATGATTTCTTAAACATGTCATACCGATTTTGTTTATAATAAAATATATATGTTCATTATTATTCATATCCCTGGCAGTTAAGTTCAATGCAATTTTTGAACTTTACAAATTAGTTTTTTATTTTTCTGACATAAGGTATTATTAACTTTGTTGGAGCGTCTCAACCAGAATCCTGACTTGACTCTCAGGAGGAAGCTAAAGATTAAGTTGATGGCAAGGGAGACAACAAAGACTTGTATCTCATCACCAAAGATAAATCATTAAAGTAAACATGCAAAAAACTGTCAGCAATTACAAGATTACTTTCACTGCTACAATTCTGCTGAAGATTTCATCACTGATTATGCAGAAGGTTGTAGCAAACTTTAGACACAGTATTTTTAATTTAACAAATAAGATGCTTTGCTTTGAGAGATGACAGTCTCTGACAAATTTTGAAAAATTCTAATGAAGTGGGCATTATGAAGAGACACTGAGGGGCACGACAAAGTGTAGGGAAAAGATTCACTGTTCAACGATTCAAATTTAATGAAAAATGCATTAAGCAAGGTTGCATGTTGAAAACAGAGCAACCGTTGGTTTTGTACAAAGGTGAAGCATTGATTGTTCTGATGCAGCTCGGTTTTGGCCCAAGCGAGTTTGCGGCTGTGAGTATCTTCTGCAGTGAGTCTGAAACTGTTGTCCTGCAGGATACTGCCGCCAGCAGTCAGCGCAGAGGAGACCTGTTGCTCTCTGTGTCCACACTGCAATTGAGTCACGCATGCAAATCAGAGAAATTATATCGATCACTGCTTGCCAAGCGTATGATTCCATCTCCTGACTCACCACAGGGGCTTTTGTCTGAGTGAGATGGGTTTTATACCCAAACGCGGGATTGTGTGGTGCGGCTGTAACAAGCTACACGTTTGAAACTGGCAACATTGAACTGCAGCAGCTAAAGTTCAACCCAAAGTTCAACAAATTACATGAAAATATCAAATTTTGCACAGAAATATGAAGATAGCGCTACTTATACAGTTTATCTGGGTGTTAGTTACATGTTAAAGTCTTTCAATCAAATCCTCCATGATATTAGGAAGAAGTCTAGGTAAAAAAATGAGTCTAGGTTCCTTCTAATTGAGAAAATTTAAAAGAGGTCAACATTTTTCATATTACGAACATGTATTACTGTTTTTGTTTGGTCAGTAGATTTGTTTATGTAATTTAAGGAAGGACCTATACTTTCTTCAAACTGTAAAAATTAAACATAGGATGTGATTATCTTTTAAATTCCTTATATAATTTTTTATTCTTCAAAGAAATCCAACAAAGCAAAGGATAATAAAATAAGGAATTTTACTGTAATAATTGATACATAGAGCCAATGTAAATATAAATCATATTTTGTAAAAAACAACAGAAAAAGGAAACATTTGTATATACTGTTGGTGCTAATTACAATATTTGACTCTATGCTTCCTTCTTCCCAAAGGCGTTTACAGAAATAATTCTTTCTTTTGGAAAGTAAATGCTTCTTATTTCTACTTTTAGACTTTCAGATGCAACAGATGAGCAACAGACCTCCATTCAACAACTTCAAAAACAAAGTGTCCATTCTCATGTTTCAGTTTTCATCTCTTTCTTCCCTTATCTCTATGTGTTTGCAACATGTTGTATGCTGTTATATGTAGGGAAACGTTGGTTCTGGGTCATTATTATTGCTCTGACAGGTCTTGTAACCGATTTAAAGCGGGACCTTTGTCAGCAAAAAATAAATCAAAGAAGGATCCTCCTTTCTCCTGTGCTGCTCATTTTATGCAGACTGTAATGGAGTTACCATACCTGGTTAAATGTCCCCTGCTGATTTTCTTATTCCAGTGAGCAATATTAAATTGCCTCTGCAGCCTTTTTGAGGTGACGGATTTAAACTAATTAGTCAGAAGAGTGGAAGAAGAAATTAAAAAAAGAATAAATCCATTTTTCAGCAGAACGGCAAAGCGGTTTTTGCATCTGTGTTGCCCCTCAGTGATAAATTGTCCACACAAGAATATGTGATGTAATTCAGCATCATTTCTCCACTGCTATTGCCACAGCTTAAACTCTTGTACATTTAAAAAAAGCTGCTGCTGTACCCCAGCATTAATAGTTTTTGTATCGCTGTTAGTGTAGATTGCTTCAGAAAGTGGGAACAAAACCAAACCGTTCTTGAACATTTTTGAACTGTTCAAGGCCTAGATCATTTCTCAACAATAATGTGGGCCTATTTATAGAATAGCTTATTAATTAAAACATGCCTGCTAATTTATTTACTTCTCTCATACACTGTACATCTCACACATTGCTGCTGCCACAGAATCAATGTAACTGACTCAAATATTTACTCGCATCAGCATGCAGGATATTAGAAACTGAAAGCAAAGTTCACAGACTGCCCTACTTTTTATCAATTCAGTTTATGGCTGTTACACCCCAAGGTCTAGGGGTCCAGGGGCGATAACATAAAATGTGTCCAGAGGAACAAATTGAGTGTAAAATGATTTATTACAAAATAAAGTTTCACAATACAATTTAACCCAATTAATGCAAAACAAAAGAATTAAACTCAAGAATATCAAGTGTAAATTAAAGTTACAAAAGCGTTCAATCGAGTCCATTCAAAATAAACTCAAAAATAACCCAAAAGGGAAAACAAAAGAACACACAAAGAAAATGCTACAGGGAGCACCAAGCCTCCCAATCACAAGCTTCCAACTGGTAGCTAACTACAGCAAAGTCAAAATTGCTGAACTAAAACAGGAGCAAGACCAACCTAGTTCAAAACCTGCTTAAAGCAGTTGCAAATACCAAACTAATGGGGACAGCTTCACAGAACCTCTTCCAACTAGCTGTCCCACCAGAGGAATGAATCCAGGAGCCTTTTATAGGGTGCAGGTGGACCTCATCAACAGCTGATTGGCTTGACAGTCCTCTGCTGGTCCAATGGTGTAGCTGCTCTCTAGCAGCCTTCAGACAGCCAATCAGGAAGGTGTGCTCTCACAGCTGATCCTGCATAACAAAAGGAGCCTGCACAGCCTCAAGAGGCCAGGGGCCGTAACAATGGCACTGCTAGAGATTTGAAATGTCCTTTCCAGCTAGTCAGTTTACAAATATGTATATATGTATTATATATGTATTTAATATTTTTAGATTGTGATATTTTTTGTGGTATCACAAAAATCAACATTGCACTGTGGACAGGATACTATAAATATCACATCCTTGATCCCAATAGACACACCCACACAAGAGACGCATACTTTAAAGCCATGGTAACATTTGATCTTGGCCAAAATCCCCTTTATATTATGACATTGAGTTTGGCATGAAAAACACAGAGGAAACAATGTGACAGCAGGGTAAGAAGCTTCGAGTGCAGCAGTTGAGAAAAAGCGTCATCAGTAATGAGAAGATAGGAGGAAACCTTAGTGCCACTAATTAGAGCAGCATTGGCTGTTATCCTAAAATAACGCCACACACAGCACCTTGTGTGTGCAACGTAGCTCTGAAGTAAAGCCTGCAATGAGCTTCTCACTTGGCACTTGTGTGGCTCTGTGGTGTTTATGTGACAGCTCATACACATCAACATATATTGCACAATGTCACCTTCTATGCGACTACAGAAAAACAAATATCTCAACTGGACAAAAGAAAACTAAGAGTTTGGTAGATGAGACAACTTTTACTTTAATAATGATCATTAGCATGACTCTCCTGATGTCTGACAAAGATTGGTAAATTTTGCGTTAGAGAGGAAAACCTTCTTTCATTCCAAGGGAATACTGTAAAAATACACTTTTAATTGCCTCTCTCAGCGAACACATATAGGAGGTAATGACTTACGATGAATATTTGTGAATGTGCTAAAACACTGGCTTTAAGAATAAAAAACTATTCTGTAAGATTAGCTAAAAAGAATAATTAAGGATAGCAATTCAGAGCATAGAATCAGGAAGATCTCAACAAAATTTTGAGGGGAAAAAAAGAAATGCAAATCATCAGCTGCACAATCTAAGCATCTAAAGAGAATGCATGGCAAAATGTAACTTATGTGATAAGTAAAAAAAGCCTGTCTTTATCAGGGCCACAAGAAAACATCATGGTGGCAGCATCATGCTGTGTGAATGCTAATCTTTCACATATGCAGTAGTTGTTGGAAGTTGATAAGAATGTACAAAATAGATGATACTAACAAGCAGTCCTGAAAAAAAAAAGAAATACTTCGGAGGCTGCTAAAGACCTACAAATAGGACAAAAGCTCACCATACACCAGGACAACAAGCCCAACTTACAACCAGATCAACAATGGAGTTATAGATCAAAGTATATTCATTTTTTAGAAAGCCAAGTTAAAGGGCAAACCCAAATCAAATTGGGAATCTCTGCCAGAAATTGATACCGATGTTCACAGATGCTCTCCATCTGACTTGGATGAACTTTGAGCTGCTGTGCTAAGAATGTGTCTGGATCAGTGCAAAGCTGACTGGAAAATACCCAAATACCTGAAGCTACAGTGTGGTAAACTATGAAAAATGTCAAGGAGTAGCATAGACTCCATATTAAGACTCACTTCATGTGTCTCCACTACCGAGGCAAGTAGAAAGGGCTGAACAGATGTCAAGCATGTTTGTCTTCCTTGCTTAGATTTATTTAGGAGACTTTTAAATGCATCTTATGCAGCCAAGAATGCTCCTGTTCTCATGAGGTGTGAGTGTTTGTTTCCCTCATCTCCTCCCCAGGCAGGACAGGAGGGAATGCGCCTTTTGGGAAAGAGCAGCACTCCCATGGAAACGCTTCCTCGTCATCTTCTGTTACCCGTCCACACAGTTCACAAAAGACCATGCACTTTTCTTCTTCACAGCCCTGAAGAGTAGATCCAATCAACAAGCACATGTCCAGTCGTTATTTAGTTTATTTTGCATAATGTCCTCTGCAGGCCCTTAATTAGAAAGAATGCTTGTGCTAATGCATTTAGCATGTCTGCGTCCCTTCCTATGTGCTCGTCCATTTAGGTGTCTCAACTTTGTGCTGAAGTGATATGGCAGCCTTCACATCCACAAAAGATGTCCAATTACTTGCATTTTATTGTGCTATACAATTTCATTTGTTACAAAGACAAAGAAGAGCCTTATTCCATTTGTTCCAATTCTATCTACCCAATTCTATCTTAATGAATAGATGTGTGTGGGATTTGTTATTGTCTGTGACAAATGTGGAAGGAGAACTGGTTAGAGTGTGAAAATGACTTTTTAAACCCCCACAAAATGCATTGAACAGTGTTAAATAAAATGCATCAGCCTGCTAGTTTAACTCATTCGCCCTCAGCTGACAGCGCATCCATAAAAGCTGAAGGGTTTGATCAACAGACATCGGGAGCCTTATTTTGAAACACAAGCGACCTGAAAAGTGCAGCCACGACAGCCGAGCAAAGTTCCCTTTTGTGCTGCGATGCACATGTTTATTCAGCTCTCGTATGCGAATGTGACAGTGATCTGCAGACCTGATTGTTTATTTGAAAGGCAGCGAAATTTGCTTTTGAATGGAATGAATCGTTGATATAAATGGATTCCATTTCAGCAGAACTTCATTGAAGCAGCCCTGTGCGAGCTGCAACACAGGCTTGTATGTGTGATATTTGATATCATGCCAGTACGATTTTATAGTGGATTTAAAATACTGTAAGTGGAACGACAAGGTATTTTATCCCTGTGAAAATTCATTTTGATAGTTTTTTTTCTCTCAGATGTTTTGTGTGTGTGTATATATATATATATATATATATATATATATATATATATATATATATATATATATATATATATATATATATATATATATATATATATATATATATGTATATATATATATATATACTGTATATATATATATACAGTATATATAATTTCAATCCCACAGATCAGTGTTATTTACCACAGTAGCAGTCATGTAACTGTAGATGAACCTCCAAAGGGGCCTGACACTAGTGCTTAAAAATCTGTGTCCAGTATGGAAACTTGTTGTTTTAAGAGTGCAAGCATTTAAAAACACAACACTTTACAAGCATTAAAGCATTTTTCTGTTCTCTGCCCAGGGGCAGTGAAAGTAAAAGCCTGCAGCAGAGGTCATTGACAAAATTGACTCAAGGGCCTGAATTTTTCTAAGCAGACAGGCAAGTTGCATCTTTTGTGCCCCCATGTTTCTGTCCTTTTCTGCCTATTTCAGTTGCTTTTGTCACACACAGATGGCATCGACTAGACTCTTTCACTTTTTAAAGTGATGTATGATTTTCCATTTATTCAGTTTTGACTGGTAATATAAATATGAGGGCTGAAAAGACATACTTCACCAATAGTGACTATACAAATATTAAATGTGCAATACAGAAAAGGCTTCAGGTGTTTTTATTGAAATATAAGAACCTATCCTTGTAGTGTCATTATCTTGGGAGATCAGTTCTGATAAAAAAGATTCATTTATCAGAGATCTCAATCCATTCAACAGCATTAGCATTCCTTCACTCTTTAGCTAACTTTGTGATATTCATCTGCTGAATTGTTATTAATTATCAGTATACATTATGCATATAACAACTGATCGATCTCTACTCAAAAGTGAACAGCACCCAGATTGACTCTGACATGAGTGTAGCATTTCTAGTTGCTAAACTAAAAATGACAAATTTAATTCTGAAGGAACAAAAATGACTGCAATGAATCTTAAAACAAGGACAACTTGAAAACATTTGAATCTATTCTGAATTTTCTGTTTGAAATGAAGCCGTAGTTATACATACGTTTTTAATCAAGTATCTCTTAGCAAGTTACAAAAATAAAAATAAAAATATACACTCTATTAGTCAAGGTTGTTTTCAATTTTTAACCATTTTGCAGTTGGTTTTACAACTCAGTGGAAATTTTCATTTTGTTTTTCATAAATGTGGTTAATTCTTCTATCTATTCAGGGCTTTCACTAAATACCACACTAACAATAAGCAACTTTTATTTCATATTTTGCTGCATCAAATGAATGTTATTGTCATAGGGTCCTGCTGATCAGCAGTCTAACAATTCTATCTTAGTCGTTCAATCATGTGGCCGTGTCAGTAGTTCCTAAAACTATCCTACTAATACTTAAATTATTCCTAAAAACTGTGTCTTGTCCTATCATATTTAGCAAGAGAGCTTCAGCTCCACTTCCAGCAGAGTCTGTGTCAACCCTGATTTGCATGCAGCTTGGAGATACTTTTTATTTCAGTCAGTTTGGATTGACAGATAGAACAGGTTCCATCGATGCCCATTTCTTCACAGATTATACTCTTGAAATGAGTCTCTAGAGAAGACAAAAGAACAAGATAAACCAATGATATACCAGCAATGTTGAATGTGCGCTGAGAAAGCTGGAGCCTCAGCAGGAAGGATGAGACTAGTCACAGCTCTCAGACTGTGGTGACATTCTCACATTACTGAGTCATCATCATCATCAGTCGCTCACAGCATGTCCTGATGCGAAGGCAAGCATAGCAGAACAGAGACGACAGACACATGCATTATCATTTCTACAAACTTTTTTTCGTGTACAGTAGCGTGGACAGATATCTCGTATCATAACTGGCACACATGGGAGGAATCTCATGAGTGAACCAAACACAGAGGGGTTTTAGAGACTGACAGAATGACTAATGAACGGTTAGATTAGAGAAAATATCTGGTGCTGTGTGCTAAGTGATGGGCCTGTGTCAGACAGCCCTGACATGCCCCTGACGTACTGTAATTTTTCAGGGTTTTGTACAAACAGTTGATTTGAGCACCTGGTTTGACATAATCCTTTCCATTTTAATCAGGCTGTAGTGTTTTTGTCTCCCAGCGAATGAGTGAGTATTTCCACCTTGTTCCATTACGGAAGCCTGCTGGTTCAGTTGACTGATTTATTGCGACTGGAAAAGAAAACTCAAAGAAATATTTTGACATTAAAACTACACGTTTGATTTTCATTTTCTTACCAGGAGTTATGTAAAAAAACATCCTGATGATTAACTACCATCCTGGAGGAGGAGGATCATTAGCCAATATTAGCATTGTTCATTCAGGACAAAAATTCTCTATTTTAGTTGTTATTTTTATTAAGCAGATAAAATCCCAGCTTAGTGCAAATTGAACATTGAGGAGAAATAATAACATAGATAATAGCTTTTTAAAGCAGTGCAAAATAATTAGTTTGTTAAAATCTTTTTCAACCTCAAATTTGTTTTAGGTTGATTGAAAACTATCAGTGCTAAATAGATAAACCATCGAAATGTTCAATTTTTTCTTTGGCTTGTTGAAAATCCTTGGACGTGGATTCATGCCATAATACACAATTACACCTCTATTGGAACTGATGCAAATGAGTGCACTTCCTCCTCCTCACAGCCCTCTTTATTAAACCAAAGAGGCTGATTATTCACAATCTATCTCCAGTGGCACCTAGCAACCTCATCACAATTTACAAGTCTTGACCAGAGCACGATACGGACCCTGGGGACCAAAGTTTTTCAGTGCAATTTGACATTTTTTGTGTGCAAGAGTTGAAGCTTTTTAATCGTTTACACCCCCTCTACTCTAACCGAGCAAATGTAATTGTGGACAGCGCAGCAGAGAGCAGTGTATTGATGGGTACAGATAAAACATGAAAAAGGAACAAAGCAATACATCGGAGCAATAAAGGGGAGCAGGACCTGAAGAGGAGTCTTATCAGCCTAACCTCATCACCTTTTCAAAGCCGTGCTTTACCCCGTGTGTCACTGAGTCTACATGATACATGGTATGGTTGAATGGATAGATTTTTATGATTCCCTTTTGTCCATAGTCATCATAGTCATCATTTGGGAATCTTCAACTTCAGCTGATTTGCCATTTGCTCAGATTTTTCTTTGTCATATTAATAAATGCCCCTCTTCTCTTTTGCTTTGTCAAGCTTCCTGCTGGACATGAATGATGCTCTTCTTGTGTCAATTCTTATGTTCTTTCTTATTATTATTCTTGTGTCTTACTTTTTCTTAGAGTAACACTGTCAACTCTGTCCAGATTCTCTATGTTTATTATTCATATTTTGTCACAGACTTTTCCAAAGCACATGATATGGACTAAGATGATGCACATTTTATCGGTATCTTATCTGAAAGACCAACAAAACGTTGTGCATAATTAGTGGGAAGTGGGAGTCCATTTACAGTTATAGGAGCTTGTTAAGCAACAGACTCAGACTGCCACAATGCTAGCCAGAGCAACACATAAAATCATCTCTTTTACATTAACAGATTACCTTGGGAAAGTTGTTGTATTTCTTTTTTAAAGGCCTGGCTAAGGTAACACATGGCTATGGAGGTGATCCAAACCATTTCACTGGAGCAAGGCTGTATGTTGTCTGTCAGGTTTCATTATGGAAGGTAGAGAGATTCTTAGAGACTCCTTCTTATACTCTTCCAACACCACCACCCCCAGCACACACAGTATTCATCTTTTTTTTTCATTCATCCATCCTGCGCCGCCCCTGAACACCCCTCCCCCCAGCTAACATGTGTAGTATATTGCTTGAAGGCCAAAAGGTTTATTTTCTTTTACATGTTAGCTGTGTTAGCCCTCTCCATGATGTGGAAAAATGTAAACAACATTTTTTCTAAGGTACATGACTGCATGCATGGTGTCCTTTCAATATATTTCCCACCTGAGCTGTGTTGTTCCTCTAGAGTTATTGTGGACCTCTTGGTCACTTCTCTTATTAATGCTTTCTATTATTCAAATTGTCATCTGTGTTGCACTTCTCTAGAGTGCAGATATGAAAATAGTTTTTCTGTTTTTGAAATTTAGACCTTAGAAAGTCTCTTAAAAGATTGTGTTAAAAATGAAGCTATGAAAGGTGTTCAGAAGAGCAGGGCATTTCTCCACATGGGAAGCCATGTTGGTGTTTCCTCCAAAGTCCTATAGAATTTGACCTTAGTAGTTCACTGAGATTTTCTTCCAGCTGTTATCCATTTTTTTCTATGACCCATTTCCTCTCCAGCCTTCATTTTTATCAAGGTTCTTGCCCACCACATACATGGTGCCCCTATTCGTCACCTCCTACTTCTCTCGCTGTCTTGCTATAACCCATAATCCCTCTGTGCAGGCTCTTAGCTGGATAAAACTGTCTCCTATCCTTTCTCTTTATGGCAGGATTTACAGCAGCACCCATCCACTGCCCTCTTTTAGTGCTCTTATGGTAGCTTCCACTGCTGCAAGGTTATGCTCTCTGGAGAGCATAAAAAGTCTCCCCTCCCTAACAGATTCCTCTCACAGTTTCTGAAAAACACCAAAATATCACAGAGGGACAAAAAACATTCTATTCCATTCTATTCTATTCTATTGCTCCTTGCAATTAAGATATAAAAGCACTGTCACACCATTTTAATCCGGTAAAGCTAATTGTAACTGTAATTAATTAAATACAATATTAAAACAAAGAATAAGCAGGAAATTACTTTTTAGAAAATCAAATGGTTGCCTAAAACAAAAATATTTTGTTTTGTAGCAGTTAAGAAGTAATTTTTATATTTCCTGTTCATAATTGTTTTTGATCTTTTTTAAAATCTTTTGACTTTATTTGGCATAAGGTATAATAATAAAAGGTCAAAGTACTGTTGTAATGAATTTGCAAAAATATATATTTTTTTGCTTTTTAGCAATATTTGGTTGACTTATATTTCAAGTATGCGTGTTGAACTGACATTAATGGTAAATGCTAACTCAGAGCAAGTTCAGGGTTGGTATCTGCATATTCTAGGTTTTCAGTTTCAGAAAGCCAGGTAGAAGCAGGTAGAAAGTCAGGATCAAGTTGCTATTGTAGCTTATTCTGTGAACCAACCCTGCTTGGTAGCAGGATTGTTTGAACAAACTTTGTGTCTGTCCTACATTTTAGCTGAGACCTAACACAAGAAAGTGTTCAAAGAGCCTGTACATAGTGGAAAGCAAATACTCTGCAGAAATTTTCCATTGGGAAAGAATCATCATACCACAATTAGATGTCTTATTTCTGGATAAATATACTTTGGAGTGCAACTGTTTTTTCTTTTTTTGACAGTCAATAAGTTTTCACAATAAAATTAGAGCCCGTACATCACTAATGTGACATACGAGAACAAATTCTTTATGCTTCACCTAATTTTTATGCCAGTGGCATGCAGTCAGGAATGTTACTGTTATGCTACAGTAACAGTGTTGCCCATCAGGATGACCGCAATCCACCCATAAATTGCAAAAATGTATTGAAGTCAGACTTTCCTTCTTAGCTGGACGATGATGGTGTAACACAATTCTGTTTCTTTTTATGTTATTTTCATCAAGCACAAATAACTTAGTTTTAACTATATTTAGTTTAAAGGTGAGCTTTTTATTAAGGGGCCCTGTCAGTGTCGTACAATGGATCATTTTGATTTGGACATTTAAAAGTAGCTTGTAGTCAGAAAACTGTGGGTTTTCTTCATTCCTCCCGCTCTGCTCCTGAACTTTCCCTCAGCCCGTCTCTCAGCACAGCTGTTTTCTATCTTCTCATCTGTGCTCGGCCTGTGCTTTCCCTCCAGCTGTTCCACATTCCCTTGATTACACCTTCTTCATGTATGCCCTTCTGCTCCCCAGTAACCTTGTCAGAATCTACCTTATGTGTTCTGCGGCACAGTCATTTTTTTATTAAGTTTCTGATTGTCCTGTCTGCAGCTTGGTCTGATCCCTGTACAAAACATGACAGAAAGAATTTAGGGTTTGCAATGTTTTTGTGTGTGAAGTGCAGAGTTTGACTTTGTGATGAGAAAATCAATTGATACTAGACACTGAAGAGTAACTGGGTACAAAGGTTTTAAAAAGTTACTGTTTCAAATAATCCCTCCTGTCATCCCTTTTTTTAAAGGGAACATGTCCTCACCTGTTGCTTCAATCTATCAGTCAGCTGGCTGAAAGAATGTTCTCAAACAAAAGACGAACTTTGCTGTTTGCATCTAATCGAGATCCAAAAATACTTGGGTGGCCACAGTGTTGAAAATAAAATAGCGCCACCTATCTCTCTTATTAAGATAACTTTGTTTTGAAACTACCATGCAGTTGGACAAACTACTGAAAGCAAATTAATATGGCATATCTAAGACATTTTTTTAAACATTAAAGCTAAATTTAGAAGATTTTTTTTAAATACAAGCGTATGCATCACGGTAAATGTTATTGATGACCTTAATAACTGTAATTATCAATATGTTGCATTATTTTTGCAGAACACTGGGTACTTGATGTTCTGTCTTTTTTTTTTTTTTTACTTTGTCTCGACATCATAATATAGCAAAATTGTTGTATTTTTACTGAGCTATACCCTGAGAATCTCATTCCACTCCATGGACTGCATTTGTGGCTGTTGGTAAAAAAGTTGTTTATCAGGACAACATTTCCATATGTATGCATTTTTCCCGTTTGACAGCAGGCACTGAATACTGGATGTGAGGCTCTGGGAGGCACAAGCATCATGAAAAACAGAAAATCGTGTGGAGAAAATGGACATAAAGAGATGAGGCCGATGTGTGTCTGATTGGTAAACGTTACAAAGGTGTAAAGTGGGTACAACGGGAAATCAGACTTGAGAATGATGCTTTTAACTCTTTCTAAGAAAAGAGGGATGACTGATTGAGAGAGACTGATGAAGTTGACATTATTTACGTGAGATGACGATACCCTGATATTTCTTTTACCTTCCAACTTACTCTGTCACAGTCAGTTCTCTGTCTATCTTTGTCATACCACCAAAGTATCACTTCCCTGATCATACACACGTTTCCATCTCATGTTCTCTCAGTGTCATGATCTAAACTTTATGTTGAACATAGAACCAAAGTATAATAAAAAAATAGTAGATGGCCAAAAAATAAACATGAATTTTATATAATGCATTTGACATTTATATCATTTTCAACACTGAAAACAACAAAAAACTGCATCAACACTCCAACATGCTGTTGTCTTTGATGGAGCTTTTTATTTTTACAGTTGTGTCAGATCAGACAAAGTAAACTTAACTTTACATGAGAGTTTAAATCTGTATCATTAACATGTTTTCACATATTTTAACCCAAGTGCTCCATTCCATATTAAAGGGGCTTATTGTTTATGTTTTCTTCTTTCTGCTAAAGAAATATTGTTAATGCTTGGACTGCTGTGAATGTCTTCAGCTGCTGACATCTCCGAACCAGAAGGAAGACAGTAGTTAACAGACGAGCTATTATCTTGTTATATGAGCTGGTTTGGCAAGATCATGTTCAGATCCGCTCTGGTAAAAGACACTGTCTGGATGGCAGCTTATGTTCCTCCAATAGCTGTAATTATCCTGCAGTATTATTTAAGACTCCAGAAATGTGGAAGTTATCCTTGCCCTGGACAATATTGTATCCACAGATGTTGGCTTTTAATCTGGAATCGGGAATCTGTGGAGCATTTAGTAAGCATGTCGAATGGATGGATATATAAATTAATAAATATAATTTGAAATGTTTCCTCTCACCCGAATTTGGCTCAAAATATCTTGACTCTGTGAAACAAACAGGTTTTTTTCTGATTAGCCTTGGACAGAATGCCAGAGCAAGGCATTGTCCAAATGAGACTTGCAAGTAAAATGTTTAATCAGTGGGTCAGTGCTAATTGGTGATGATTTTGTGATACTTAGATGATGTAGATCTGAATGTCCAGCTTTCTGAATCCCTCGACTTCTGCTCTATCTTCCTGCAATCTTCCATCTAGATCTCTCTATTTTTGCTTCTCTCTGGCTTGGTGTGGCAACAGAAGCACCGTCCAAGAACAGAAAGCAGAAGATCACTGGTGGAGCCCCGGATGCTATTACCAGCTTTTACTTGTGAAACTTCAACCCCATTTGTGCTTATTTGTTGATGTGCGTGACTGCGATTAGGGAATTTGTGTGTGTTGCGTGTCTCTGTGTATTATAGCCGTGTTCCTGTGTGTTCTCGGGGCTCAGTGTAATCACAGCTCTAATCTGTCTGCAAGGATTCTGTGTGTGGGTGACATTAAAGTTCTCATTAGCACTGTAACTCAGCACCAGTGTCACTGTGAAGACACCAGCAACACATCCACAGCCCAAAGTCTTCAGTACCCATTGTGTGTGTGTGTGTGTGTGTGAGAGAGAGAGAGAAAGAGAGAAGGAGGCAGGGAGGGAGAAAGGCAGACTTTAAAAGCTTAAGTTCACATTTTGAGGGATTCATTGCTCACGTTTCCTCATTTTCTTCCCCCAATTCGCTTTTATGCTGCCATCGAGTTTCATATCTGCAAACGTGTTCTTCGCTTTCAATTTTAACACCAATTCAATTTTAACTCACACATATAGGGATTAAACCGTGTTTTAGTCTTGATTCGTAAAAAAAAAAAATGAAGTCAAACAAACCTCCGTCAACCACATAACACAATCTTTTACAGGCATCTTTTATGTGATTTATGATGAAGTAAGGCTGGATGAATAATAAAGAGGAGGTGGAAAGATTTGGAGAATAGCAATGGAGAGGGGAAGAGTTAGGTTGCTATGGTAACAGGAAATGGGTTGGTATCGAGTGTGAAATGTGGTGTCAATTGTTTTACTGAGAGGAAACCACAACAAATGTAATCCTGTAACATCGCGAGCTCTGCCCATGCTTTTGTTTCCTGAGACGCCTAAATGGCTGTGTGTTCATTGGCATAAAAAACATATTCTGATGCCCTGGATTCGTTGACCCACCTCTGAACACTGTTTGCACACTGTGAGCATTCCTGTGACGACACAGGGCAGCAATTTTTTTTCTACATTATTTGTTGTGCAAGCTGTAGGAAATAATAGTAATAATAAAAAGAAAAAAAAACAACAAGGGATAGGAGTGAGTCAGAGTACAAGCAATTGTACTCAGGCAGACTCTAAGTTATTCAGTCCTTAAAATTTTTCAAGCTTTCTGTTTGTTTTGAAAGTTGGACTGAAAGTGGGAATGACTTCACTCATGAGTCGAGAGCAGTTCTAGCCACATTAGCCATGTTATTAGTCTAAACACTGAGGTAACTGATGACTAATGCTGATCACAGTCAAAGCATCTCAGAATTATGTTCAACTTGAAAGCTAGCTATCTGTGTTTTTTTAGTTTATTTTTTTTCATGTAAAGCATCTTGAAAGCGCAATTCTTGAAAGAAATGAACTTTTCAATGGTATTCTGATTTATTTATCTCTATCACTGCCCCTTTACAGCTGGTGAATCGAGAAAACACAATATTGTTTTCTTTCCACTTCTCAAATACGCAGTAAGTTTCTCACAACAGCTCCATCGTAGAAACTCAAAGACTTACCTTTCTCTTGCTGCATGTAGTCGTTTATAAATCCACAAAGAAGCCATTAGTGTCCTGGGCCAATAAGAGGGAGGCATGAAGTATATAAGGTGTGTGACCCAAGTTAAAATAAATAAATAAAAAGTACACCTATGTTGCTTTTTAAGAAAGCAACTCACACAGAGGTGTTCGGCGACAGTCCATTGCTCGTTCCGTTTTGAAGAGCTACATTAGCCATTAGCTACACATGGCTGCCAGTGATGTGTTTGCTCTCACTGCACTTGCATTGAATGAAACACCTCACATTGTCAAGGTGTGTTTTTGTCTCATGTCCATTATCTAGCTGCTGGTCTCATATACTGTCTGTCCATAAAAGTCTGTATCTTTGCAACACAAACATGCCTGCACCAGCAGGGCTTACAGGCTGCACCACCTCAGAGAGCGACTATGTCATTCTGAAGTCCATCAAACAGACATGAAGTAGAACAAACCAAGACAGCAACAAAACCATCAAGCTACGTGGTCAAGGTCTGTCCCCACGTCTGTCAAGGCTGCATCTCACCTTTTAGCTGCCAACCAGCTCACCTTTACATGACTCGACCTTCATGGTGGCGTCATGAACTTGCTCAGTGGCCCTGAGGTGTAGCATTGTCTTCTGCTCCCTCTTGCCACCCTAGTCATTGGAAAAGTTACAACAAAATTGTGTGGGACCAGACTGTGTTACGACAGGGTGCGATGATTTCATGGGATGTGGAGAAGAAATTTGCAGGAAGGAAGGAAATGTGTGTTATACTTTATGTCTTTACTATATGACAGAAGAGCAGCATATTTACTTGAGTTACATAATCTACTCTAGACTCCTCTTAGGCTTCTGAAGCGCTTCTTCTTTTGTGAATCAAGTTTCCCATAGAAAATAGGACTTTTGTAGTACATCTTAAAACAAATACTGACCTATTGCTATTTCATGCTTCTCTCACAAACTTGATTTCTGGCTCTGATGTGTACCAGTTACTTCATCTCCCTCTTGCCACCCTCAACATTTGAAAAATCGCAAGGAAATGGTCGAACATCGGGTTTTGTGAGTGGAGTTAGACATCCAGGGGATTCAATTGTATGCTCTGTGCATACTTTTCTCTTTAACTTGTAAAATCTTATGAAATTGCCTGATGTACTTTACCTTATTTTTGACTTTTTCATTGACTCTTTTAGTGTAGTTTTTTTAAAAAAGGTCAAGCAAATTCAAAGTGAGTTGAGGGAGCAATATCAAATTCATCCAACAGGTCTCTTATGTCCCTGAGGCTTTCTGTAGCTGTCAGTAACAGGAACATTGCAAAGTGAGAGAGAAGAAGACATGTTGAGGGTCAAGAGGTGAGACAAAATTAAAGCTCAAAGACTGAACATTGATGGAGCAATGTTCAACTGCTCCATTTATGCTCCATTTATGCAGAAAGTAGGACTTTGCTTTCTGCATAAATCTTCATCGTTGATTTGCATATGCATCATTCTAGGTGTATGTACTGCCAATTTTCCAGTAAAAAAAGTACATATTTAACAAAAACACACAATATTTGTTGGAGTGTTAGGTAAACAGCTTCTCTAGGTCTTCCTGCTGTATATGTTTATTTGGATTTGTTTTTAAAGAAAAATGTAAACAAAAGCCTGCAGCTTTGAGTTTGAGATAGCTTGGACATGGAAGTTGGTTTTGGAAATAGAAAATGACAAATACAAACTTTTGGCAATACTCAATTGATCTATCAATAAAACAATCAATAATGAGCCAGAATTTATAATATTTACAATGCAGTTAAGCAAATGAAACAATACTGGTCTCCTGCTGTAAAGGGCAATAAGGAGAAGAACGGGCTCCCTTAAAGCAGAGATAAGACAATGACAGCTGTGGCTACAGTGTTTGACTAATCTCCTCACTTGTAAAGTGGTGCTTTTGTTGCAGCAGCAAAACACATTTAAACACTTCCACTTGAGCATTCGCAGTCACTTTTGCTGACAGCTGTGATGTTTATATTCAAAACACTGACAAAAGTGTATCAAATCTAATTTACAATGGGTGCTGAGGTGACGCAGGGGTAAAGCACAACCAATATGGAGGCTTTGGTCCTCAACACAGCCGTCGCAGGTGCGAGTCCTGCTCTGATGACCTTTGCCGAATGCCTTCCCTTTCTCTCATCACCCACTTTCCTGTCTGACCACTAGAGCCAATGAAAACCAAGAAATAAATATATAAATCTAATTTACAATACAAAAAATACAGACTTTTTCTAAAACTAAGCATCACTTTCCCTGAGAGCCTTCTGCCACCTGCTTGATATCAATTTGTAGTGAATTCAGTTGACTCAAAATTTAGTTGACTCAGTGATTTGGAAAGGAAAATGTTTGTCTAGGCATCGGTTGATAGAGCAACTCAGAGCAGAAACAAACTGTACACCTCCAAGACCAGATTGTATCCAGGCACTAATGGCTGGACCCTCCTTAGAAACTGAGTAGTCAGGGAAGAAAGAGCACAGACAATGGGGTGACCAAGATCTCAGTGATCATGTAGCGTAAGCTTGAGTGTGCGGCATTGCAGCGTGGCTTGCAGGAGGGCACATTGGCAAACGGCTGGGGAAAGCCGGAATTAAACCCACAACTTTTAGATTACAAGAAAACGACTCTACCTGCTGAGACAAAGTTATCGTAAAAATTTGAACATCTTTCTGTGAAGCTGTAGCTATCTTTTCACTATGAAATACTCTGTACATGAGAATAAATGCTCATTTGTTTTAAAGTAATCTGCAACACAAGAAAATGTGGAAAACGTTAAGAGGTCTGAATACTTTCTGATTGAAATGCATGTAGCACAAGAGAAGCTGTGAAAATACCAGTAAAATAAATGAAACAAAGTAGACAGAAATCTTTAAATACCTTTTCTTTCTTTAGGGCTTTTTGTAATTCGACTCTGTCATTTGTAATGTTTTGTCTATAAATGAACTACTTAAGCTTAAGTTTAATTAATAAATATTAATGCATTCAAGATGGAATCATTAATTCAGCAATGGCAGAGTGCATTTACCTTTAACATGTCTGATACCACTTTCGCCAAAATTTTAAGAAAAGCAAAAAAAGACATGTTTTTCTTAGATTCTTAATAGATTTTCTTTTTCAGTATATAAAACATGTTATTTCTTTTCCACGCTATTCTGTTTGTGCAACTGTGCAGGAACATTTGACTGTTTCTAGTGGGAGGATACAAGAGTAAAGCGGAGGTAATGTGTTTTCTCTGTAGCTGCTGCACACGGCACTTCATGTTGCTGCGGAGTTAAAGTTCAATCTCTGCTACCCTAGGGAAGGTCTTTAAAAGGTTATAGTAGAACCCATCAAAAGTGATGAATTTAACTTCAAGGAATTCCCAGTCTTTTTGAAATGTACCTTAAAGGGAATAAAATAAAGTTGGCAACTGTTTTTTTTTTTTAATGGAAGTGTGTGCTATCTGCCTTGAAAAAAGAAATATATTATTTTTTGATCATACAGTTCTGAATAAACCTTTCGTTCCTTTATGTCCCTGTGGTCGTTTTAATGGATTCCACTCATGTCTAAGAATCCCAAGTGTGTACGGTAGCAACCATCTGTTTGCCTAACCTGTGTCTGTCACAACTTTCAGGACCTCTTTGTGTTACCACATTATGGTAACATAAAGACATATGGTAACATTATTTAGAGTGTGGACATGGTACAATTTGCCACTATTTAAATTAACTTGCATTCTTGCTACTATGCAAACTGCATGTGTTGGTATAGCTGTAAGTAATCCACCCTGTTACCAAATGTATAGGCATTAGAGGACCAAACAACAACATTTGTGTAGCTGTAATGAAGCCCTAAGCCCTGCTTGAATCACTCTGCTTCCCAGACTTTGTCTCCAAACACAACTCACTCTGTTCATTCTCACTTGGTCAGCTAGATCAGCTGGCTGCCTACTCAGCAGTGGGACATATAGCTTCTCCTGCAAAACAGTACAGCAAAAAAAGAAAACATCACATTTAATGAAAAAATAAATAAATAAAAAAATACTGTGTGTGTGTGTGTGTGTGTGTGTGTGTGTGTGTGTGTGTGTGTCATTCGGACTAGAGAAGTGTGGTCGGATGGTTACAAAGAGAGGGAAGGTAATCCACACAGAAGGGGTCTCACTCCCAGAAGGAACAATAGCAGACATAGAGCACAGTTACAAGTACCTGGGAATACCACAAACAAATGGCAACCTCGACGAGGTCACAAGGAAAGGAGCCACAGCCAAATACCTCCAACGAATAAGGCAAGTCCTGAGAAGCCAGCTCAATGGCAAGAACAAGATCCGTGCAATAAACAGCTATGCCTTACCAGTAATCAGATACCCTGCCGGAATAATTAGATGGCGAATGGAGGAGATAAAGACCACGGATGTTAAGACTCGGAAGTTACTAACCATGCATGGAGGGTTCCACCCCAAATCCAGCACCCTGAGACTGTAGACAAGCCGTAAGGAAGGAGGCAGAGGACTAGTGAGTGTGAGAGCCACTGTCCAGGATGAAACATCCAAGATCCATAAATACATCAAGGACAAAGCCTCAACGGATGATATGCTCAGCGAATGTCTCAGGCAATGGGGAACACAGGATGAGGGGCTAGAGGTTCCATCATGGGAGAACAAGCCCCTACATGGGATGTACCACCGACAAATAACTGAAGTGGCTGATATCAGGAAATCCTACCAATGGCTGGACAAAGCTGGACTCAAGGACAGCACAGAGGCTCTCATCCTGGCTGCACAGGAACAGGCCCTAAACACCAGAGCAATAGAGGCTCAGATCTACCACACCAGACAAGACCCAAGGTGTAGGTTGTGCAAGGAGGCCCCTGAGACAGTCCAGCACATAACAGCAGGGTGCAAGATGCTGGCAGGGAAGGCGTACATGGAATGACATAACCAGGTGGCGGGCATAGTGTACAGGAACATCTGTGCAGAATATGGACTGGAAGCCCCGAGATCGAAGTGGGAAACACCCCCAAAGGTGGTGGAGAATGACCGAGCTAAGGTCCTGTGGGACTTCCAGATCCAGACAGACAAGATGGTAATGGCGAACCAACCGGACATTGTGGTGGTGGATAAAGAACAGAGGAAAGCCGTTGTGGTGGATGTAGCTATACCAAGTGACTACAACATCAGGAAAAAGGAGCATGAGAAACTGGAGAAATACCAGGGCCTCAGGGAGGAACTGGAAAAGAACTGGAAGGTGAAGACCACAGTGGTGCCTGTGGTCATCGGGGCCCTCGGGGCAGAAACCCCCAAACTGGAGCAGTGGCTAAAACAGATCCCAGGAACAACATCAGACATCTCAGTCCAGAAATGTGCAGTACTAGGCACAGCCAAGATACTGCGCAGAACCCTCAAGCTCCCAGGCCTCTGGTAGAGGACCCGAGTTCAGAGGATGAAAGAGAGAGAGAGAGAGAGGGAACACCCGCAGAGGGTGAGAAGGGAATTTTTTATTTTATATATATAAATATATATGTGTGTGTGTGTAAACATTATCCTGGGGCAATTTTAACTCTTGCAAACATACATCCCAGCAACTGTAAAAACTAGCAAATGGTTACAAAGTAGTGTGTTAGCCTGTTTTATAACTAATGCACATTAAAATAAGAAATGTTTTTGTCAGTCAAATGACTAAAATATAGAGATCTAAATTAACTTGTTGCGCTGGCTGCATACTCCAGAGTTTTTAAAAAAAAATTTATTGATGCACCAGCACAAAAGTTAGGTGCTTCCAAATTTTTCCTTCAAATAAAGACAATACTGATTTGTACAATGTAGAAAACAACGTTCTTAATTTGAATCCAAATTACTAAAAATGTTTTCGAAGAGCTTCAGTGAACTGAAATTTAAACTTAAATACAAGATGAATGATATTAAGAACATGAAAATTACAAGTGCAAACATTTTAAGGGCTAAGCATCTTATCAACATCTAAAACTAAACATTTCAATATATTCAAGCCTTATTAAAAACATATTTCAGACTTGAATGTAGTAAATAAAAAGTTGGGTTTTTTTTGCCATAGATATCAAACTCATCTCAGCCTCTTCTGATGGTCAGGTTGCTGCTTTGTTCATGTGAAAACCAGAGGGCAGCAGCACTATGTGATGTATTTTATAGATGCATTGTGCAAGGTTAGAATATACCATTGCAGTTTTGTTTTGGGGACTGTGCAAATTCTCACAGGATTATGCTGACAGGCAATACATTTTTGAACCAAAGCACTGCATTAATAATTCCTGCAGGAGACTCTGGTCCTCAACACACAAGGCCCAGAGGTGATTTACCGATGTACTACACACCTGCAGACTTGTCCAAGATGTTTTAGTCATATCTGTTTCAGTGGAGCGGTGTTGATCTTAGTTACTGCAATATGAGTCCTGAAGTGTCTCTTTGGTCAATGGCAACCTGCTGATTAATAACCGTAGTGCTCTGGGAAAACAAATTTGAATATTATTAAAATGAGCTTGATGTGTGTGTTTGTTAATCGATGTGGTTTTTGGAGATCAGTGGAAATCTCCAACCTGAGGCAATGTTTGTAACAGATTAAACTGCTAATGAAAATAATTGTAAACAATTTAAGCAAATCACAACAGGAATTTGTATTATCAGAAGGATGAAATACAAAGTGACTTTGTAACATCTTAAACGAGTCAGTTTAAGATTTTAGTGTATGATATTTTAGATAAGTTTGATTCCAGATTTATTTCTTTCCTTCTCATTTCTCAGCTATTATTTAACTTTATATGAGTATATGATTTAACAGATTAATCTTAGCCTGCCTCATACTTGTATATGGTTTAACAAAGTCTTCTTTGACTGTTCTTTTCACTACTGTTTTTTTTGTGATCTGAAATATTGACACAATTCTTTTTAAAAAAAGACGAGGTAAACTTGAAGTTAGACAATTTTGAACACAAAAGGTGATGCAGGAAAATGCACATCATACTTGTCCTGGCATAAGAGAATATTTTGACTAAGGTTGATAAACATTGATTAGTATCGCTCACAAAACTCAAGCCTTGTTTTACCCATTTGCCCAAAGTAGATTTTAGTGTTTTCAGACAAGTCATGCTGTTACTTGTTAGATTAGAAACTTTACTTTTACACAGCCTGTGCTTACATTTTTGTTAAAAGCTCATATTTGCACAGCTGGACTTGGACAGAACACCTGCTACTGGAAGGGTTCCCTTTATCTGTCAGAGGTTTGCCACTGTAAGTGCCTCTGTGGCAGCTGGGTTACACAAGAGGGAGTCACCAGTGCAGCTGCGTATGTTTTGTCCTGGTCCAGTATGGCCCCTCTGACGACTGATGCTATCAGCCTTTTGTGATGAAAGGTAGATTGTGTAACTTCCAGGTGTGCTTGGAAAAAAATAAAAATGTCTGTGGACCTAGCTGAGGATTGGTGGCTGGACAGCGTATTGTTAAACAAAAATAAAATAATTTTTACTTTAACATCAGCATTTGTTTATTTCCATTGGAATTCAAAACATCATACATTTTTACATCAAACACCATATAAACTTGGGAAATATTAAAATCACTTACTAAATACATTTTGGGTGACACTGGGGATTCGAAGTGCCTTGCAAAACTATTTATTCCTCTTCAACCAAGGATCACAACAATCAGATCCAGGGTTACTTAATAAAATATGTCCAAAAACATTGAACATTTTGAGCATTTTTGGTTGTAGTAGCCATCAAATCAAGCTATAAACTGAACAGGGTTGCTATGTGTCACCATAATTAATAGAATACATGTATAATTGTATCTGCTACAAAGAACTAGTGGGTACTGTGCTTGAAAATATATTTTAAATTCTCAGGCACAATCTGGAGTTCTAGCAATCTGAATGTAAGTTTTGGTTGTTAGTGAGATCACAAAATGACAGGATAGCTTGAAGTTTTTATGTATGTCTGGATGGATGAATGGATGAATGTTTGGAAGCCATATGAATCTATTTCAATCTGCAGAGACTCAATGGAGAAAGAAAGCGATTGAAAGAGTTTAATGACAAAATGAACATGAAAATAAACAAGGTCCTTTGGCGTTCAGGTCGGGGATGTCGATTTGGACTTCGATAAGCTCGATGAACATTCCTGATGCAGCATAGGAATGTAGACCCCCGGGGCCTGAACTGGTGGCGGCGGTCGGAGGAAGATGAGGCCTGAGAGCCGGGAGCAGCAGGTGGAGATGGGGCGGAGGTGGGTCAATCGCAGCTGGTGAGCAGAGGAGGCCATGGGTGGAGGTCCTTTTGAACTGGAGCCCAAATGATGATTGGCTGGAGCGAGGCTTGGACCGGCGCTGATTGGTCCAGTTTGCAGAGAGAGAGGCGCTGATTGATGAGGCAGGTGCGACTAGAGTCTTCCAGACTGAACTTTTGTCAAGACTCCATTACAGAAAAACCCATTGTAAAGTCATAGACCACAATCAATACTGTATTGTGTAATTGTTCCTCAGTACTGATTTACTATATTTAGTTATTAACCAATACACTGAAATATATTTTATTAGTCATGAAAGGTATTATTATTTATAACCACAAAGTGACTTCCTTTCCTCTGAGATTTTTCTAATGATGTCTGCAGAAATCAATAAGTAGAAACCCCTCTTCACTGGTTCACCTGTTATGAACTTTCTAAGCTGCTTTGTAGGGGAAACAAAAACATCTTAAAAACATAAAACTGAATGGTGCCCTGAGATTATTTTTTTTCTATTTGGCATTATAAAAATAAAATAAACTGTAAGTATTACACAATATAATGCAGCACAACTTAAATTATCTGGCTGTGCGCACCATGCTAGGGATTTTGAATTGGTTTGTTGACAGCTTATTATGTTTCCAAACCTACAGAAGAAAAAAAAGGATCTTTTTCGACATAATGCATCTTGAGGGAATGTTTTTTTTTCTATTTGTTTGTCATTCTTACCCTATTATCTTGTAAATTCACTATATTGAGGTTTAGATAATCCAAAATGAAAGTACCATGAGCAGAAATGAGCTCACCATTTGCATTAACGACCAAGTTTCATAAAAGATAACTCCAAGCTCATACAGCTGAAATTAGATGTTGACACATATCAATTAATAGTGTTATTTCTCTTATGATGTAACTATACACTTCCTGTATAGTCTTATATTTTCTATATTTTTTCACCTCAAAGACTTGATGCTTGATTTGCATCTCAAAGGCTAAACACTTTGGATCTTCAAACCTTAAAGCTTAACTAGCACCTCAAAGAACTAAGAGATGAAATGTCTCTCAAAGACTTGATAGTTGACTTGCACCTCAAAGACCAAAGAGTTGGCATTTCCCTCAAATACTTGACTTGTCAAAGACTTAAGGACTGACTTTCCCGTGAAGGACTTAAAGATGACATGGCCTCTCAAAGACTTGGGACTTCACCTAGACTTGGGATAAAAAAAGTTAATCTAGAATACAAATGACACACAATTGTAATGTGGTGAATCTTCAGACCGTTTGGTTGTCCCACCACCGCCACAAAGACACTAATTGATAAATAAAAAGTCATAGTTTCTTTTAGGTTGCTCCTGCAGCCCCTTTACCAAACTAACACAGTTTAAGACTGAGCATTTCAACCTCCTTACTCGTTATCTCGGCTTGGCTAATAAGTATCTTCCTTTAAAAGAGTCATGGCAGGAGGTAGCCAACGACTGTTCAAGCTGCCTTATCTGCTCTCGCTGTGCACCCCCTGCTGGCTTAGCTGGTCTGCAACCCACCTTAATATAGATCAGGCACCTGGGAGAACAGCATGGGGGCCTTGGCCCTCTGGCCTGTTCCAGAGCTTTATTGATGGGCACCGAGCTGAGCTGCCAATATCACAGCAGCACATGGACCGAGGGGCTGTCGCTCAGAGTGCGTGTGTGTGTATTGGTGGGGGGACAGTATGGGATCCTTTGTGTACTGTGGACCGTGTATGTCTGTTTCATGGTATTCTCATTGTTTTCCTTGTATGTTTTTGTTTTCCGCCTTGTGAGAAGTCCCTTGTGAACATATAGCAGAAAGCCACAAGCCCACACACAATGGATGCTGACATTCACACCTATTATGTGAGCCTAAAAGGGCTGAATATGTATTATGTTTGAGTTATTACAAAAGAAAAAGTGTGTGTATTTTGTTAGATTTTCGAAGAGCAGTCTGTATCATTTTTTTCTTTGTGCTAGATGCTCCTTGTTTTTTTTAATAGCCCCTAAGTTTCTAATGTTGAATTGATGTAGAAACATGGCTGTATTGCCTGTTCATGGACTTAACCATGTTTTACAGAAGATTGACTATCTCCACTGTATGTAAGATCATATGGCAGGATTTTGAAAAATGGGGTAGAGAAGATGGGTAATAAGAAAAACGGAGAGCAAAGGGTAGACGGAGGTAGACAGAATAAGGGGAAAATGAAGAGGTGGTTAATATTTTATTAGTTAATTAGAGACTGTGCTACGTTCTGAGCGAGTGTTCAGTAGCTCTAGGCTCCTTGGTGTCATTGCGGCTGGCACAGTCATCACTTACTGTGCAAGCCCATTTCCGATGGCCTCTAATTCACAACAAATACAATACTGGGACTTCTTTTCAAAGTTTGACAAACCAAGGGGAAGTGGTTTCAGAAGAAAAGGCCTGAGTGTAGTGAAAGCCAATGCAGTTGATTGTGCTATTTTGGTGTCTGTGTCTGCTAAGTACACAAGGTTACCAAAATAGCAAAGGATTGATCTATGTCAATCTGCACGTTGTGCACCCCAGCATGGCTTCAGTTTCTCTACATAGAAAATGTACTTTGCTAGGGCTTTTTATTGTGATTCAGTCTGTAATTTCTTAATGAATATTTTCTTTTTAAAGTGGATTATGAAGCATTATTCATATGCAGATGGACAAAGTTGCAAACAGCAAAGACCAGCAAATATGCTAAGAACCACTAATTGGCTTGGAAACTGTAAATCTTTACAACATGGCAGTGCTAGCTTAACATTTTTTGGTTGACAAACACTTTGTGTAGGATGACGTAATGGTTTGAGATTTGATCTGGATGAATTTGGAAGAAATTATTGTGAGTCGATAAAAATATTTTTACTTCCTCATTTGATTCCATTATATAAAAGTTACATCTTTTCATCCATCCATGTTTCTTTCAGTTTACCAACTTTTCCAATCCATCCACCCAACCAGCTAATGGGATGGATTACCTGTTTGCCCGTTTGTCTTTGTTTATCCATCTGCAGTACTGTTGTCATATTCACTACTTTGTCCTCCGCTACACTAAATCGTATTGTGGTTTTTGCAGATTTCATACTTAAAGTTGGGCACTGTAGAAATGTATTTCATAAATTGATATAACTTTCAAGAGGACTGTGAACTCTATAAATGGGAACATGGAAAAAATATAATATTTTGACATGAAAATAAGTGGGAATCCTGTGTGTGATGCAGAAATCTTAAATCTCGATGAGAGAGAAAAAGAAAGAGAGAGGGAGGGAGAGGGTCTTATTGATCATTACTTGAGACTGACACATGCCCTATGGGAAGAATAATAATCTTTATAGCAATGATGTGCAAGATTTTACTGGGAGACAAAATCTTTACACACTTAGTGGTTTATGACTATATTTAGATAAATAGACGTTTAATCGCCCATCACAAGTCCCAGCTGGACTGCGAAATAAATCAGTGCCTTCTGGTAAAAAGAAAACCTGCCTTATCCTGGGATCTGGCGGTAGTTTCACCCCAATAAGGATTGTTTTCTTCTGTGGTGCTCCCTTCAAATCTAGTTATGCAGCAATGCCCTATTGACTATTTCTTGTAATGCTGTGTCAGATATGATCGGAGAAAACAGTTGACCGATTTTTTTTCCCTGCCAATTGCTGGAATAAAATGTACACCACACCAGAAATTGGAACCACGCAGAATGACTCAAAATGACATCAAGACTAAAATTGGCTTTTATAGATGTTCAACTGTTCAGGAAATTTACAAAAAAAAATGGTGAAAACTATAACCACAGCAGACCTACCTGACAAAAGCGGTACTTTTGTCAGCTTTAGGGTTTAAGAAGAAAGCGGTGGGTTAAAGGAGGATGGATGGTTTGTAGGAATGGAGTGTGCCGAGTTTGATTCTGAACAAAACTTATTGCAGAACATGTTTGTTTCATTGGGTCTGCTCTTCTTGTATGGACATTGACTGCTTTTTTCACCCATTACAGTTCAATTACTTTCCTTTTAGTGCCTCACAATTTTGAGGGATGTATTGTGTGAGTGTGTGTGAATCATTCAGGTGTTAAACACTCCATTCTCAAATCATTAACTGCTGTTCTGTGTGAACATTTCAGACATATTAGCTAATATTTTAAGCCAACATTAAGACACTTTGCAACCAGAAGCTTTTTCCAAAAAACAGCTTGTACCTATGTTTTTTGCTGAATATACAGCTTGACACATAAAATTTAAGAAAATTTTAGTGGTAACACTTTATTTGAAGGGGGGTGAATAAGACTGCCATGATACTGTCATAAACATGACATAACACCTGTCATGAACATGAATAAACCTTCATGAATATTTATGACAGTTGTCATAAAGCGTCATTCGGTAAATTATGACACTGATATAAATTTGTTATAAAGGTTTTACTGATAGCACTTTAAAAATTAGGTAACTTTATGTAATTAAAGGTAAAGTTTAAACAGTAAACTTTACCTTTACTGTAAAGTTAAGGTAATACTGACATGACTGACTGTCATGTCAGTATTATTCACCCCCCTTCAAATAAAGTGTTACCCATTTAATTTATTTATACAGCGTCAATTTGTAACAAATGTCTCAAGGCACTTGAAACACTTTACCACTGATCAAGTGACCCATGAAGACCTTTTAGCTGAACATTTGGCTTATTTAAAGGATGATGCATCTCAGATCCAGTGTCAGGTTTTCTATATTTTCTTGCACACATCTTATAGGAGAAATTTTCAGTTACAGTTTATCAACTTTTTTTACTTGTTCTTTTTACAGTATCTCCACAGCCCTTATGCCACAAAATATGCTTCTATGGTAGGTCTAGACAAAAATAGAGGAGTCAGGTTGTGCGAAAAAACCTTGAGAGCTCTTCAGAAAGCATAGAGATTAATCAGCTTTTAAAGATTATTGAAAGTCCATCATTCCATTGTAGCAAAGGATAAAGTAACTGAGTTGTAGTATAAAATGTTTGCACAATTCTTTAAATGCAAAACATTTTGTCAGCCATTTTACATTGTCTGTGACTGTCTTTCTTCTGCAAAATTAAAGTTTGTGATGAAAACAGATTTTAGAATTTTTTTTTATTTGTATGCACGCTTACTAGTTATTGCAAAGGCTTACTACCATCCCTCTATGGCTTACATTGCTTTTTTTTCTAGTAAAACCTTTGCTTTTTTTTCTTTTACTAAACAACATGGCCTCAAGACCCAGGAAAAGAGAAAGTTAGAACATGGTGAAAGGATAATCAAGGACAGACGGGCAGTTCTGAGGAAAACAGTGGGAGGCGTTGACTTCCACTGAGAGAAACCATGGAAATGTTAAAAGTTACCTCAGGCTGCTGGGTAAAGAGATTAAGACAGTGAGATGTACTGTGTATGTGTGTATGAGCAAAAGAAAGCCTAGTAAAACAAATTTTGAAACGGAAGCTTCTTTGACACAAAGTATTACATCTATTTTTAGGCATAGATGTTAAGACAGAGATAAGAATGTGACTCTTCCAAAAATGTCTGGGTGTGAAAATGTCACTCTGGGTCTACAAAAAGACACTGATCTCTTAATGATGACTCATATTAATCACAGTCCAGAACAAGTTTTGTGTTGGCAAAAGAGATTTAAAATATGAACTAAATCCTGACTAAAAAGGACCAAATACCGTACGTCGCTTTAAGGAAATATTCATATTTCTTTAATTGTTGGTCCCTTTTCCCATATTTTACTTTCGCACACAATGATACATGATTTTGATACGAGAATGCTTATTTACATATTTGATTTTTTTTAAATATTGTTTTACATAAACTCCATTCTACAACCACAGAAATTAAGTTGTATTTTAATGTTTCTCAACAAGCCTAAATGCTGATCGTCTCTTAATTTACCAATTAAAACACTGAAAGTGACAGTGACATCCTTTTTAACCCCACGTCTTTTCTGTAGTTCACTCAGACAAAACTGCTCTGAAAGTATAGAAAGCCATTGATAATTTTGTTGACCACTTGTTTTTTTCTGTATTGGTGCTGTGCAATAATGCAAATGTTGGTGTTGATCTGATAGCAAGTAAATGCAAGGATATTATCGCAAATACCAATTCCAATACATTGCCTTTCTTTTAAAATGTCAGATTAATTTGGTGATTTGACTTCAGTTAGTTGATTATGATAATTACCAAATACAGGACAATAATTTTAGGCAAATTAGTTTTTATTAACTAACTACAGCTTAATTCTCTTTTTACCTTCTACTTGACATAATTGTTTATTAAGCTAACTGAGTCTGTAAGCACAGTCTGCATGTAACCAAAAAAAGGAATAACTTTTTCCTTAAGTGTAATTATATTCACCCGTATTGATTTTTCATATTTGAGGTTTTTATATCTTTACATAAGTGCATATTTTTGCGTTTCAATAGGACTTTTTTAATCTATGTTAATAGATAGGTTAATATAGTTGAATATGCGTGCTGAAATTACACCTCTGATCACAGATTGCACTGTGAAAGCAGAGAGAGAGCCGAGAGAGAAGTGCGCTGTTTGCGCTGATGGTGTTGGAGTGAAGTTGTGCTGATGGTTGAATTAAACAGATTGCACTTGAAAGACAGCAGACATTTTAAATTCAAACATTACACAGATTTGAAATCCTGCTCTCAAATTTAAAATGTAACTTCTTGATATTTGGAATTTAAATTCCTGGCATAAACTCTGTGGAAATTTGAGAAATTTGTTGGACCTATTCAAGAAAACCTGCACACATGTTTAGCTTTCAGAGTGAGATAGTCGAGTGTTCCTTATAGACAACTGAAATCACATCTCAAAATATTGTTTTTCTGTGAATATTATTTAGTTAAACACTTTCTAAACGGATTCCAGGCTCCATTTTCTCTGACTTTAAATTTAAATAACTTGTTTTTAGCATTTTTGTGACTGCCAGTACAACATACTTAATAATCGAGTTGAGAACTTAGACGGATGAGAACCATTTACCATTGGTGCTGTATAACTAGTTGATTTAGTGAATTAATAGCAATTTGTATTGTGGTAAACATGTGCAGCACTTAAGACAGGAGAACGTTTTTGCTTGAGATAAATTCCTTATTTTTTGTCTCACCTGTGTCTCATCATTCTCTCCATTCAAGTTTGGATGGTAATTTTTCAGTTTGATCTTACTACTGCACAAATCCAAATCTAACATTTTGTTTTATTTTAGGAAAGTTTTATCCTCTGAAATTCATTTGAGCCAAGGAGATAACAAAAACCCAAAGCTGTTGATAGAAGTTTGAACATCAGTGCCCTTGATGTTTCAGAAGCATGTCAAGTGCTTCAGTGTTTTGACTTTAGTTCAAATGTTCCTTGCCAGAATAATATAAGAATTTGCACATAAGCATTCACATATACCTTCAGCATAAACACATAATGCATAGGTGTCACATTACACACTTGGAATTAAAGATCTGGGTGAAGAAAAAGAAAAAAAACCTGAGTTATCACTCAAAGTTATTTTCTGATACCCCTCAGGGTTCCTTCACGCCATGAAGACAATTAGTAGTCCTGAGTCATAGCAGGTTGAAATCAGGAGTGTAGGAGTGAAAGTTTCTAAAAACAGCAAGAACTAAATCTGGTGCTTAATGTTACTTAAAATGAAAAACCCTCTTCAGCAAAACATGATAGTGTACTCCAAACAAATGCACCATCTGACAAAACAATCCGTAGTCAGTCAGCCACTGTCCCACTCAATGCTGCATGTAAGAAAGTAATTGAAGTGTAAAAGTGTAAAAAATAGTATGCACAAATCACCAAAATCATTGTGATTACTACAACCATAGTATCAGTTTTCAATAACTGTCTTCCACCTGATCTAGATCCTCTGTGATGTGAACTGAAACCAAAACAGATGTTACACTCCAGAGCCGAGCCGTTGTCTCTGGTACAGTTTGTCTTACACCTGCTTTACTGTGCTAGACCTGATCTTACCAAGTCTACTAGCTAAGTAAACGTCTAAGATTGTAACACCTGATCAGATCTCGTCCTCACAAAATGTAAAACACAAAACTATAAAACGCAAATTATTTAACATTGCTTCTTTAAATTTGTGAATGTTAGTTGACTCATTTGGTATGCGTGATTAGCTACAAAAATAAATATTAGATATAATGTTGTAAGGATTTTTCTCACTTAGGTAGGTATAAATTTGGGAAAGTGAAAACATTTCAGGTATTGAAGAAGACATTGTTATTACTGGCAGTGGCATTTTTGGCAGAGGAAAGGCTTTGGCCCTCTCCTACCCTTTGCTGTAGCAATCATGACGTCTGACTCCTGGCACACACAAAACCTCTATAGGCCAAGATAGGCTTGTCTCCATAATGACTATTGATAACTGATGATGCAGTTAAGAAAGTGAAAACTGCTTGTGTTCTGGCGTTGACATAGACAAGGTACTTTCTTTCAGTATTGCTGAGAAAGACTACAGAAGAGTTTTAAAGCTTCTTTCGGAACAGGAATTTTTGGGTAATGTTTTAGTTATATATAATGCTTGTTTCAAAACTCAAACTGACCTTGTTGTTGTTGTATTTATGTAGTAAAACATCCCCAGTGTCGCAGTGTTATGGGTTTTATGTAAACTTTGATCAATATTTTAACAAAACCGATATGTTAATCAATGATTGTCTGCTATAAACCATGAAATGAAGCCAATAATTTTATTGGACTGGGAACCTATTTGTTTTTCACTGAAGTGGATAAAAATACCCTCTTATCTGTCTTTTTGTTTGTGTACAAAATAGTGTTAGCACTGTGGTACAGCAAGCCAGTACAGGAAGTTAGAAAAGTGATAGTTTTAAACTTTGAAGTGCTGAAAACTCAAAACTTTTTTTGGATGTCTTGCTTTTTTCTTGTTGCAACCACAAAGATGATAATTACAATAGGGATCATATTTAGTTTTGCGAAAGAAAATTAATGTTACTTATTAATATTTTAGGGAATTAAAATTCCTTTGATGGCCCAAACACCATTACAGATCCAAAATTGAGAATGTTTGAAAAGGTAGCATAAAATTCCTTTTGACTGATTATTACATGGACAAAAACAGTTAATAATAAAATGTTATTGTTTATTAAAGTTATAAAGAGGTATTAAAATAACATTTAGAGGAAATATTCTCTTGCACAAAACCAAAAATATGTTTCTTCAACATAAAAATCCAGTGTACAGCGATGGTTCTTTCATATTTACAAGAAGGTTGCATTCCTGTCATGAAAGACTGAACTCTAAAGGCCATCTGTTCGCTTTTCAGCAACCTTTAAAATACAGAACTCGTCAACATTTTAACAAAATATGTTCTGTGTCTTTCATTTCTCAGTGCTATCTCAAAAAAAGAAGAAGATGAAAGCAGAAACTATATTAACCGCAAATAAGTGACCAAAGGAGGCAAACAAGAGGACAGGTTAATCTGGAGATTGGAAGATGAAGCAAAATTTAAAAAGTGCACTGTAGATGTGTGTTGCTAAACCAGTAAGGCAGGAAGTGGTGGGTTTTTCCCCGATGTTTCTGCATAAACTCAACTCTAAAGTTAGTTTGTGGAAGTGACTACAAAGTAAGGTTTGAATAAAATGTTGAAGTCCATAGGAAAGTTCTAAATGACAGTAACATGCTATGTTCCTCACTTCTGAACTTTTAAACTTCTTTAGTAATTTGAAGGACTAATATTTTAAATCTGTCTGGAATTATCATTACACATGTAATATATCGCTCTTGCTTGATGCAGAATATATGCATTTCCCTTATTGCTGAGAAAGTAGAGTTTTACTGCGCCTCTTCACATAATCCTGGCCATCAACTCCCACGCTCTCTGCATCTCCACAGCATGGAGCATCCAGTGTCTGTCAACACTCCAATGGGAGGCAAACTAAACAGCACAGAGGGAATAGCATAAGAATGTACACAAACTACTCAGAGGAATGGAAATGAGGCCGATGTGTTACATATCATATGTGAGTCATGCTGGTAATAAATCCTGCTTCAGATGCATCGTATTGGACAGCTGTGGTGAACTTTTCACACTTTGTGTCACGTTTTGCAGTCCTTTCTTTGGTGCAAAGACTGTGATTTCTGGGATGGATATTAATGCTGCAGTTCAGTTAGGGTGGAGGGCTGCATTCAAACGGGCACTGCAGCAGCAGAAAAGTTACAGGCAAAGAAAAAATGAAGGGGAAAAAAAAGTGCGCACAGGTGTTCTCATTTTCAATATGACACACCGAGAGAGATAATTAGCCTGATAACCCTTTGCTGCATTAGTAAAGCTAAGTAGATTTAATATTACCTGCACAAAAAGGAGGGTGGAAAAAGGCCAGAACAGAAAGTAATTGCATATTTGGTGAAAATGAGTTATTCAGTTGCACAGCAGTGTCAATGCTGCAGGGCCCGATTATGTCCTTCCTGCCCTGAATGTTGTGACTGTTAGTCTGAAGGCAGAGATGAACTAAGTAGACTGTGGATTGATGTTCTCCTTCAGCAAAGCACTCAGAGGCCTGACATTTGCTGCTCCCTGCTAAACCACTTCTTCACTTGCCCGCATTGCAGCAGTTATTTCTCACCTCCAACTTAACATCTCCTCGTGTCTATTAGATGCAGCGCTCCGAAGGGCTCTGACCTCTTGCTTCTGTCCCCCCTGAAAAATGTTGCGAGGTGATTGAGGTGTAATCAGATCTGGGTTGACCTTAGATCAAATAAGTCCTAAACTTCTTAGTAATTTTTACTAAGAAGTAAAGCCAGAGTCATAGCTTAAGTGGCAAGCTATGACTTGCCAGAGTCATCGCTTGCCAGAGTGGACTTTTTCCTTTTTGTCCTGTTGTTCATTTTATTTTGGATGTCACACTTTTTATTTCAAATTAAATTACTTATCTGTCATTAAATTAACCCAGAAAAAGATTGTTTGTAGTATTGGTTACTTCAATCTGCCACCAGGTATGTTTTCTGGCCAGAAGGATGCGAAACAACATGAAAATATCCATTCCTTATTTGCTCCTGTTTCAGCAGGAAGGAATTCTTTCTTATAATGAAGATAATGTACCTTTGTGTGTGACAAGGAATCACTGTTTGCTCTCTAACAAGTTAGGTTTTTATCTTGCTTGGCTTTTATTTTTCATCTAAATTAAATACTGTTTGCTGTCTATGATTGCTTTGTGTGCCTGTACTCAAAATCTTTTCATTTGTTCGTTGTTGTACCACCAAAGATGCCAAGTGCCTGTCAGCCTCATTTGCTACATCAGTTAAATAGTACAAATAAACCTGGGTAAAAACATGCAGCATGATTACACATGTCCATTCAATCTATATATATATATATATATACAGTATATATATATAACATTAATAAAACATTTGTAAAACATTCTAATGTATAAAGAAAAAAATAGAGAAAAATGCTAAAAGAAAAACAATGCATTATTTTCTTTTAAACAACCAAGTTGGAGAAAGATGAAGGAAAATTTATACGTCCTAGCACCTTGAGCATCATTTTACATCGTATACATGCCAATGTCTGTTGTGTAAAATGAATGTTCGTTTAAGAAAATTGATGCTCTTTCCTGAAGTACTGCTAAATCCTGGTCACTTAAAGCATCAATAAAACCATAAATACAGAGCACAATGCCTTGAGTGTTCAGTAGAGGTTTGGCCTGCATCTAGTGCAGAGCCCGGCCAGGAGACCATTTCTCTCATCTGCAGAGCCTTGACTGACTTCCTGTGCTTTGAACTGAATGGAGGCCAGCCTCACACCAAAAAAACCAAACCCACAATATTAAATGGTTAAGTGGACGAAAAGCAAAAATGACCCATGTGTGTGTCCGTGCGAGTGACTGAACGTGACGCATTTACAGCGTGAGGTAAGGACAGCGTAAATCAGGCTTCTTCTTTTCCCCGTCACTATAGCAATGATTTCCTGATCCACTCTGGGCTGATTTAATGGTCCTAGGGGGCCTCTAAACACACGCTACAGATGCTATTTGGTCTCTGCTCACTGGGCTTAGGCTGCCGTAAATTCAATCAGATACTCCTTAGAACACCTGTGTGCACTTGGGCGAAAATGCGTTCGTCTTTGAACAGTTTAGCCATCTGTGTCTGTGTACTTTTTACAATCTATTTTTAAGGGGAAATGATGGATTTTTTTACTTGAGTTGTAACTGTGATCTGCCATTTCTAATTGCTTTTACCCACAGAGGCAGGAGGAATCCTTTCATCTGGTGATATTTAATCTAAATCCAGCCTCACCTTCATCCCTCAGCCATATAAACTCAACTTTTATTTCTCTTTTTTTTTCCCTCGCTGAATAGAGCTTTAATTTGCATTTGTGGAGGCATCATGTTTACTCATAGTGTTCTTGACCTCAGTTAGCATTTCCACTGCAGAATCATAGTTTTTAATAGCACCCTATGGGCCTGCACTTAACAGCCAGAGTATTTTACTCTTGATTTTCTTTTTTTAATCTTTCAGAAATATCTGAATCTAAGATCCTAAAATTTAGAATTTTTGTTTATTGTCTTTTTCAGGTTTTTTGATTATTTTTTTGTAAGTGTGTGTTTTTTAAATTATGTTTTCTTTATTTTTGTAATGTTAGTCCTGCTGCTCATAGTTCTGTTTGCCTCTGAGTCGCATTGCCTTACCTACATATATTTACCTCTCTCAGTGTATATAGACCAGGTTTTGGTGGGTATATTGTGAGATTTTTGTCATTAACTGTTTTACTGTGTTCTTGTCTTGGTCTTTTAAGGTGTTGGCTAGTTGTTGTATTGTCTTATTTTACTTTCAAACGGTATATTGAACAACTTGCCTTTGGAGCTTAGGAAAGTTGGAGCTATTAGTGTGTTTTCACACCTGACTCAGTTCAATTGGTGTCTAAAACTGCAACATTTGTTACACTTCCAGCTGTTGCAGTTCACTTTCACACTGCACTGTGTTAAACAAACCAAGCCCTTTGAAAACCTGTTACCCTGCTGGTGCCTGATTTTTCTCTACACCCAGAATCAAAGGAGAAAATGACACAAAAACTTCTGCGAAAACATGAGCACAACTTCACAAAATATAAACAAATATGGAGTAATATCAGATTTTAGCAGTTGTAGGATTTCTTTTTGTCACTGGTAGAAGACCACAAGTCATTTCTTACCCAGAATGCCCTGAGTTATAGTTCATTCTCCCTATGGACCGGTCTCCGGTCATTTGAACTTCGCGAGAGTTATCTTCAACCAAACCGAGACCGAGGTTTTTAGGTGGACCAGAGTTTGCTTCTTTGAGCCGCATCAGAGTTTGATTGCAAACAATGCAAAGAGTAGCATACCTCTATCTAAAATTCATTTATACATCTCTATGTTGGATATGGGTTATTTTAACACAAGTCCAGTCCTCAAGAGCTAAAACTCTGCAACCTTTAGATGTATCCCTGCTCCAATGCACCTGAGTCAAAAGTCTGACTGCCCTCACCAGCAGTAGCTCAACTCTGCAGAGGCCATCAGCGAGCCATTCACTCGATCCGGGTGTGTTACAAAATAAATGCATTTTAAAGTTTCAGGGTGTAGCTCTGGAGGACTGCACTCGGGAACCTCTGCTTTAGCGAATATCTAATTTTTGTATGCCTCTGCTTCACAATCCGTTTTTGCAACTGTGTCTGTGAGAGGCACAGATTTGTTAACAAATTGAAATTAGGTTTTGCATTTGGAAATTATAAAGTATAAGTATTTGAGGGAACTATAAAAATCTCAAAACATTATAATAAAACGATAAAAGCAGCCACATCCACCTTCGTTTTCAGCGCACTAATACAGTAATGCAAAAGGTGTTCTGTTTTTAGATTTTTTTCACTGTTTTGTTTTTTTTTTTCAGATCATCCAGCTAACTATTATCAGACAATGTGAGTTGATAAAAGTCTATTTTCCTTTGACAATTTCATTTATTCAAGGACAAAGTTATTCAAATCCACTTGGCCTTATGTGAAATGGTAATTTTGCTTTTTAGTGAATCAAATGTGATTAACTGTGTGTTTTTTGGACAGTGAATAATCAGGTCTGGCTGACCTGATTACTGCTTGACCTTTAGAATCATGAATTCCCTTAAATAGAAGCGGGCTAAAAAGACTAAAATATTTTATAAAAATCAAGACTTAATAAACTGATCTAAAGAAACTTCAAGAACAAACGGGAAACAAATCACTCACATCTTATCCATCTGTGAAGGGTTGCACAGCCATTATACAGGCATTGGGAGTCCACTGAGCCTCAATGAGAGACATTGTCCACAAATGGAGAAAACATTTAACAATGCCGAACTTTCCACCATTGTGTCCAGCACAACAAAATTACTCAAACAGCACACTGATTTGGCTAAAATAAAATAACCCAAAACAAAATATAAAGCACTGCAAACCTCAACAGTAACTAAAGAAGTGGGCAGAGTTGGTGTCCTTGGTTGTGCTCCAAGTTCAAAACCACTGTTGACCAAAAATTAACACAAAGGCCCAGTTTATAATCCTCAGAATTTTTTGAAAAATGTTCTGTGGACTGATGAGGCAAAAGCAGGAGTGTGTGTCCTGCTACATCTGGGTAAATTAACACGAGATTTCAGAAACAGAACATCATACTAACAAAAATAAGAACAATATATATGTTTTTCTCTTCTGTGCTACAACTAGTTCCCCACAATTTGGCAGCCCATCATGAATGTGCACTGTGTTTACTCCAGTTACATTTGTCTGGTAATTATGTTTCTTTTTTTTGATGATCTGATCTTGACAGAAAAGAAAACAATTTTTACAGGCTTTCCTAAAAAATGCAACATAGTCACAGTTGCTGTCACATGTATCTAGTATCCTCTAGATTCCAGTGTATGTAGTGGATATAAACTTGAAGTTGTCATGGGAGCCACTGTACTCTGGTAATCTATGACTGCTTCCTATTCTTCCTTCCTGTCTTCCTGTCCTAAATCACCTGGAAAACAACCAAACATGTTACATAAACCTGTGCATGTAACAAACCTGTTTATCTTCTCCTTTTGTAGCTATGCAGCTGCAGTATTATTACTAATTTTGTTGAGAGAGAGACGGAGAGACTTTGACTGCCTATTACTGTGTAATCTGCTTCTCCTAAAGGCCGAGTGATTTTATGTTATGGTGTTAGACATGATGTCTTCACCAGTTCTCCCAGTATCTGACTGCCACAGGTCAGTTCTTAATTCACAAAGGCAGGAATCTATTTCTGTAATCTATAGGGACATTAACTCTTCCACTTTAAGTCTTAAAAAGAAACTGAGGGTCTTTGCTGGCCAATGCAGCAGGTTTGACTAGGAACACCTTCACTAGTATGACTACCTGTTGGTATCATTTGAATCATTTGTTTTACAGCACGATGAGTGAGATGTTTATTTTATTTAATCTTTATGTCATTAAGAAAATTTTATTGAGATCAAAAATCTCTTTTGCAAGACAATTCTTGGAAAATTTAAATATTAGAGTCTCAGGCAATGTTACAATCTGTAGTCATGTTTCCATCCAATTGTCATGCAAATTTTGAGTGAGCTTTAAAAATGTTGTAAAAAAGAAAATGCAAATTAGGCTTTTTTCTATCTGCTGGCTTGAAGCAAATCAACAAGGCCACGCAAAGTGTAATTTCATCAAATGTTGACACTACATTTAATGAGATACAAAATGTTTAAAGATGAAAAAACTTTTTCCAAGTTTTGTGACTCCAAGACACAAACCCACCAACGGTTGCGCTAGACCTTTTTGCTGTCTGTCATTTTGATGGACGTGATCAAATAGGCACATCATCATTTATTTTCACCTGTCATTTTTGTAAATAATAAAAAAAGAGATATTCAATGGCATATTATTTTCAACAGAGAATCTACATAATGCCATCACACATCAGCTTCACTAAGAGTGAGGCTGATATTTACACTCAGAGAAAGGTGCATTACTTCCCCCAGGAGTCATTGTTACCCGTAAGTGAATGAGTTCAGGTTGGCGTGTTGTTTACAATAAATGATATCACAGAGGTGTGGGTGGATAGAGAGATTGGGGTCTTATTTGTAGTAATGCAGAACCTGCTTTGATCTGTCAAGGTGAGGAAAGAGAAACACCAAAGAGCAAAGCTTTCAATTTACCCATCAGTCCATGTTTAAACTCTCACCTGTATGAGACATCATGATCATGAGGAAAAGAACAAGATCCTGAATACAAGTGGCTGAAATTGTATTTCTCCTTATGCTGTCTGGACTCAGTCTCCAGATATAATAGGGTGAGCAGCTTCATCCTCTGGGTGAACTCAGAGTAGAGCTGCTGTTCCTCGTCATCGGAAAGAGCTAGTTTAGTTGATTCAGCCATCTGACCAGCATGTGTCAGATGGCATTTGGAGGTTTTCCAAGCAGGTCCTACTTAGAGGAGACCACAGGGCAGACCAGCAGCATGGCAGAGTATATTTCCCTTTGTAGAGAAGATCCCCTGGAATGAACTGTAGTGTGTTGCAGAGGAAGGGATTTCAAGCCACTTTCATTCTCAATAAAGGACAGATGCTGTTCAACGTCCTAAATATTTTTATGGTTTATTAACCTTGCTTTGTTGTGCAGCTTAGTACATCAATAATCTCCAACTGTATAAATTGAAATAAGGAATTATTTCTCTCTATAATGCAATATCATAGAATGGTAAACAATTTTTATCTGTCAAAGTAGTCTTTATTCAGCAAGGCCTAGAATAAGGGCTGTGTGATTTGTGGACTAGGCTGGCAACAAACACTTTGTTTACAATTGAAGACGTGTATCACAACGGACCAATTTCAGGTGCTGAATAAAATATAAAAAGCTCACATAGCTAAAAGTATATGAACCCAGGTTGATTTAATTTGTTGTCAGTTGTTGTTATTATTTTAGATGTCAATTACATTCAGTATTTAAAATAGAGACAATAAAAACAAGACCGGACAATTTCAGGAATGTGCATCAGACATTTTATTTTGGAGACGCATCCTGGACTCCAGCGAAATGAACGAACTGACATGAGTCTGTTTCAGGACGTATTTCCACTGGTCACCCACTTCTGCTCAGGCACCCGACCTCCTCCCTAAAGGCTTCACTCCAATCACAGAAAAATAGGAAGAACATTGCCTCTGACAGCAGGCGTTATGAGTGGCCTCATGGGAAATGTAGTGCTGGCAATCCAAAGTGGGATGTGAGTCACCATCTGTCTTCCTTACTCAGTCATTATACAAGCACCACACATGCCCGTATGCACGTGTTTGTGAGAATGCACGTTTGTCACCATAAACCCTGAGTGCAACGAGTTACATGACACGGTCGGCTCTACAGTTGGGTTCTGTTATATTTTTCATAACTCGGAAATTGTGAGTTGACCTTCTTGTTGTGTATTTTTGTGTGCGGAAACGGTCTTGGTGGTGTTTGTAGCTTCTGACCTGCAGACACCAGCTGTTACAAACTAACACACTACTGAAGTGCACACGTGATCACATAGCAGCCACCATCACCTCAAGGCTGAGACCGTCCTACTGTGTCTTTATACTGGGAGCAGGTTTTGATATTCCAAGCACTGCTGACAGGGTCTATTGACATTCCTATCTCATTGCTTGCTCCATTGTGCATTCTGTGAGAGCTAACCCTTCATTTCACTCTCTCCCTCCCTCTTAGTCTCTGTACGTGTCTCTGCCTCTCCCTCATTCTTCAGAGCATCAGTCTCATTATCCTCACTCACACTCCGAAAACGTCAATGGATAAAGCAGGTGCAGACACGCAAGCAAACACGCACAAAACAAGTGATTACTGTGCACCGACAGTATTTGAAGGATTCATTGATTTAATGGCTCTATTTGTGAAACCAGTTGTCTGATTTGTCAGTATACAGTACGTATGTTAATCACGTTGTTGACGGCACCTTGAGCAGGAATGATGCCAGTTCTTGGTTTCAGCTCTTTAGAATACTGAATGAATGTTGAATGAGAGTTTACAGCCATAGACTTGTGTCACTGCCAAGTTGTGCTCCGATTCGCGGCCAGGATGTTTATGCACCCGGTGCAGTCACAGTGCTTATGTGCTGATTCACAGACTGTATGTTGTGCAGCAGTTACGTCAGAGCTCAGATCTGAGAACGATGTCACTCCCAGCGATGTTCAGGCTGCATGTTGGGGAACCAGTTGGGTTTTGTTATTCGTTGAGCTCAGGTCACAATACGCAGTGTTTTTTTTAAAATAATTTTTATGTTGTATTTCAGAACATTTTTATATGAGCCCCATTTGTCTGTACGGCTCAGCACCCAGGGCCGCATTACTTCTGGAGATGTCACAAACTGTGGGGCTCAGAGGGCCAGCGGCAAATTTCCTACTGCTCATGTCCATTATAGATGAATTGGTAGCACCCCACTGTGTAAGAAATACCATACAGCTTGGCTGGCAGGCGACACTAAAAAGTGTGTTGATGTGACAGTTTCAAATTACACTGAATTATTTCAAAGTGCAAAAGACTCTGGATTCTTCTGAACAGAGTAGAAATGAATTAAAACACAGTTCCCTTCTGGAAACATTTTGGAAAGGCAGATAAATTAATCTGCTCAACCGATGCACACAAAACCATTCAGAGAAAAAATATATATGTATTTTTCACTTGACATGGCAGTTTAAATAGTGAAAGCTATCTAAAACAATAAGAGAAAGTGAAAAACAAGCCATGACGTACATTTGAAACATGTAAGTGGTTGCTTCCAGTGAGACACAAACTCAACAATTACACCGCAGAAATGTCAATGCTAATACTCACACATGGCATATGGAAAAATTTATTTATATACATGGACAAAATATGTTAATTAACTAATACAACAGAAAACACTTGTTCACTCGGTGTTTTTTTTATGCCGTGTCTCTTCATACCGCATACTTCACAGAAGCCCAGCCCATTTTTAACAACTCAATTATGTACTCTGACCTCATACTGATCCCCACCATTACTCTGCCTAAAATTGCCCCTATCATTTTCTCTTTTTTTTCTTTTCTTTCGTGGCATCTGAAATGTAACGTTCAAACCACTTTTTTATCGCCGAGTGACAGTCTTTTTAGCAAATACAAAGTGTAGCTTAACTGGATTTCAGCCCCATTAAAAATCAGGGGAAAATCACATGATTTTTTTCCATGAGGACACAGAACACATACCAAACAAACCTCCTTATATTTTGTTTGTAGTATTCGTATTTGGTGTGTGTTGTGACTGACCTGTTGACGGTAGTCAGGCTATCTAAAATGCCATCCATCCATCCATTTTCTTGACACCCTTGTCCCTTAATGGGGTCGGGAGGGTTGCTATCTAAAATGTAAAATCAGAATTATTTTTACAGTACAAACTCAATCTGAATTATCAAATATAAATTATCTTTAAGAAAACCATAGAGTACTTTGACCAAAGCTGATTTTCTAAACTTATTTTTATAACTTTGCATCATTTTGCCCTTTTGCATCAAGCACAGCTGATATTTCATAAATATTTTGCACATTTAATATTGAAGTAAGCTCATAAAAAGCACAAAAAAAGGAATAATTATTGTGATTATTTAAAGTTGAGATTATGATGGCCTCGATCTGAAAATGCTGCATTTTTACAGGAGTTTACTAAAGGTAGCTCATACTTTTAGTACTGTAAATGACAAGGCAACTGACAGCAGAAAGTCACCTGCATGGATGCACCAAAGCATTTGCAAATTGTTCAAAGAAATGAGAAACATTCTTTTATGTGCAGAAGAATTTCATAATGATTTGAAGAAGGAACAAGTAGTTTTAAGAATTTTTATTTTGATCTGGGAAATGTACCAAAGCAACTGAAAAAATTGTATGAAACACAGCACTAAGTTTTAAGTTACATAATATTTTTGTCAACTTTTTCTTCCTACTCATGGTTGCGGTAAAAGTCAAGAACATTCCTGACTTCATAAATCATAGTGTATGTAGCAGGGTTCTCTACCTGCATTTCTCTGGCATAATCTTAAGGGTCGAGAATAAGGCTGACAGCTTTTAATGCAAAGTTGCTCTAAAAGTTGCATTAAAAGTCCATTATAAGTGCCAACTTTGCCTGATTTTGTAAATTATGATAATTTAATGCAAAATTGGCATTTTTAGTGGACTTTCAATGCAACTTTTAGAGCAACTTTGCATTAAAAGTGTCATTATTTACCGAATGACACTTCATTACAACTGTCATAAAGACTTATTTATGTTCATGACAGATGTTATGTCATGTTTTTAACAGTGTCATATCAGTCTTATGCACACCCCTTCAAATAAAGTATTACCATTAACTGTGTTCAGGAGTTCACACATAGACCTTGCACTACAGTTTAGTTTTGAATCACCAAATAACCTTTGGGCTTTAGCAGGGATGTAGAGTGCCCTGTAGAAAACCTCTGTTTTTGTGCAAACATTATTATCTTGGAAACACCACAATGGGATTTAACCAGAAACCTGCTTGTTGTGATGCTCCACTTCATACTCCTATCATTTCACAAACCCCAAAAATAACTATAACAGCCTTATGACTAGTATTTCAGTAAATTTTCAGTGCAAAAATTACTTTAAATTGTACCATTATTAGGGAAAGAAAAATAACCACTCCATTGAAAAGACAGAATAAACAACATTTATTGTGTCACGAGTTTATTGTTGTGCTTCAATAGGACTGTCAAAGCTTCGACAGACAGTTGCTGTCTGTCTGGGATGTTAAAATTTGCCATCTATCATTTGGTTCACAAATGAATTCCTTGAGTTTGCATCATCACAAGTCAAGCCACAATAAAACATTCAGCACTGATCAAAAGCCTGAAGAGAGGATACCTTAGTAAGGGACGCAGGCAAGAAAAGCCTGAGGCGCTCATCTTTACTTAATATATTACAACAGGAACCTTGCCTTCGAGGCTTGGAGGCAGAAGCCACTTATGAGAGGTTCACGCAAATGCATTCACATGCTGATGACATTTAGCTGAGTGAGGAGTCAGGAGACCTTATTTAGATAATAGAGACATCAAGCCGTAGCTGTAAGTTGCCAGACCAAAGTCTTATTACCGAACTAAATTACGGGAAAATAGTGAATCAGAGAGCAGCAGCCTTATTTGCCCTGTCAATATAAATATTTCTCATCCTTGTGTCAATTGTGTAGATGGGAATAAGAGCACTCAAGTGCTTCTGAAAATATACATAAAATAGAGGTTGGTTCACACCGCAGCATTGATCCTACACACACACACACACACACACACACACACACACACACACACACACACACACACGCACACAGACTTTATGTGGAGGGCTAATGCAAAGTAGTAAATGATTGCAAAGTTTAGCTCTGGTTCTGCTCTCAGAGTCATTGTATGTAATTGAAACTTCGTCATTCTCAAGTGTTTTGCAGCCTCTTACAGATTCTCCTTCAGGATTTATCACCCATCTCTGATCAGTTTCCAATCTTCCTGCTGCAGCAAAGCATCCCCAAAGCATAATGCTGCCAGTACCAAAGGTCATCTTGGAGGTGATGTGCTTGAAGTTGACGTGCGTTGTTAGGTTTCTGTCGCACACGATACACAGTTAAATTTTGTGACCACAGTACTTTTCTTATTCAGTTATTAAGTATATAGGTACAAGTTTTTGGGTGTGCTCGGTTTATTTGCCTTGAACCGTGGATCTCTGAAGCTCTTCACCTGCAGTGAATTTTATTTAGGACTGTCATTGTAGAAAAGGGTTAAGTTCAATGGCTCACACCACACTTTGAAGATTTTCATTCACAACTTTGTTTTTGACCATGCTAAAAATTCTGCAACGATTCTAAGGTCAAAAAAGTGCCACAAAATGCACTGCACTATATCTTAATCTACAAAATGTAGAGAGATCTACTGTTGTGAGAAATCAGAGTGGTTAACAGGATTAGGAGGACTGTGTGGTAAGATAAGAGAAGTGAGCCAGCTGGTGTTAATGCTGTTCAGAAGGCCTTCAGGTTAGAACTGCCAGATACAGTAGGCAGACAGAGGTGGGACAGGATGTGCCAGTCGCATACGGATTACACAGTCTGCCATGGGTTAGCTGTTTGGTAATGCACATCTAGGATTTGCTGTGTTATGTAACTATTTGTGCACTATGGAGGATGTTAGACCACCTAAGGAGGCAGCAACCTGCGTTCTTAGAGACCCAGCCTTTCCGTACCTGGAGAAGTTAACAAAGAGACATGCATTAAACTTCATGTTTATTAGCGATCAGGGCAAACATATTCAAATCACTTTAGCTCCTCTCACACTAATAAAGCTGTCCGCTGTCTGTGGCATTGTGGTATTTTTTGAAAGAGTGCCTAAAATGACTCAGAATTAGTGGTTGAAATCAGGGCTATATGTTTCTAAAAAAATAACAATAATGACAATACTTTGAATTTGTGGGGGTTTGCGGGTCTGCTATCTGCAGTCAGTGTCTTACTTGCTTTGAGTTGGCACAGAAAGAAATTCTGGCTGCAGAATCTATGTAATAACTAACACAATGCAGTCAGACAAGTCATGTAAATGTTGAAATAAACATTTACTGGTCACTATAGTATAAGCAAGAAATGTTTCTGAAAACTTTTCATATATAAGTCTTAGGAGATGTTCATAAAAAACAAACAGAAAAACTCCTGTGACATAATTCCTTATGGGGAACAGAGTGACCAAATTTCTATCCTAAAACTGACAAAGGAACCTTTATAAAAAATAAAATTAAAATAAATAAATAGAGTATTGTAGAGAATCCCATCAGGTTTCACAAACATGTCATTAGCTGAATGTTGCACACACTTCTACATATCCTTGTAAACACTTAAATAGCCCTATTCTCTCTTCAATCTACTACTTGATCTCACATTCTCAAAATTTGCATTTAAATTGAAATCAGAACCAGTTATTCCTTAAATCCTGGAGTGTCCGCAGTATGAGATGACCACTCCACTGTGTCCTCCCACACACATCTACAAGAACAGAACAATCTTTTCCTGGATACCTCACTGTGCTTGACACCTCCTCTTCCACCCCCACAAAAGGGGATTTACATAGACATTCACAAATATCGAGGCCCACTTGAACATACTGCACATATCAGATCATATGCAAAGCGTAACGTCAAAAAGGACGGGTTACAATCTGTTACTATGGAAAACACAATAAGTTGAATTAATTGTGAACAAACTGGCATGACAGTGGGCAGTGGTTGTTGTCTAAGGACACACTTTGCCCACTGGATATTATAGACTGTTAACAGAAACAGCTGATGTGAGAAAAATGCATCGCATCAATAGTTGTCAATGTATCCTAAAGTCTTTTTGTATGATATTTCACATATTTGCATATAAACCTATGTCAACTGTAGGAGGTAAGGGACCTTTAAGTTGGTTTGTATTACATAATTACTTCATCTGTTTGATAGGTATAATTCATCACTTTTCATAACAACTCCTCAGTTTAATCAGCTGTCAGTGCTAAAGCTAAACAAAGCATGTCTGTAAACAGATTTGTGCACATCTAACTTGTAATGAGCTGAACTTGAACAAAGCACAGCTTAATCTGGAGACCTTGAATGATGTTTTATTTTCGAGTCAATAGCTTTTTGACACACGGTAGCCACTTCTATAAACAGGTTTGATTTTTTTTTTTCTTTCAAAGTTAAGATCTGTGTGTCTCTTGTGTGTGTGTCCAAGGGGCTGAGGAATGGAGCTTTCAGCCACTATGAAATTAAAATAAAAATGAACATTGCAGACGTTGTATATTTTCGGTTTTAATTTGAACATTATTGTCAGCTAATATTGTGATTAAATAAGACAATTTATGATGCAGCCCAGATATAAAAATTCAGATGCATACTTAGATAAAGAACATAATGTTCACAATATTCTCATACCAAAATCTTAATCCTTGTCACATTTATTATAGAATAAATATAAGCTAGTCTAGAATTTCTGAGTGGTCAGCTTTGGAGATGATCATTTGATCTCTTTCTTATTAAATATGCATCCGTTTAAGATTCTTCTATGACTTTAATGAGCCTACTTTTTATTAAATCAAAACGAGAGCTCTTAATTAAATAGACTTGTAAATATAAAAGAAATGCTTGGATAACACAGTAGTACACAGGAAGACAATTGTTTTGGACTTTGTTTAAATAAAGTAAAATTGCATTGAACAGAGATTATTTTAAAAACTGTTTGAGATTCCTGAAACCTGCATAATATTTAAAGTTACACCAAAAAAAAAAACATGTTTAATGTATTTTTGGCTTGAGGACCAACTCACATTTGAGAAGGTGGTCATGGATGCCAGTTAGTTCTGGACTAAATTAATTCAATCTGGAAAGACTCAGACAAAGAAAAAGGAACAATTAAAAGATTTAATGACAGGAATGAATAACAGTTTATTGGCGCTCTGGCCCCGGGAGGTGATTTGAGCTGAGATTTGATGTGAACTCGATGAACATCCCGATAACTGATTAGGGATGCTCTCCCCCGGGGCCCGACACTGGTGGTGGAGGTCGGGAAATGGTGCTATCCTGGAGAGCCGAAGGATGTGGGTGGAGAAGGGGCGGTGGTGGGTTGAACGCAGCTGGGAACCGGCTGGGTGTGGATCCTTTTATGCAGAGCTTGATTGATGATTGGACGCGCCGGGTGAGGTCCGGGGCTTGAGGTCGGAGATGAGCTTGACGCCGATGGGCGAACAGAGGGGGCGGAGTCTTCCAGGTTGAATTTACGCTATCAGCTACACTACCAATCACAGATTCCTCAAAACACAATTTTGATTTCTGATGCCCTGAATTTATAATAAATAATAGAAACAAAAAGCACAATATAAATCTTTGAAATCCATCCCAAACATCCGGAGATCCATTTTCGAAGGTTAGAAAAAGATCTGTGTCTTTTCATGTAAGATATCAAGAACATAATGATGGATGACACATCGACATACAAATCAAGTGTGAGTTAAGTTTGCACTTCATTTGGACTTTCTCTGTGGAGTCATTTGTAGGACTTTATGAATTAAGTTAGCAACCAAATATGAACAAACTTTCTTACGTGTCTGTCGTGTGTGTTTTCATTTTGTGCATTTAAGCAAGTGTGGTTCCGTTTGGTGAATCTGTGTTTAATATTCTTTGCTTTAACACTCCGATATTGTCCAAAAGTAGCAATGCTGCCACAGAGGTGCGCCGCATTTCTCTTCATCGCCATAAGCATTTACTTTAGGTCAGTTTCCGCTCATGCCGCTCAGCTGTTTTGCCTTTCAAAACCTCTGCTAAAAATAGCCAGACAAATGCCCAATTCAAGTCTGAGCAGTGTTAGTTAAAATTACTGTCCTTACGATGACAGTGAGCAGCATTCAGGCCTGTTTAAATATGTATGAATTCTGAGGATATGAATGAGCTTAGCGCTGAGAGCTACTCATGCATTTAGTCGAGCAGCGCAGAGGGACAGGCAGACATGTTTTTTTCATTGCGTCCGTTGACTGAATCAGACCATCACCGCCCTCGTCCTGCAAATGCAAAAGGTAAATCTGAATTGCACTTGCTGGAGCTGTTATTCCTACCACAACTCTGCTCATCCTTTTTCGAAGATTTCGGCAAAAGGACGTGATAACGTCAGTGAGCAGTCCCAGGAATGCACTGAGCCATCAGCTCTCAGAAATTATTGAACGGATTGGGTATCTCTTACTACTGTGTGCAGAAACAAAGAGTGTTGTACTTTCATCACAGCAGACCGTTGGTGAAAAATTCCCTCGTTAAGCAGGTCATTTGTGAGTGGGTGACAGTGATTAGAGCTGAAGAGGACATATACTTGATGAGGCTGGAGTGCTGGATTAGGTGTTGTTGCGCACATCACATTTGGATAGCGGAGCGCTGTGCAGAAGGAGTTCCCTGCTCCTCTCCCCTCCAACAGTGGAGGCGACAGAGTGGAAAATGGGTGGATTACGAAGAGCCTGACCCTGGGACATTCAACTGAGACAAACACACAAATACACACACACGTCTGTCAATATTCTTTTCACGCCACATTTATGTGAAACTCTGTTTTGTCTATTGACCTGTGCTTTCCATGAAGCATGGTGATCATGAGTATTTCAGTGTTACTATTATGGGAAACTGCTGCTGCCCCAAAGGTGCTCTCAACCATTCTGCTCTCCTCTAATCCTCTCATACATCAACTCCCCCAAGCGGTGGTGAGCTGGGCCCCGAGGCTAGTTCTTTTCTAACCAACAGTACTCTTAGATGGTCCATTTGTCATCATGGCCCGATGGAATTAACCACGTTCATGTTCAAATAAATATTGGATGTGGACAAGGATGGCTTGTAGGACCACACCTTAGAAAGGTTTTACTGTCATTCTGGTTTTAGTATTTCTGCTTTTCTGCTATAAGATCTAAACATGATTTCAGTATACTTATGGTTTATGAAAAAAACAAACATAAAAAGTATTGATTTTATGAAGTGGAACATAAGTTAATTTAGCATGCCTTTCAGTTGTGTTTTGCCTGACAGCAAGGATTTAGAAGACACTGCAGATTGGTGTAGATTGGTGAACTTTTATAAACGGACTGTGACAAGAACTTCTGGTAACTATTTTTCTAGCTAATCACTGTTTACTTGGACTGGTGTTTAAAAAGTGATGACTGAAGAAGGTACAGATCCATAAGTATGTCCATTTTTGAGGCTGTGACACAGATGGTGGGGTGGAGAATTGAAGTTACACAGCATCATGATTCTTCTCAGACATTTAATTTCACTCCTTTATCAAACTAATCATGATTTTATCAAAAGCTTTCAAAGCAACAACGTTATTTATGCTTCTTCTGGTGAGCAATTCATGAGGACCTTTCAAATGAGAAAAGGTTAATAAGGTAACTTAAACCTTAAATCAAAGTCTGCACAATATTCCATCTACGTTTTCTCAAATGATCATTGCGGTGATGTGGACAACAAATTGATAGACTAAAACATAAAATGTGACAAGGTGTGAAGCTTCAAACTGATTGCTGAAAACATCTAAATACAGTGGTGACACTTGTGCATGATTCTGGCATAGCTCGAAGATCTTGCAAGTGGGAACATTTGTAAGGAAATTAAAACTTTTTGGACCTGATTTGATGCTCTATTCCACTGCAACCTGTGGGGGCCAGTGGCTACTCCGTTAGGCGCTGGCTCCTATCCCGGTTCCCAAACCCCCAGAGAGCAGAGGAGGCACACTTTAATACCGCTCACTTCTATGAGCACTCGACTGTGGAACGTGTCATCGGCCCTCTAAATTGCCAGCATAACTTTAATTTGTCAAACCTCTACTGCGCCTCCCCAAAATACTTTTCTTTTTTCACTTAAATTCATTTCTGCCTCATGAAGTTTTCTTTATTCTTTTCTCTGTTGACCATGAAGTGTCATTGATCAGCTGGCTCAGCGAAGTACACCTTAACTTTAATGGTAAGGTACTTTGCATTGACCATTTATGGCTTAATGTGAGTGTGTAAAGGGCAGGTTATGAGGCAGAACCTTGAACGCAAAAGTTTAGGTGCAGCTGTGATTTATAAAGGAGAAATTGCTTTCTGGTCTGCATGTGCATTGTTTTATAAATCTGGATTATTTTTGCCATTTGGCATTTTTGGCTTTGGGAGTGCTTACACTTTTAGTATATATACTAAGCAGTGTTTTAGAAATGAGTGTTCACAGCAATTTTGATTTGTTGGTGGTTCTCCTAGAAATACATCTCCAGCTCCTGTGGGAAGTGGTAGTTTCCTCAGATTTACTGAAGAGTTGGTATCAAGATAGTTATTTTGTGTGTGTGTGTCATAATCGGTGTTGCTTACAGCAGTAGAACGGAACGTACTGGTGCTAACCAAGAACTTGCACTAGTTGGGCAGATTAAATTGTATTCCTAAAATTGAACATAATTTTAGGAGCAAATCTCAATGTTAACATCAAATGTACAATTTTCTCTTCACCAACATAAACTCTGCTCAGAGAAAGATATTCTTCCCATAAAAAAAATCAAGGCTTGGCTCAGTTTTAAAAAAAGCCAAAATGAGAAACCTATTACCTAAACACATTTTTTAAAAAGCAAATTTTAGCTCTAATTACTTTTAGGGTGAACTGCTGCTGTGCACTCCTTACTGGCCTCTCTAATGAGAATCTGAGAAACACTACAGGCAAAGAACAGTTAACATTTAATTAAAGCCACACCATGTTGTCTTTTAATGTTCTGTGCTAGAAATATATCAAAGATGCTGATTACTGCCTATGCCTTTTCTCTCAGTTTGGCAGAGACTAATCAGGGAGGGGTCGCAAAAGCTAAAGCAACACATGATGAAATTGGTTTTTTTTTTAGAAAAATATTCAGATGTACTCGGTCAAACATGAAAACTGCTGTGGATCCTAATCAGAGACAGGATTTTAGAAATAGTTGGCAGATGAAAAGTATTGACAAGTATTTGCAACTGAACTATTGGATCTTAAAGTCGATGACAAAATGTCATTACTTCAAAATCTCCCCAGTTCCTCCACACTGTATAATGAGCCACGGGAAATTAGAAGAGAAAATGACAGTGCACTTCTATAGGGATTTTGTAAAGTGTATGCTTTACAAGTACACTTTACAAGTGTAAAGATTCCTTGCAGCCAATCAGGCTTTAGAAACTTCCCACTGTAAAAGTAAAGTGTATTGTGAATATATTTGTTTGTTTCAAGTGTCTTTTTCTTTATCGCACGTTACAACATCAACAAAGTTGTCAAATAACGTCAAATAATTCTAATATGAAAAGGATGGTGAGCACTTGTATGAATCCAGCATTTCCCACTTTTCAAAACAGCTCAAACTCCTGACAAATTCATTTATTGCATAATTAAAATGATATATGATATTGCTGCCTGGACAGCAATAAAATATTGCTGTACATTCAGGGTGACCAAGTCCCAAGTCTTTGATGTTGGATTACCGAGTATTTAGCCCCACCTGTCTTCCTACTCGCTTTGTCCAACTTCCCAATCCCTCCTGAACAGGAGATTTGTAGAGTGCATAGTCAACAATTATTGTCTTAACACTGCTGTGGATATCTTCTGATCCTCCATTGGCCTCCTGGACTTTTTTCATTCTCCTTGTCAGCTTACATGTACTGTGGTTGTACAGTACTCTTTCTATTTTTGGATGATGGATTGAACAGACCTCTGCTAGATGTCAAAAGCTTTGGATGCTGTTTTATAATCTAACTCTACTTTGACCTTTTCTATCCCTGACATGTCTTTGTTGGACTTCAGGATACAGTTTGATTAATGTTTGTGAAAACAACTCTTAGGCTTTCATAGAACAACTTTGTTGATGATAAGGTCAAATACCAAATTTAGTAATTCAGTTACTTATCTGGGGAATTGGTTACACTGGGCATCATTTAGGGGTTCAGTACAATCTTGTTACACACTTTTGAAATTATTGTGTGTAAAAGTAATGATTTTTCTTGATTTTATGGTACTTTGTGTTGATTCCCATGACTGATGAATGTGAAAAAATTTCAAAACACTTAAAGAGTAGGAATACTTCTCTAAGATATTGAACATATCTTGGATAATTCTCACCCTGCTAAAGGGTTTAATGTTTCCTGACAATGTCTCTGCAATCTCCTTGAATAAAGTGTTGATGAATCAGACACATGTGAAAGGTATCTAAGTAGCTACATTCCAGGACCTGGAATGTTTAACTTGATCAAGATATTGTTCTGTAAGCTATTATTCAAATTCTGTATAAACACAATGCTTGTCCCCCTGCAGTTGGCCTCAAAGCTGTGAGGGGGCTGCTGCACTTAACTCTGCTCCATGCTCTTCTCTGTTCTGCTTGTACAAACTCACGTTCTCCTCATGCAGGGCTGTAGATTATTCTGGCAGCAGCAATCAGATTAATAAGTAAACAACCGAGTAATTGGCCTCAATGAAAGATTCATATGATATGGGTGTTTACTACGAGGGTGCTCATCCTGGAATTTGAAGCATTAGCCACCCATGATTATAAGACATGGCATGACAAGTAGCATAACACCACCTCACTTTTCATGTGTGTCTTTTTACAAAACCTTATTAGCTTCCATCATTCCCCAGCCCAGTATCTAAGAATCACGGTTTTTTTAATCGCATTTATGAAGTGTGAAATTCTGCACATTAATTTTTTAATCAAAAAAAGACTCATTACTTAATTCCTACTGAAATTCACCTTAATATATTCGACTTTTTACATATATGATGCATAACATATGCATTGTCATGCGCCACATGCGTCAGTAGGCAACAGATGCTTGTGCTCCTGTGTCATCTTGCTTTATTTTGACTTGCAACATCACAGAACACAAGCTGCATGCTAACCCAATCATTACGACATAAATGGGGACATCAGAATCTGGAATCTATCTGCAGTTTTGCACACTACAAAAAAGAGAGAACAGAGAGAGAGAAACAGAGAGAGAAAGAGATGGGTAGGTTGGGGGGACTGGCCAATTTGTCTCTAGCCTGTCCTTCCGTCTCCTCTAATGTTTGCATTTCTCTCCTGTTTTCCGTCTTTCTTTCTTCCTCTGACAGATAGAAGCATCGGGGCGGACATTGGCCTTGTTGAATATATCAGACACAGACTTCCCCTTCCATTTTTTTTCCCTTTTTTTGACTAATTGGGAGCAGCAAGGCAGCTACAGCTCAGGCATGGCCCAGACGTTGTGACCCCATCTGATTCTGCCATTGCTTTCTAATTTCGTCCTGCATTTCAAACACTGGCTGGTGCTGGCCCACTTTTCTGTCCATGTGTCTGTGATAAAATACCACATGAAAGAAGCAGAAACCAAGGAGGAGCCAGAGGAAGAGCAAACAGATAGACCTCCACTTTTCAGTTCGCAGCAGCTGCAAGAATTCACTGTAATGTTGTGACCTTTTTACTGCTGCACACACAAACATGACCTCATAGATAGTTTGTTCATATTCTTGAACAGAAGGGGCTTCCTGTAATAAAGTACAGCTACCACAAATGCACAGCAGAGAGGTTAATGCATAGGTCACACTCAGAGTAACTGCACTTCATAAACCTAAGGCTTCACTATATGTGTTAGTAGGTTGTCTGGTTTTGGTTGTGAACAACTGTAATAATTGCTTAACGCAATTATTAAGACAATTAGTAATCTATATGAAAATTACTAAGTGGAGGCACCTAGATTATCGAGAAAATAGCCAATTATTTCAGTGTCAGTTGTTATTTAAATGCATATTTACCAGAACTACGTAATGACTAAACAGGAAATGATCCACAGAATGATCAATATTACTATCACAGTCCAGAATCAACATGTATGCTTAAAGATTAATGATTGTATTGAAAGGTTTTTTGCTGAGGCCAATTAGCTTTAAATCAATTTAGGAATTCATCAGCCATTAGCCACATTTAGCTTAATTGTAATTAGCTTAAATTAAAACAGGATATTTTAAAATGCTTTAAGGGCTATTTTTTGTAAAGGGAGAGGAAAACATCCATAAAAGAAATAAGCTCAACCTTACCAGACTATTGATTGTTTAAACACTTGGAATAACGTTTTAAGAGTCCAAACTCTATGATTAGCTTTAGCTGCAGCACACATGAACTTCTCCTTGTTAACATACACTAATATCTAGAGATGCACACGCCAGATCTTTCTTGAATAATACTGATATATAGTTTACTTTAAAGATTTCACTTGCTGAATCTGATTTTAACTTATTTAGATTTTTATTTTACTAAGGACTAAATTTTATGAAAGAAACTCCTGGAGGTTCTTGGATAGAGTTGATCATTTTGAATCCATTAGAAAATGAAAGAATTACAAGGTTTTCTCCATGTATCCATCACTGCATATTTACCTGACTTTTAAAGTGATGTTTATTAAAGTAAAAAAAAGTATATACTGTTGCAATCAGATTCTAGATTATTTTCATTCTAGTTGATTTGTTAAGTTATCATCCTCATCACCGTTGTTTATTCCTACAGTCAGATCATTTTATTTTAATGCAGACAAACTGATTTAGGATTTATTATACATTAGCTTGGCTTTGGTCTGTAATGTTTCGAACAAGTGAAAGGTAGTTGGAATCATTCGCTCTATAAATTAGTTATTCAGACTGTAACATTTGTAACGCACCTTTTGGCTGTCCTTGTTTCTGTCACCTTCCTCTAGTCCCTCCTTGTCTGTTTCAATCAGTCAGACCTGTGTTGAATTATTTCTCCCCCATGTGGTTGTAACTTGTGTGAGTTTCCCCTAAGCCAATCTGTCTTCGTTCATGTGACAAGAGGTCAAGCATTCTCTGGTTTTAACCTTAAAGCACTGGACTGGGGTATTCCTCTTTACTCTAGAGCTTTCTCTCAGACTCGGCATTGTGAAGCATTCAGGATCTCATTTTATATTTCATATTCTAACATGTGTAAAAAGTCTATTGTGTCTTCAAACAGTGTGCTTCACTTCATACTCTTGGACCACACATTGGTCTAGATGTTTGCCTTTTTTGATGACATGATGTGAAACTGGCACCTCCACCCTCAATATTGAAATTGAGGGTTTAAACTCCTATTATATACAACATACCAAGTTAAATTTACTATAGGTAATGCTGTTCTTTATTCTTTTTACTGAAGAATGTATCTTACAAAATAACTATCTGATGTGGAATTTCTTTTACACATTTTGGTCTTTGCAGTAATTTCCACAAAAGTCAAGAGAAACAAATTTGTAATTCATATGTATTCTCCAAAATCAGTTGGCAGTAACTAAGGTGACAAGGAAGATGAAAGACGTCAATGCAGATAAGCTGAAAAATGATAATAAAATAAATCACCTGGGCTTCCTTAACACCTCAGCAGAGTAAAAGGTTTATTGTTTCTATGCCATTCTCCATTGACGTAGTAATAATTACTTCAATATCAATACTGAACTGGTGAAATATATTGTAAATGGATATACCTTTCAGTAAGTCAACATTTATATCAAAAGTGTCTATTTTATTGGTTTCTGTGTATGATTTTTGTTATTTGATGTTAGCTTTACTCATCAAAATTAACAGAAAATAAACACTTTATTACATGTATACATTTATCTGTCATGATGATGACAATATGAGCTTTAAATTGATTAGAATATCTGAAATTAATATCTAACAGTTGCACAGTAAGTAGTAAGTTTCTGGGTTGAGATACTGACCAGATGGGTAGAATTTAATTCATTTCTGTGTAAATTTGGTCTTCCACAATATTTTTTACCCAGTTTTCCCTGACATTGTTTATCATTCAATTTCAAGAATAAGTTTTTTCAGCAAACATGTGAGATTAATGGAAATGGAGTCAGAAAAAATACTGTAACAGTGTTGTGCTAAACTGGACTGGGACTTTTCCAGAACTGAGCCCCAACACATAATGCAGGGAGATGCATCTAAAACAATTTCAATTCTTCATGCATTTCAAGTTTAGATAATTAAGACAATATTTTTTTTAACAATGCAAATGGTAATTAAAACTGTTTTTTGTGTTTAATTGTTAGCCATGTAATACCAGAGCCAAGAGCTAAAGACTTTTTAGAATTATACATTAAGTTTACTCTTTAGTTTTGTTCATTAGTGACACATTTCTCACATTTGTTGGATGCCAAAATTAGAGTGCAGACCTTAGTTTGAGTATTTTGCTGCTTTTAAATTGAACTGCCATTAATCAGCTCAAAATAAGAAATACACATATGAGTTAAAATGGTACTGAATGATTTTAAGCTAAAGACAGATAGAGCTGATGTTCAGAATATTTAAAAGTGCTCTAACTCTTTACTCAGGCTACAAAAGGATGCTAACTTCAGCATCGTTTCATTCAGCCTCTGCCAGTCATCATCACAAATTTGTGTCAAATCTAATGGTATTAATGAAAATGTCTGTTTTAACAAACAGCAGATATATAAGTTTTCTTTGGATCTACATCCATAATACCAAAATCACTTGATCATTTCTGTCCCGAGCTGGGCTTCAAATGAACAATGATTTTCTGAATAGAACACCAGATCTTACAAAAAAAAATAACAACCAAACAAAAAATAACTCCTGCATTAAACCTGTCAGGTCATCATGGGGGACAGAACCAACTGCAGTGATATTTTTATAGTACAGCTTCTGCATTGTAACCTCTCTCCTCTGCAAGAGACACACACAGGACAGGCCGGTGTCATAGCACAATATCTGCTGAAATACGTTAGACAAACTCAGGGTTACATTTATTCTCTGTGGCAGCAGCAGAGTTGAAATGCTTCTGTTACTAAATAAAACTAGAATAATCTTTATCTAGACAACCTGCTAACAATCGTGGGGAGTTCATTTTTTATTGTATTTACACTTTATATTTTTTTAAAGCAGCAAATAAGTGAATTAATTGAAAAACAAATTAAAAATTAAATAGGATATATATAATACATATATTGTGCATAGGTTTTGGGGCTGGTTGCTTTGTATTTTCTATGGTTTTCAGCAGGTCATGTTTCTATACTTTGACAGCACTACTGTTTTTTGTTTGTTTCAAAGTTTTATTTTGATTAACATTGCAGAGGAACACTGCAAAAGTCTTGTCTTTAAATCACACACACACACACAAAAACATTCAATAAAGACCTCAAAAAAGAATTCTGAGCTGCATCATGATTTAGGTTATCATCTTCCCAGATTTTTACTAAAACGTTCTTTGAAGCTGTTTGTCAGTCTACTACTGTTGGTATTTTTATTATCACAGATCTATTAGGGTTTTTTGCCTCAGTTGTTCTTAGATCATGCTAGATGAAAAATAGCCCTTCCTTAGAAAATGGTCGAATTCTGATTTAAATCCTACACACAGCAATAATGGCCAATGGCAACATCTGCAGTAATGTCATCGTTTCTTCTTAATCACTATTTTTCAAGTATGTGCCGATACACTTTAGCTGAAAAGTACTTGAAAACCCCAGTTTTTACACCAAACTGTGAGACAGCAGAGCAGAGGCATGGGAAACACTTCATTTTTACATGGAAACATGCAAATATGAGCATCTTGACTATTTGCAAACAACCAAAATGAAAACTAGGCCTAATTTGCCCTACAAGATTAGAACAGGATTATCTAATATGTTGGCGACTTTGAGTCCGCAGGCTAGCTCACCCTGTGCTGTCTGTCACTTTAGCTAACCTCATGTGGAGCCAGCTGGCTTCTGCACACTACCCATGCCTTTGTGATGTACTTTAGTCACTGGCCCTGGGTTCACAGCTCAATGTGATCCGACTAGCCTAGACAGAACCTTCATTAACAGTCACTTCTCAGTTCTCACTTTTTTTATCCTGTAATTAAACAAGTAAATCATGAATATCAGTTATATAATGAGAAATTGAGTTTAATCATGTGTGTTTGTCCTTTGTGTGTATTGTGCCCGATCAGAGATGCCACTTCTTGTTTTTGCTGCCACACATGAACCCTTGGCAGCAAAATATAAAGTTTTTATTAATTTGTATTGATAGTTTGCATGTTCCAACAATGGTATTGTGTCAAAAGCCTGTGATCAAAATTTGCTATACTTGTTCTAAAGTGTGAGTGATATGTATTATTTTGTTAAAAGTATCGGATCGCTTTCCATTGTACTCACATGAACTTGGGTTCCATTCCACAGGAAAAACTACAGCCCGCCCTCTGCAGCTGCAACAGCTTCAGTCCTTTTGGGAAGATGTGTTTATTGTAATATTTGATCATTTTTACAGAAAATTTAGTCTGTAAAACCTGTTATTGGAAAGGAAGACCTGGCTTACAATTCCTTCCAGAGGTACACTACCACGTCCAAAGTTTTGCTTTGTGTTTGGCAATGAAAACTCATGTCATGAAGCTCTCCACACACTGTTCTTCAGCAAATCTGAAGGCCATATGAAGTTTAAAGGTCTGTTGCTATTAACTTACAGTGTGTCTCAACATATTTGATCACGCTTTGTGATTTTATGTGACCTACTACTTTGTGGTAGGTCACCCCATTTCCCTCCACTTAGTGGCAGCAGATTTATTTTGTCTTCCAGGTGCCACAGGCCATTTTCTTGAGTATATTGTACTATGAAGTGATCAGTTAATTGGTCCTTATATTCCTCCATAACCCATTCAACATCCCCTGGCATCACAATTAAATGCAATATATAGACAAACTCCAGTTTTTTATTGACACTGTACAAAAAAAGACCATTACAAATCTTTTCTTAAAAAGTCTTCAACAGCAAGACTTACGTTTTATTTTATTTTATTTGTGCCAGATGTATTTATGTGAATAAAATTTGCTTGTTGTAGTTGAGAGAGAAAGCATTAAAAAACTCTGTCTTGATCCAAGGTCTTGGAGATTTTTTTTTGCTAGGTCAAAGGTTAAACTGTCCCTGTTGCTGCTCGTCAGCTAATTTTTTCCAATAAGACAAACGGAATCTGCATTCATAGCTCCTTGACATGTGAATCAACATGTAGCACTAAAAATGATGCCTATTATATTAAGAACTCCTGAGTGTTGCTAATGCTACATATGTGCTTTGCAGCATGTTGTTAACCTAGTAAAGCTCTGCCCTCTGGTTCTCCTCGCTGACTACATAATGATGCAACACAAGCAGAAGGTGTTTTTTGATAACTTTTTCTGAAACCTCTCTTTTGATGCTCAAAAAGATTAGATTGATGTGTTGGCCTGGCACTTTCAGCCTGTACGATCCCCATGCAATCCTACCGCCCACTTGTTTACAGAATGTGAAATTAGGTCATGGGCTCATCACCATTCCTCGTGGTCTTTTTATTTTTGGTGGGGTTTTTTTTTATTAATTCACAACAATATTCCTAAATGACTGTTTATGTAGGAATTATTTTCAAATTTTATGTATAATATTATTACAGTTAAAGTTTGTAGTAAATTTCATCCCATAGAAAGAAAAATATATATACTTAAAAAATTTTGGGGCGGCCACGGGAGTTCAGTGTCTGATGTAAGGGGAGCTATAGCACCCCTAGCGACGCCCTGGAGCTGTGATCGCTACCCACAAATAATTGATATTGGATGTTTATTCTTAATTAAATTTCATGACTGGACGTATTGTACATCTATCATCATATCCTGCTTGTGAAGGCAGTCTGCATGCTTGATGCTTGAATATATAGACAGGCGGCCATGGAAATTATTAGAACATCTGAATTCAATGATTTGGATAAAGTGAAAACAGTTTTTGCATTACAGGTAAATCTTTTTTAAAAAATGAATAGAGTGAAAAATATTCTATATTTTTTGTTACTCATTTCACAAAGTGAAACTTATATATTTAGTGTCATTACATATAGAGTGAAATATTTTAAACCTTTACTTCTTGTCATTTTAAAGATTGTGGCTTACTAGCAAGTAAATCCAAAACATTAGTGTCTCTGAAAATTTCAAAAGGTATTAAGCTTCTTCATGATACTCAAATTTTTATATGAATACTTGTATTAAGGCCAAGAATGATCCCACATTTTGGCAGTTTTACATATTAGAAATCACTTTGGGAGGCTATAAAAATATTATCAGCTGGTTAATTGAAGAAAAATTATGTTGCTCAGATTGAATTGTTAAATTTAGATGATCCTGGGGTTCAGCAAACTTAAGCAGATTTTCAGCTTATGTGCAGCTTTTATGTAATATTTTTTCTTTTATGGTACTCCAATAAAAAAAATTATCGACAAAACAAAAAAAGTAAAATGACAAATACAAGTGTACTAAAAGTAAATGTCTCAATAGGACTTTCTGGAGCACTAAATGCAACCTGTTCTATTGGTACTGTGCCCTGATATATGTAATATGTAGTTATGTTTTTTTTTTCCTTTTTTGTCATATTTTAGTAGGTTGGTGTGTATGCTGTTTGTGAGCTTGAAATTAAATAAATTAGGTAAATACAGTAGTTTGCTGGTAGTAATAAGTCATATATATTTCCAGGTTGTTCAGAAAAGAGTCACCACTTCAGTAGCTAATCTAGCTAAGCCTTTGGCATGGACAGTACCTCAATAAATAGGCTACTAATCTCAGGGTGCTGGTTGCCATCTTTGGCATAATAATGACATGGTAATGACCAGTCAGCAGCTATTCTGGTTCCTGCAGCCGACAGCTCCTTACTACCCAAAGCTAGCTTATCAGTATCATTGGCTAAATCAATGGCTGTCTAAGGAAATAATGTAGCATGTGCCAGCATCTCGTGAGTTTTAATTTTGTCCAGCAGCCCATATAATGACAATTAAAGCAATTCCCTCCAATGAATACTTGCATAGTGATGGATCTCAGTCATCAATCATTGCACATAGCTCAGGTTTGCATGTCTCCTTGTATTGTACTGACTTTGTTCCCAGTATAGCCAGCAGTTTATTAAGTATTCTTTCCTCTAACACCGTCACCAGAGTGTCCAGCTTCATGCTGACCACATGGCCGATCCTCCAGATCAGTTTATCCAACTGGTGTGTCTTTCTTTGCTATGCTGTTCCCCCTGCACACCATAGTGTAGAAGAGGACATTGGCTACTGCAGACTGGTAGAACATCCACTGGAGCTTTCTGCAGATGTTGTAGCACAGCAGCCTCCTCAGGAAGTACAGTCTTCTTTGGGCCTTTCTATACAGTGAATGTGATATAACTCAGAGTGATTACAGAAGTCCAAGGTGTATAAGACAAAGAAGAGTAAGGGGAGCTCGGATCCCCACGGTGCTCCTGTGCTGCTGATCAAAGTGTCAGACTTGATGTCCTTCACCCTGAGGCACTGCGGTCTGTCGGGGAGGTAGATGAAGATCCGAGCCAGCAGGCAGGGGTTCACATGGATCCTGGTCAGTGTTTTGCTGTAGCGGAAAGGATCTGGATTTGGTTAGAAGTGTAAAAGGTGTTCAGATACGTTTTATCTCTAGTTTATAGGCTTTATACCATATCAAAATTCTGTCAAAACCACAAAAAATATTCTAGATTTTTGTGTTTTCTGAGTCCAATTCAGTCCACGTATTTCCTTCGCTTTTGTTTCCTTTCTTGTCAAAATGAGTTGAAGAGGTCTAACTTTAGACTTTTGATAAATTTCCAAAAAAGAAATGTGGGAACATGTTTATCCTATATAACTATGACCAATTTAAATATCGTTTTGGTTAATTTACACACAAACGTATTCATTATTTATTGCTATTCTTTTTTCAATTTAAAATTCACAGTTCTGCCAATCACAATCACCTGGCAGGAACCCAATACATTTTGGCATCTTGACATGATGAAGGTGACTTGCTGAATTTCAAAGCAAGCATGGTTGCTTGTCGATCACAGGCCAATCCCGGCATTTAAAAAAATATATATATCTGATGCATTTTTCATACACAGCTGTCCTTAGACAATTCAACATATGGTCTGAAAATAAGAAATATCCATTAACAAAAACTGTCGCTGTCAGATTTCAGAGGAGAACAAGCAGACTGAACAAGGTATGTGGGCCATTTCTGGACACATAACGTGTTGAGCCTTAAAGTGGATGGGCTACAGAGGCAGAAGACCACACTGGGTGTGTCTAATGTCAGCTAAGACCAGGTCATTGATTGGAAATTGAACTGTAATAGGTTGGCAAAATGTTGTCTAGCAGGAAGAGTCAATTCAGTTTGTATTATCTAGGTTTTACGGTGAGAACTTGGAGCAAACAACATGACAACATGGATCTATACTTCTTTGTTTCAGTGGTTCAGGGTGACAGTGGTGAACATGAACATGAAGCTGTCACTGTGACGCAAAGGCCTTCGCAGTAAGCAGAGCTCAACCCAGTAGAGGAGAACTGAAGATTCATGTACAGCCAACAAATCTGCAGTGATGCCATAATCAGTATTTGAATCTATACCGCAAAGAATTAACGTAGTTCTGAAGACAAATGGCGCTCTGACCCAGAACTGCAGCAGATGCTGCTAGTGAGAGTACGTCAGATGAAACCAACTTAGTGAAATACTGTAAAAAAAAATCTGAAGGTGAGTGTGTATATATGTTATGTCCCAGCTGGAAGCCTGGCACCAGCCCTCTCTTTGAAGTCATTTTTCATCCAGCTGCCGTAGTGCAAGCTGAAGAGGGACGCAACAGGGTAAGGGAGGTGTAGAGGGTGGGATGGATATCAGGTTGAAAGATTGCCGCACTGTGAAAAGAGACAAATTTTGATGTCACACAGAGCTCTAATAGCCAACATTTGGTTGTTTGGACTGCTTGCATTATTTAGGAGCTGCGGTGACTGTGTGTGCAGCGGTGGGATCCGACGCAGGCAGAGAAACTTCATAAATAAGCCACAGGAAACAGACAGTTGAAGAACCTGCTTCTGCATGTATGGTCTGGTGGATCCAACAGCAGCCTGGGTAACTGCAGTGGGTGTTGATTCATCACTCACACAAGGCCCATCTTGGTGATAATTATCTTTGTCAAATTAATTACAAGAATAAGTGTCAGCATTACAATGCCGATAAATTGCACTCAGATGACCTTGATTAATCAACAGAATGAGCTTTTGGGCAAATGCCGGGTGCATATGGATGCTACCCTCGTAGGAAATGTCGTCTTTAATGTTCATCTTTTCTCATTTTTTCATGCTCATATCTATAATTCGTTCTGCCTGACTTCACCACTTTCTATTCCAATCATATTTAATAAAAAAAGTTTTAACAGCAAAGATGTCCATCTACAGTACGTGTTTTCTACTATGTGTAATGATTAGTTTTTGAAAATTTGATCAGTTCTGTTAAGTTTCTACTTGCACCATTAAGTGTTTTATTCTGATAAGATATTTATGTACCTTTGAATGAATGGCAATAGCTTAAACAATTATCTTCCTTTCTTTTTCTTCAGAACAAGAGGTGAATTGTCAACCAATATACAGCAGTAACTGTATTTTCTAAATTGGTTATTTTTGTTAAGTGGCAGTAAGGATGCTAGCCTTAAAGTATGTTTCTCCTAAATACAAATAAAATGAACAATGATATTATGGAAAATGCCAAATCCATGCTGACTGAACATGTAAATAAAGTAAAAGCACTTCTGGCCTCTTTCTTTCTATGGTTCTTCTGTGCTGTCCATGAAATAAGGACTTACTGTGTAGGAAGTCATATAACCATTTAAAAAAACACACTATATTCAAAGTGCTAGAAAAACTAGATAAGTTCTTACACATTGGTCCACACCACACAAAAAGAGGAAACCACAATCAGCATGTGCCTTTAATTACAACCTTTGTTCAAATATCAGTACTATTTCCGACATTATTCATGTTTACAAAGTGTGTTGGGAGTACAATGACACTCCAGACTTGAGACATGCTGATAGCAGGTGCTGACCACCTCAGTAGCTTAGAGGGTAACACAATCTTGGAGGAGGAGAGCACCTCCAGCACGCATGGAGGGAATTCATCGTTTCATAATTAATTCATATCCTGTCATGTCCATATCTTTCATTCATTAATTTTTCATGCAACACCCTGTTCTGCTGCTATTTTGCCATCCAGAACACAATGCTGGCTGCATTGTTCCCCCATCAGTGCCTGTTACACCACTCTGTAATATCCCATATCTGACTTTTAAATTTTGAAATGATAATTTAGTTTATTTGCAAAAACCTTACATTTAATAGATGTTTGTAAGAAGGGTATGCATTTTAGTTATTCACATATTCCAAAATCTCTTTCAAATTCAATATTACCCATTGTGTACTAAAAAAAAATAACATATGCGTTTCGTCTTTCAAAACTTAAATGATACAAAATAATAGTTTGAAAATTTTGTTCAATGTTTGTCGTTCCAAATGCTTCTTTGGAATTTGTTGAGTTAACACTGGAGTGAAATATCTAAACATTTTGGTTTGACAAAGTAGCTGTTTGTGGTGGATTGTGTTTCACTTAGACATCTCCTCTTCAGTTCAGTTAAGTATATGTTCTCCATTTAATAGCCTCACTTAGCATGTCACTGCCGTAAATATCTCTGCTGTGTGGTAATTGCATTAGCATGGCTTTTGTTTATCAAATTAGCAGCCTATATAAAGACATAGGGGGTTGGTGTTAAGCTGCTGTTGATTGAATACGTCTGTCATGTATGCTTTGTACAGTTGCTTTTGTTCCACATGGGTCATAAACAGCAAGGTCTCCCGCATTAATAGAAATAGTCACCTTATGTTGAGTTGTATTAGTGTTGTCTTTTTGTTGGTTTTACCTTGAACACTGCATCCTGATGTTTTTGGAGCCTGCTGAAGTTGTGTTTTCTCGCTGGCTCCTCAAACCACCTCGTCTGAACCTGCATGTCTATTTCATGTCTGTCTTATTGCTGAGATCATTAGCTACGTTACATTTTCTCTAAATAACTGCTGTTGACATGGCTTCTATGCTTGCCAGGTACTGGCGCCTCGGGCTAGTCATTAAAAGCACATGCAGTGATTCAGTCTACACACACAGAGAAATGCACATTGCACATCGGACTGTTAAATGCTGCCTGCTCTGCTAGAATTGTAGTAAATATACTACACTCATGGCAAAGACTCTTTCTTAGCAGTGTTTTGTTTTTATCTGTTTACTTCACGGTCAGTCACATCCATTTATTGGTGCAGTGTTTAATCACACTGGTTTGTTTCTGTCAGTGAGCGATGCTTTCTCTGCCTATATTTGCTATAACTTTTTTCAATTTTTCTCCCATTTGATTGGAAATTACCATGGGAGTGTTATGAAATGATGCTACAATAACAAAGGCAAGAATCTGAGTTTTGTCTGCAAATAACCTCCATTTAACCCCATACAAATGACTCCTTTACTGTTGAATTTATTGTTCATTTCATCCAGCGTAATAATTAAACTACTGAATGATGAAACTTTACTGGACAGGATGATTTTTCCATCTGTGCACATGATTAAAATATTCAGTATTTTTTGTTTTTTTTTCTTATGTACCTGTGTAAATGTTTTTTTTCATAGCTACTTTTTATTGAATTTACTACTGATATTGAATTTACTGATATTAGAAGGTATCAACTTCCTTGTTACAAGTGTATATGTTGTCTGTGTTGGAACGTCAGCAGGCCGCCTCGAAAGGTTTTGTTTTGTTGCTTTTCTTGCCTTGTTATAATACAAGACAAGGAAAGGCATTGATCAATAAGTGATGCAATAAAAAATGCCAGACTTTACAGAGAACATAGGATCATTTAATCAATCACTGTTTGTGAAGTTAAAACTGACTTTGCTACATGAAGTCACATGCTGACAGCAAACAAAAAGTGCTTTGCTAGACAATTTTGTGAGATGTTGTTAGATCCCCAGCACACCTATCTTCAATTATTGAAGACTCACTGAACTGACCACCCTCTGCACCACTCAACACACACATCCACACAGTGTTTTTCTACTGCTCTTTCCTTCTCACTGTTGCAGCCAATGTGTTTTTGGTCAGTCATGCTCACATCAGTTCCAAATCTTTCTCCAATTCCTCTTATTAAATTCTTTGTTTGATCATTCCTCTGTCTGGTCTGCATTGTGGTTCCTTTTAGTGGCTAATTGAGGAAAAATCATTTCTTCCAAGATCATAGCTATGTGACTGGATACGAGGACTTAAATTTAGTAAAAATACACCAAGTTGTGCAATATTTTTTCCTTTTTGTCCTAATGAACAAACAAGTGTTTTTCTGCTGGCATTGTGCTCATTAATTTGATATATTTTAAAACTGGATGAACAAAATGGAAAGGTGTGGCAGGAGGTTACATTTTATAATAAACTGAAATCCTGAGTTCATAAATTATGCAAGCATGCTTTTTTTCCCCATTTTTGATTTTTCATACTAATTGTTGCTCTTATTGTGAAATAATTCTGGGCCTCTTTTGGTGTGAATTTATTTCAGTCTATTTTATAAAAATGAATAGAAGCTGGGATCTAATTAAAAAAGCTTAAATGTAGAGAGCATATTTGTTTATACAGAAGAGATGACTTCTGTGACCCTGTGGGTTTTTGTGTGTGGTTGTCACGCGCTGCGCCATAGGTTAAAAAGGAATTAGCTTCTGGTATTCTGTGCCCTTCCTGTTTCTCTGTCAGCAGTTCAAGCCGCAAGTCCAGATAAAACATTGAAGACAAGGCAATGACAAGACAGGGGCATCCAGGGCCACTTAAAACCAATAGTACAGGGCAGAAAATAAGGCCTCCCATCAGCTACAATGATATTAGCCTAATTGTAATGAAATAATCTAATTCAGGAGCCAGCTGGGCTCACCTCTGCAGATCACCAACATGTGAGCACAGCAGTGGAGAGCAAGGGGAAAGAGTATGTTCTGGCAGCATTTTGTAGCATGGCACTTTGCGATAACAGAGTACCAACACAATTTTATTACAGAGAAATCTTATCTCTCCTTTGGAGGGATTTTACTACAAGAAAGAAGTAAGTCAGATATTTTGTGGTGGAATGTCAGATATCTCCATTATACACACTTCTATATATCTCTTTAAGTGCATAGAGTTAGTTTTACAAGACTCTGACAGAGGAACATGTTTTCAGAAGGATTTGCATTTCCTGTAGTAAATTAGCTTTGCTCATCTATGACCAAATCTAATATGCATTTTCTTACAGCGACATAAAAGTGTCCCATATCCTTAGCAGATTTATGCTTTTTTTTACATCAACAAAATTCCAATGTCAAGAAAAGTTAATGTGAGTAAATATAAAATTCTGACTTGTTTTCTTCTGCAAAATTGTTCTAACTAGTATACATAGGAGACCTGTTTGAGGTCATACCACAATGTCTCCCAAGCTCTTAGATCAGGACTTATGACTAGGTCATTCCTGAAGCTTCTTGTATTGTTTTTCTTGAGTGATACATAGATTGAGACATACTTCAGTCCTGAAGGAGGGAAGCAGCCACTGAAATGCACACTAAAACCATCTTCTTTGGTTGTCAATGTGATGTTTTGTTTCTAAAATGGTGTTTTAGGACTCACGTCTTCCAAAAAAAAATTATTATATTTTTCTTATTATCTTGTGAATCATTCAGTCGTTTCCTGGCAAATGTGAATTGGGCCTTTGAGTCAACAGTGGTTTGGGCCTTGGAATTCCCTCCTGAATGTCATTTTGCCCGGTTGCTTTCTTTTTGTTTAATCTTAAACACTAACTAGAAAGAGTCAAACAAAACCCCCAGAGCTTCACATGTTGCTCTGGCTTCCCTTGTGTCTCCTGGATGAGGTATCCTTGTGGGTAAAGGCGCTCATTAGTGATCTCTGAAGTGCCAAAACCTTAGAAATGGCTTCATAACACTTTCCAGACTGATGTCTGATGTTTCTCTTATGTCCTTAAAAGTATTTTGATTGGGCAGTTTGTTGTGTCTTGAGATATTTCATTGTACTTTAGTTGCCAGGCGGGTCCTTTTTCTGGATTCTACAGATCTGACTTTGATTAGACCTGTGTGTGGCTACAAAAATTTATTTTAGCTTTTGTGGTGAATTCAAGTAATTAATGTAGAGATTTAAAAAGGCAAGTAATTACTTGTTTTCACATTGAGACCAGATAAGTTAAGATAGTATTTTTAACCAACTGAGATCATAATTTGAGAACTGCATTTTCTTTTAATGTCATGTGTATCTGATTTTAATTTTATTTATTCCTTTGATGATGATCTGAAGCATTTAAGTGTGGCAAATTAAGGAAAAACAAAATAAATCTGGAAGGATTCAAAAACTCTCTCACGGTGTGACATATTTTCCACTTTTACCTACCAGCCACTTAAGTATTCATGTCTATGACTGGATTATCTTCATCCTAGAGAAGAGAACTTGAGGATTTCAGAGTTAAATGTAGACCTATGAGCTACATTAAATCTCCAGACTTGAGTCAAACTTTAGTTCCGGGACTTGAGAATAATACACAGTTCTTTTGTCTTGTAAACAGGAGTAAAAGTAAGCCATTACATGTGGACCTCTGGAGGACATGATTCAGTATCATGTCATATCATGTCACATATCCACTCTAAGGTACCATATTGTTATCAATGAAAATATGCACAGCAGTCAAGGGCTCTGTGTGAGATTTCTTAAGAGTATGTTAAGAAATTAACAGCAGCTTCTAAGTTTGGATTTTTTTTTATGTTACTATTGAGCAAGCATTTTCAGTAAGTCACAGACTTAAAAGTTTGACAAAGATGCACAAATTCCTCTATTACAGGGTGAGTTTAGGATATTGGTTGATCTTAATGATTAATGACAACATGGTTATCCCTTAAAGTTAAGCTGGTAAGATATAACCTAACCCCTGGCATTTTATTCTTTATTATTCTTTACAAAAAAAAGTTTGGGGTTCTTTAAAATAGGAGCAAGTACTCTTTAATTTATTGTGGAATTTGGACATTGTAAAAGTATTAACAAATCTCTTGTTTGAGTAATCATTAGTGCAAACTAACATTTTTTGAATAGTGGACAAAGTATGAAGAATTGTAAATGTAAAAATTAAAAGCATTAAAATAAGTTATTTTACATGTTAGAATGTGTTTTGATAAGATACACATGTTTAAGGCTCATGTGTGGCTCATGTCGACTTTAGGATATTGACTCAAATCCAAAGCATAACTTGCAGCAATCCGACAGGCTGTCCAGACAGATTGGATCAGATATAAGTCTCTCTTAAGAGACTTGAGCCTTTACAAAGACTTTTAAAAATTTGAAGATGGCTTGAAGTAAGAAAACATTTTTTCAGAAAATGTCCTCTTTACACTCATTTCTAAGCCTATGATGTGTTAAATTAACATTGTTTTGCCTCTTACAAAAAATAAGGGAATTAAAATAGAGGATTTTTATGAGTCCTATATTTTTTCTGAAGGATCAAAAGGCTGTTTACTTTTTCAGAAAGCCCTGGCTACCATTTGGCAGATGAAATGAGGCCTTTACATCAAACAGTCTTATGTCACAAGCTGACATTTATCCCTGATTTTATGGCTTTGTTTAAATGCAAGGTTTGTCTCAGTCCTGATCTGCTTCGTTTGATTTTGATGCTTTTTGAACTCGACCTGCCTTCATGCTTACCTGTTGTTTTGAAATACCTCCGATAAAAAATATAAAGAAAATAATTTTGTACTTTTACAGCATTATGTTAGCGGAAGCACAGAATGAACAGGAGAAACAGAATATGAGCATGTGTAATAAAAGGAATAATCTGGCATTAGTGATTCGCTAAGAGAAACCAAATCAGAATATGAAACAAGAACCCTATTTGTACGGGATGAGCATTATCATGTAATAAATACATTACTCCCCAATGTCTGCTTTTTATATGGCGCACTCGCAAGGGATAACCAAAGACTGAGATTTTGCTGAAATTTGCAGACATCTCCCGGATATGATAACACGCAATTTCTTGTCCACTCGAGGAATGACGTGAGTTCATCTTCCATAGCTTGGTGTTGTGTTACTGCTGTATAACACAAGGCTTCAAACAAAAGAAAATGGTTCTTACCGCACAGTGCAATGCATGATGTGAGTCACTATTTGCATCTGATTTTGCTCCTTGTCTTCAACCTGAGTGTCAAAAAGGATTTCAATGCACTCCAATGCAGCCTCCATTCTTAGCTAAAGGCAAATAAAAATGTACCCAAGAAAACAAAAACTGCCTAATTGCGTTTTTGATCCTGCCCATTTTTGAGATTCACATTGGATTAGTATTATCTCAGGGCCTCAGAGTCCAGCAATAGGGATGAAGTTTTATTCACTGTATTGTTTTAGTCCTCCCGCGGTTTTAGCGTGATGCTCAGGAGGAGCGCGGAGAATTTCACGGTTGGACAGCAACTAGGAAAAAGCGCACACCGGGTCAATGTTACTCTGCCAGACTGCGCACAGAGTAAAACACTTGTAGGATCTAAACGAATTCATCTCTTAAGACTGAGAGAGGGTTAATTATTAATGTTGAATCGGCCTGTAATTGAATCTAAATCACACTATGTGATTAAATTTAGACTGCATTAGAATAAATAGTACTGGTCTAAAACTAATTGCAGATTCAGATAGATGTGAATTTAGACAGACAAGAGGATCCTGGGTTTCAATCATATCTTGGGCCTCTCAGAAAGAAGTTTGATTGGTCTCAGGAGCATGTGTGGGTTTTTCTGTGTATCTGAGCTTCCTCCCTGAGTCTAAAATAATAATAAAAATATATTAGATTAACTCGGCACTCTGAATTTTTTTTTTTTGCATGATTGTCTGTCTTGTGGTTCTTTGGATTTCTCTGTCCAGGGGATGACCAGCTTTTACAACCCATCAAAATCATAAGAATTAAAAGTGTACATAAATATAAATATTGTACTTATTTGCTTTCTAAACTTTCTAAACTTTCTAAAGGATTATCTGGTGAGAATGTAATATATATATATTACATATATTATAGAATGTATGTATATATATATATATATATATATATATATATATATATATATATATATATATATATATATATATATATATATATATATATATATAAAGAAGAAAAGAAGAAGAAAAGAAGAAAATAATTCAAAAATAATTTTATAGAGATGGAGAAATAATAGACTCGTATGTACAGAAAACAATGACTAGAAACAAAACCCGTATTAACAATATAAAATTGTTTCCCGACTGAGATTTAGATGAACAGCATGCCCTCAAGTTTGTTTTCCTGGGATTCTGCTGAATAATGAAATGATACTGAAAACTAAGGAGATGTTCTCCTTGACTCTTGATCTGGTTAACTTGACATTGTGCTGTTCACTGTTGACCCCAGTCGTTCACACAAAACAAAGACTCTGAGCTCTTGCCATGAACAAACCTCAGTTGCACAAAATGCAGAAGATATTTCCACAGATTAAAGTTAATAAAAAATAAGGCTGGTGTTACAATGTTAAAGCACTGGATCTTCTTTGTCAAGTCACCATTTAAGTGAAAGACTACTTATTCTAAAATTAGACATTATTTTGCAGCTTATTGAGTGATTGTCCTTGTGTTTACCTCTTCATGTTATCTTTGATTTCTTGGTATTGTCATATTTTGGTTGAATAGAGTTGCCTCAGATTTTCCTGGGATATAAGATAAACTAAATGCAATTAAAACTGAAGCAGTGAGATGAACATATACATTTTTATCTGAGTGCATATTCAGCCTCACAAGTATAGCAAAATGCATGCTAACGTGACAGAGGGTCTATGTTCAGTTGTGCTGTTTTGCATGTCATAAATGACTCCCAGCAGGTGCCAGCTTGTCTCACAGTCCTACAAGGACTTCTCGAAAATTATTGGCTAATTGCCACAAATGATAATACCACACAATGAAGGGAGCACCTAATCGCATGCTTAACAATAAGGCACTAACCAAAAATTATTTGTCTCCTCGTCATCATTTCCAGAGGGTCAGAAGCTAATGCATATTGATGCTTTTTGCATGGCTGGATTAGAAGGCCTGTTTTGTTTTTTTGCATTTGTCAGTACAAATTTTCTGGGCCTAAACACAAACTCACTGTTACTTTACTGAGTACACATTGATATTATAAGATTTGTCATTTATGTTATTTAGGTGCAATTTGTGTCCTACCTTATTGCTGTGAAACGTGTCTGGGGACAATCATGTACAAAGCCTTCAGCATGAACCCCTGTGAGCATTCCCATTGTGCACAGTGAATCATAAGTCCAAGAAGCCCAGATGCTCGTTCACAGAACTACCAAAACCAAAAATGTTTTTCATGCAGCTGAACCTAAAAGGTGATAGTTTTCTCTTAAATGAAAATATAACATAATTTTATGTTTTGATACATTTTATTCATTGGTCTGAATGGAATAGTGGAATAAACTGGCTAACTCACTTGCCCTTTGGTTACCTAGCAACAGCCTTTTGAGTAACTTGTGGTTGCCTAGCAGCAACTTTTTTGAGTAACTGGCCCAGCAGCACTTTAAAGTTTGCCTCATAGCTGCTTAAAAATAACTTTTAAAAAAACAGCACAGAGAAGTAAAAACTGCAGATGAAACGCAAAACGTTCACTCAGTTCATAAATTTTTTTTATATTCACAACGAAAAACTAATCAATAACTACTGATGAGTTAACAAATATAAACCTTTTTTGTCATACCGTCCAGGGCTTAGAAATAATGAATATTCATTACATTGAAACAATCCAAAGAAATTGCGATTTATGAACACACTGGTTTAACAGTGAAAAAGCATGTAGTTTAAAACGCATTTTCCCAGTTGATATATCTTGAGCTACTTCCAGATTACTACACCCAGATTAAGGTACACACTGTTGGGAAGGGAAGGAAACTATCTGTACAAAGCCTACAGCATGATCCCCTGTGAGCATCCCCATTGTGCTGGAAGGTTTCAGTGTGGCCTTTCAAGATGGGGTGAGATCTCTAACAGACAGATTATCTGGGGACAACAGGCAGCCACTTCTTCTATTCAAATTTTTTATAGGAGCAGGTGCAGGAAGTGAATAATGCAGCAGCATATAGAACCTGGCAATTGATGTACCCTTCTGTCCTGGTACACAGGGGAATAGTTCCTCTCCATGGAGTAAAAGAAAGGGCATTATGCTGTCTCCCAAGAGACTGACAGGTCAGCTGGGACCAAAGCAATGCCATACATAACCTCTGGTTGTAGCCTGTGTTGCTAAAGGGGGAATTCCTCTTTTGGGAAATGTATTTGCTCGGGGGTGACAAAGCCTTTGTGGGTTGGTTCCTTGTTGTGCCCATGTTATGGAAAAAGTCCTTGCCCTTAACTCTGTAAGTTTTGAGCCACTCATACTGTTGCTGTGCAAGGCTGTTAAAAGAGTAAATGATGCACACCTACCACCACCCACTTTCAGATTTGAGGATAATTAGTTTAGGAATGTCCTACAAATATTTCTGAATGCAGGTCGAATTTGCATTTTATTCTGTAAGCTGGTCCACATTGTAATAAAACTACTCTTCCTCTAACTGTGTCTAAAACCCGAAATTATTGAAGGCCGTTTCAGGAAAACATCTGCAACGGCTCCAAGATAAATCTGTTGACCTCGTTGACTTTAAGTGCTTTGTTGGGTTCAGTCCTTGCAAACATGAAATATTCTCTCAACTCAATGTGGATAAAGCAAAACAGAAAATAAAGAGCATCTAGTTCAGTTCATTTTTTTTACTGAGACCTTGCATTTGGCTTTCTTGTATTAAGATTAAGATTTATAAAAGTGCTTCTTTATGCCATCTTTTACTCACCATTGTATCGGCTCTAAAAATAGACGTTAACCTTCTGAAATCTGTGCCGTGCACCTGGTGATGCTGTGTTTCAGAGAGGATGTTGGGTAATACCTCAGTATTGACTGACAAACTGATGACTGCCCAGCAACAAGCACATTCATTAAACAGTGGATATTAGGATCAACAGGATAACTGCACAGCCTTGTGTGAATCGATAGCTGTAGAGGTCATGACGGTGTATGAACATGGTATAAATGTGTGTGTGTGTGTGCGTGCTTATGTGTGAGTATCATCCAAAAAAATATTTCCTAACTCATCAATATCCTTTCACCTCTCTGTCTTCCACCTAGATGGTTTATAAGCCCTGGCTGTGTTCTCAGTACTTCCAGACCACCCAGATACACTGCAGCAATCGAATCCCCTGTGGCCAGTACTGCCTGGAGGTTCAGCAGCGCTGCCCCTTTGTCCTCCCTGACAATGATGATCTCATTCATGGAGGCAGCCCAAGTTTTGTATGCACAGGTACTGTTTACTTATCTCATAATATGTAATTAAGTTTTTTTTATCTGTTTTATCAATGTGTGTATCTGTGTTTGTAAATTTAATGTCTCAAAACATACAACTACAGTCTTTATAATACACTTACATCTTGCTCTTGCTGTTTTTATGCACCAGTTTGCTGAAATCACAGAAAAAGCTCTCCATTTCCTTGGAAATTACCATAATAAAACTTCTCATGAAACCAAGACAAAATCTTCACAATTCTGTTTATCATCTGTGTATTTTATTGAAGTGTTTAATTGTAACTAGAAAACTGAAAAATGTGCAATAGTGAGGCCTCTCTGTGTAAACAGTGTTAAAACAAATGGCAACACAGTTCCACTGAACTGACTGCAGACAAAAGTTTCAGAATAAAATAGTTATTTTGCTTCAGACAGAGTTTTTTAGCAGGTCACACAGCACGGTCAGGCCTCAAGCTGCTGCACATAACAGCTAAATAGGTTCATCACTGTGAACCTCATTATAAAGAGCGAAAAAGCTCAGATTCTAAGAGGAAATCAAGACACAATCAACAAAATAATTTACAGCTGGAATACAGTTTTCCAAGCTGGCCCTAAGAAAATAGATGCTACTCTTAAAAACTGCAAATCAAGGCTGTGTTTCACCAGGGATGAAGCTACACAATCAGAGTACACACAAGCTACTGGTGTTTTACCAGAACCAAACGTTTAAAAACACCATAATCTAAACCCCTGACCTAAAACCTGGTGTCAGACTGGAACACCACTTCTTTAAAACATTAACAGGATTTTAGCATTAAATTTTAGCACTATTTTAATATCCCACCAGATGAGCTAAGAGTCTTATTGTAGACAAATACCAGTTTATAAAATCAGCAGCTGTAAGATGTTTCTTACAGCAGCTGTAAGAAACATTTTCTTTATTGCCACACATATACACAAAGCCAGCTTTCATCCACCATGCAAAGCCATGTTACTGTAAAACTCTGCTCAGCGACACTGTGGTTCTATTCCATAGCTTATGCTGCCTCCTGGTGGTCATGTGGAGCAACACATTTGTGGCTGTTTTCAGATCTGATCTATGAAAATAAGCATATTTGGCTGCATTTGGTGGTTTGAACATCAGTGTTTTGCTTTATCGTGTTTTATTTAAAATAAACAAAGTAAGGCTAAAATTCAGTGTTTTAAATCTTTTTTAGCTGCCATCTAAGTTAGACAATGTACAGTAGCTGTATAATACTCACCTCTGAATGTAGAACTCGCCTTTGATGAACTCCAGTCTGTGGTGGTGAGCATAAATCAAAATGTAAGAGTGAAATTTCAGGCTCTCCACTGTTTGGAGAATTTGATCTCCATATTAATCTGCCTAAACAGGCAGATTAATATGATCACAAACATTTTTTTTTCCATGGAGAAAAATGCTTCCCCTCTCCATCACCCTGGATTTTGAGAGAATTATGCACGTTTTTCATTGGCCAAAAAAAAACCAACCATAAAAAAATCTAGTCAATATCAGACTGTTATTTTGCAATGGTTTTGACAAGCAATACGCCAGGATGAAAATAAAACAATTAAGTCATTTTCTCCCTTGTCTTCGCTAAAAACATCCAGGGTTGCTGGAAGTATACCCATCAGGTGTTGACCCAAATGCAGAGTGCTGCGATGTGCGGTGGGATTCAAAAGTGGACAACCGTTCCAAAGGGACCCTAAAAAGAACTCACCCGCCATGCCAGCATCGTACCTCCCTCAGCTCCTCGGCAGCCTGCAGACTGTGTAACAGCCGGCTCAAACTCTGCCTGCTGGTCCTGGTCCTCCTACACACTGTTGCCAGCCTCACTGCATCCCACAATGCAACAGGACTGGGCCTCCCCACCTTCACGCCTCTGGAGGAGAGCCCCGCCAACGAGGAGTGATGGAGCAGCTGAGCGGATATGAGGTCGCAGTGCAGAAGGTTGAGGGTGAGGGGGATTCCCTCGCCATGGCAACCAGCTTGGAAGAATACGACGACGGTTGATGCGAACGGCTGGAGCTGTGTGCCTGTAGACATACTGCAACACTTTATGACAAACAAAAACACACGGGATGCTTTGAGATGAGATGACTCTTAAATCAATCAAAACATAGAAGCGACTAAAGAAACAATCTCCCACAAACTAAGGGACTCGAGCTGTCCCTTTGGTAGAAAAAAAAGGGACAATGCCACAACCTTTGTTGAGAGGGAAGGTCAGCTTCCTCGTGGCTGAGTTTCTCTACGCTTTTTTACACTGTGTTCCAATTATTGGTTTCTGTTGCACTGGCTGACTATGGAATAACATAATCATATTCTTTCTCTAACGTTCATTATTCGTCTCTTTCGTGGTTCCCACATTCAGGAACAAAATGATTCCTCTAAGTAAGACAGAAAATGTGAAGAAAAAAAAATTAGTTAGCAGCAAATATGTGTGTGTGTGAGAGAGAGGAAGAGAGCGAAAGAGAGAGATGTTGCTATGCCAAAAAGTCTACTTAAAAGGCTAATGATTTCATGGAGAGCCCCTCAGATTTTCTCTGCTCCTCCATGGGGGTTTGGTCATATTCCTGTTAGGATTTCCTTGGGTTTTAATGTGGTTCTGACTTCCATTAAAATGTATTTGTTTAACTGAGGCTTACAGCCCTTCTTCTAACTTAGTTTTGTGAGACAATATTCACCAGATAACACAATTTAGCCTCAAAATACTTTTTTGTGTTCCATTAAAAGCAAACACTGGGCTCAGGAAAGTTTTCTAATACTGTTTAAAATGTTTTCTTAGCCAAACATTGATTTTCTTATGCTGACTTTAAAGACACTTAATTTTCTCTAAACCTAAATGAGGGAAGTGAAATTTGACATTTCCTTATGGTAAAATCTCAAATGTTACTTTGGAATTACAATCAGTTAACTTTATTATTATTATTATTATTATTATTATTATTATTATTATTATTATTATTATTATTATTATTATTATTATTATTATTTAAAATTCAGACACCTTTATTTTTCTGTGTTTATCATATATTTTATTTTTCAAATGTGAGGTGGTGAACAAAAAACCTCAGTTTGATACAGTTTATTTAACCCTCACACTATCCTAACAGATGAGGCAATTTAGCCCCCACAAGTTTTTTATGAGTGTTACTCTGTGCCTGGTTAGGCGGGGTCACACTGACTGCAGACTGACCGCACATGAGCTTTTACAAGTTGTGTTTTTGTACATGTGGTTTTAAGAATTAAGTATCTTACAGGACAACCCTTGACCCCCGCTTTCTCGTCGTCTGAACGTTACATTTGCAGTGCTCCTCCTGAGCATTGCACTAATACCTAAGACTGTGATAGGTTTGGATTATACATACACACAGTGAGCCCTGCCCCTCAAAATGAAATAAGTAAGAAATACTTGCTCTGAACTTAAACAATGGATGTTCAGAAACAAAAAAAGAAATATATTTATGTCAGGCTTGGTTACCCCATTTAATCAACCCTAAAACTTAGCATCGTTGACGATTTTTGATATTGGCAGTTGCCCAGGGTGCCATTATGAAGGGGCACATCCATATAATAAAATTATTTATACTTGATCCATCTCTGCCAAAAACACAAAGTACTAGACGTGAACATCTTGGAGATTTTAACCCCAAGCCCTATTTCATTTAAGGACAACATGATGACTGGATGTTATATTAATCACTTTGCAGAACCAGCAAATCACAACTTTCATTCAGGTTTGTTAAATTATAATTTGGCTATCTGCTTTGATGTATAGCCTTTGCTCATCTCTAAAGACAAAGGCAGTTTCAATCAGTTTACCTTAGCTAAGCCGGAGCATGGAGGCTCTGCAAGAAGATGCCACTTGTATTGTCAGAACCACATTTAATCCCAAATCACATCCGGTAGCATGCCCACTATTTGTATTTCTTTACTTTAAGCATCACAGATTCCATTATGTAAAGGGCTTATTATGAAATACAGAACAAACATTGTCATTCATACAGTCAGACACATTTAAAAGTCACTTGTTTTACTGTTTGCTTGCCGGCAGAGAGGACGACGATGCCTCCTTCTTATTTACACAGAAACTCATTCAACTTCAGTGCAAAAGGCCTTTTTTTTACTGCAATTGGAAATCAGGAGCAGAAACGAACATGGAGAAAGGAGCATGTCACTGTTAATGAACGCTCAAAGTCAGTTCAGTTTACTTATTTATTAAGCCTGGGATGTGTGAGCTTAGAAAGAAATGGTGTGACCTCAAGGGCTGACCTCTTTCCTTAGTTCAGTTTCTATTTTATGTCTCTTTTGATTAACGTGGCTGGAAGATCAGGTATCTGCTAAAAGCGAGGAGATGTTGCTGGATACATTTATTTTCGCATTCCAGCTTGTTTATTATCTGAAATGTTCCACCCAGAATCTGATGCCATCAGGTTACAACATTACATGGTGAATTTACTTCCATTCTTATTCCATTTACGTCAATATATATTTATATACAGGCTTATACATTTGCTGCTCAGACCTTGCACCATAGTACTCTTCACTATTCCTGTTTGCATGAAAAGCTCCCCATCCACCCATCCTGGTTTAAGTTGTCTACATTCAGTGACAAAAATGCTGCTATGCCAGGGGCCACAACTAGATGAGAGATATATTTATTCTTTTATATTATCGCTGCTGCTGGAGGCCTACAGTACGAGAACTGTTAGATGTACAGGAATCAAAGATGGTTAAGCTCTGGGAGAATATAGTTTTTTTTACCCCTTAACTTGTGGGTAGAAGGGTGCTGCTGCTGCTATGTCTGTACCTCTGTATAGATTTTTATTTATATATTTTTTCAGTTTAGGTTTGTTAGTTATTCTTTTGCTCTGAGCTAACTGCAAACATGTTCACATTGAGGTTTCTAGATGGATACTATAAAAAAAGCTGTTTTCAGACTGCAGGAATCTACAATACTATTAGATTTTTCACTGCAGCCCTGCACTCGTATAAAATATTCATTTTAAACATTACCATTTGACGGTACTGTCATACTTAAATTTCTCTTTTTTTCTTTGCTCTCCCCAGTCTGAAAAAAATCTAAAATCTTAACAAAATTCAGTAAGTAAGATCGGAGGCCTGGGTAAAAGGAAAATGAGCTTCATCTAGTGCCAAGGTTAACCCTGTTTTGAGTAACATGCTGCAAATTCACATCCTAATTTTCAAATTGGAAGAAAAGATTATCACTTTTGTTTGTAGAATCACTCAGTTAGCAATGCAAATGATGCATCACACAAACTTTATGTTGCCAGCGTTAAAAAGTACCAGCAGGAGATCCACTTTAAGTGACTTTCGAGAATTGACGGTTTTTGATACGGACAATATGACTTTCCACACAGACTGCATTTTGACACGGCAGCAGAAACACAAAAAGTTGTTTGTGCAGCTCTGGAAAAAAAAAGAGATCACTTAAAATTGTAAATTTCTCTGATTTTACTTTTTATAAAATCAGAGTAAAATGACCATTGCTCTTTTATTCTATAAACTACTGACATGTCTTTGAAATTCCAAGCAAAAAAAGTAGTATTTGTTTTCAGAAAATGAGAAATGGTCAAAATAATAAAAAACATGCAGTGCTTTCTGACCTCAATTAATGCGAAGAAAACAAGTTCATTTTCATTTAGAAATAATACCAATATTGTAACTCTAGAAGAGTTTAGAAATCAATATTTGGTGGTATAACCAGCAGGTTTTCAATAAGGTTCAGTGCATTTTTTTTCTAGAACTGTATATACAATATTTATAAAACTGCTATATGTTGTATCGAGACATAAAATAAAAGTGGAAAGGTAATTTTTCTAGAATGACTCCTCCATTGATAATTTCCTGACAATGAGGAATGGGTCCCATCCGTGTTCTGCACTGCGTAAACACTAACTGAAAATATGGCTGGACAATCACTGCTCACCCAAAACGCCAAGTTCGACAGGAGCAAAGGAACAGACTCTTCACCTCTCTTGACAGCTAAGAATATACAAATAAATAATAAACAAAGCTCCAGTACGAACATACAAATACGATGGGACTCAAAATAATTGGAAAGCAGCTGCCTGGTTTGATCCGTCTCGGTTTTAGACGTGACATTTGAATGTTAGATTCAGAAATGAATGCAAAGCATGGATCTGCCTGGCCTTGTACTGAAAGCGGGAGGAGGAAAGTGATCAGACAGGGCACCATTCTTGCAAGTGAATTCACTTTTAACAGTTCTGTTAACAGGCATGCTTGAGATGCATCGCCGTTCTAAACATAAACATGGAAGGCATGTTTGTATTACTCATCTTCATCGTTGTTGCATGGATGTGAATGCCGTCTATAGGTTGTCCCCTTTAACCCAATCCTTTCATGCATAAACAGCAACTATATTCACTTTTACATGCAAGAGTTCTTCAAACGATAAAGTTAGTTGAATCATTCTTTGTTGGTCATGTTGGTTATGGAGACATGCATGCAACAAATACTTTTTACTTTTAATGTGTGTTTAATTCTGTCAAAGTTATATGGCTTTACACTTAAGGAAAACAGTGTAAGCTCATTTAAATCCAGTCTTCATCCATGAAAATGGTCTGTAGCAGCTGTAGGCTACGCTCTGTCATCTTCCATCACATATAAACTAAATTTCTGTGGTTTGTTCCTACATATTTAAACTATTCAAACAAACACAAATGTTTCACTTTCTCTGTCTTTACAGCGGTTCCTTTCTCTTTCCCGTGGATCTATGCAGAAGCTCATTTCCTTCTTTTTTTGGTTGTAACGGTGTTCCTTAGTATGCTGAACAATGTATGTCTCTCCTTGTCTTATTTAAGTTACTACCTTGTTACTGTTCTTCTGTTTCTTTGATTTGATTTGAGCGTCTTAAATCACTGATGTTTGAAGACGGCATGGCACAGTTAGACCAACAGATTTCACCCTCGGCATCGCAGCCTTTTTGTGAACGACTGCGGTTCTCTGGGTGTGTGAAGGTAAAAAAGTTTATTATTCTAGAGCTGAAAAAGGTTCAAATGCATATAGAACTACCATTGCGATTATGATTATTATTACTATTATACTACCAGTATATTGTAATATTATAGATGCTTTAGTTCAAGTAACTTCTTTAATTTTTTTTACAAACAACTTTGAGATGAATGATTTATAAGAGTCTCACAGATTATGATCTTTTTGAAAAGTATCAAAACTACTGCTACAATTACTAAAATTGTGTTCTAATGAAAATAAATACAAATATAATGATGCTGTTGTAACTTTGTTGTACTTCTGCATGGTGTGCCTTGAGACTGAGCGTCAACAAAGTGTTCACAGTGCAAAAACACGTCACATCAGCAACACAAAACTGACTTTAACATCTTCATAATCTGATAAAGTGAAACTTTTTTTTTTTTGCAAAACCTAAGAGGTCATAAAGATAAAAGTTTTAGATGAAGGTCTTTCTGAATTTCAAATTTCCACTACAGTTCAGCCTGTGACTAAATTCTTGAAATCTTATGTTTAACAAAGGTATTTGTACTTCATGTTTTCTAGAAGATGGAGTAAAAAGACACATTTGCATACAGACCATAAAACGTCCTTTGATAAATTTTAATTGTATTTTTTTGGTGATAGACCAACGCAAAAGCACAAAAGCTTTAAGTGGGAAAAAAAATATTTATGATGTTTAACCCTTCTGTTATGTTTCAGGTCAAACTGACTTATACATAAATAAATAAAAACTCTAAAAAAAAAATAGCTAAAAGCATTTTTTTCCATTTGAAACCTCTTCTGTTTGTTTTAATAAGCATAATGAGCATATAAAATTTAAATGTTTCTTTTTTGCATGGTTGCAACCCCACACACATCTACATAGTAGATGGGTCAGTTTGACTGGGCAGTCAAATTGAAATCTTTTATAAATATGAACCTGAGAGCTGTGACTCATAGGCTTGTATTCACTTCATTTTGACACCCATAAAACTTTAAAACTGCGATAGACTGGCGACCGGTCCAGGGTGTAACTCGCCTCTCACCTGAAACGTTGGCTGGAGATCGGCACCAGCAACCCTCCTGACTCCACTAGCGACAAGGTGTACAGAAAATGGATGGATGGATGGATGGATGGATGGATGGATGGATGGATGCAACTTTAAAACACAAACATTAATTGACTAGTACCTAATGTATCACAAAAGGTCAGATAAGTCCAGTGCCAATCATACAATGTAACTTCCGGAAAACATGTATATGGTTGAAGTTCTCCAAGAGATCGATCTCACAGTTTAAACAACTTGAAAAAAAATATTGTTTTCTAAAATGTTAACTTGTTGCCAAGAAAAAAAATATTTATCTCCATGAAGTAACTGTGCCTTTACCATCCTGAAAGCCATTTTTACCCACATTTCTACTAAATAAAATTTCCCTCTTGTTGCAATACTTTTGAGACAGTTTAACAAAACATGGCGTGTTTTATGGTTATGGAACCATAGGCTTTAATTCTTAAGTATAGGTTTTAGCACAAAGATGATGTTGCAATTTTACATGAGAAGTAATACTGTTTCAGATTTTTACAGAAAAAAGATAAAAAATAAACATAATAAATGTAATACATAAAGTATGTAGGTTTTGGAATTTTTTGTAAGGTCACATACTAACTTTAAATAACTTAAATGACATAAAAACCTAGCTAAGGTTTGCCTTTTATCACATAGAACAACAATATTATTTATATTCGGCAACAGTTCTCATTTCTATATTCATTATGCTGTAATTAGATTTTTTTTTTTTCAATAAACTAAATAGAATTGAAGTGACAGCCACCTTGTAGGACATAAAGGGCCAGAAGTTGCAGATTCTGGTGTTATCAGACTCAGTTTACCACGGCCTTAACAGAGAGCATGCAGTTTCAACATAAACCATGAGATGGCAGTGTTGACTAGTAAAACCGAGTGTTGCGAGGCACACGTCCAAGAGTATAAAATAGGGCATGGGTGTGTAGCTAAGAGATTATGAATGAATGCTACACAGACATTTTCCTGCCTCAGTTTCTGACCAAAATGACCTCATCTCACCATCAGCATGGCCAAAGTTTTTTTTTCCACCTATATATCTTGTAAGCATTTATTCCAAATTCATAGTTATGCATGAGGTTAGGATATATTTCCCAATCATTAATTATAAAACTGCTGACCAAAACCCACCCAGGGCAGCTGGATCAGTTCGACACACTCATCTGTTTAATATTTAATGTCATAGCTTGAAATTTATTCAGCAGGTTCAGTTTGCAGCAGTGAAGTCACAGATGTTTCCATTTTCAGCTTCTGCATCTATCCATCTATTCATCAACCATGTCAGCATATGTGGATCAGATTATTGTGGGTCACCGTCATGGGCTGCCTTTTTTGCATTGGCCAACTTTATTGCCAGCAGGCCTGAATAAAAACCTCTAGTTGCTGTAGATTATAAAACGGGAGAACAATAACAAACTGCATAGTCTTCATTTTCATCCGCCCCAGACTAGTGGCCGTTCCATCTCGGATTAAAGCCCTCATTTCTATTTCCGTTTGTTAGGGGGATAAAGTGCTCAGCTGACTAATCCTCAACTAGCCCGCCAATAGTCAGCATCTATATTCCACCTGTCATTCAGAGCACAGACTTTATGTGGATGTGTGGTATTAAAAGGCCATGTGTTTTTAGAGGTGAAGCTGATGGTTGGATTTGCGACTGATGAATGTAAAGATTAATGGAATGCTAATGCAAAGTTTTTAAGTCCACAGCAAATATCACTTTACGTTTGCCCTGGAGGATATGAATTTTCACATTTAATGGTGAATATGAAATTCACCATTAAATGTAATATATTTGTGTTCTAAAGCGCTTTAAATTGAATACCTTAAGAAAATCAAAGATTTCTTCAAAGACATTCGTTTCTGAGAGTAAAAACTACATTTTGTGATGTTATTTCTGTAAATCCTACATGTTTAAAATGTACAAATTGAAATAATTAAGATAGGAGAATGTGTTTTTGGTGTATTCACTTCCAAAGAACAAATGTCAAATGCATTAGCTTTGGTAAAGTTGCAGTACCTAACTTGTATAAACAATAGGGATTTTTTTTTTCCAATCAACCAACCAACTTTATTTGTAGAGCACATTTCAGCAACAAGGCAGTTCAGAGTCCTTTACATCATAAAAACACAGAAATCACCGATGGAAACATTACATTTTGTCAATGCCATCATTTACACATTAAAATGTTGGCTAGGGTTTCATATATGCATATATTGTATATAGACTGATAAAACATATATATATATATATATATATATATATATATATATATATATATATATATATATATATATATATATATATATATATATATATATATATATATATAATATATATATATATATATAAGTCACTATGTTATGACAGTATGGGAAACAATGAAAAAAATAAAAGCGCTAAATGGCAAAATCATTTATTTTAAGTTATTTTTCATATACAGTATACAGCATTTTCACAACAACTGTAGGTAACATAGTTACTTAATTGTGCCATAAAATGGCCCTTTGCAACAGGAAATTACATAATTTCCAGGTGCAAAGATTACTTAAAGCTTAAATCTGCAAGGGGTATGAATAAGTCTGTGGTTATGGTTATAGCATCAAAGAAGTCAAAGAAAGGAATAAAACTATACAACCATAAACAAATTAGAGTGAATCAGATTTTTGTTTTTGATATAAGTAATGCCTTTACTTCAAGTAGACAAGTAGGGGTTGACTAATTAAATTAAGCTGAGTGAAGAATAAAATTAGATAATAGATTTCAGAATGAGTTGCTGAGCATGCACCAAATGTATTCTCCCAATAAAAAGGCATTAAGATGATGACATTAAATTTGATGATCAACTGTATCTATATATTTCAGACATAAAGGTACTAAATGATGATGAGCACCTACAACGATCAGGGCAAAGATGATGACAGTGTACCGAGAAAGATTAAAGAGGGCACTCTAAAGGTTAGACAGCAGTCATATAAGTGAGGACTTTCAACTGATGAATCATCCTACATGTAATCCACTTGAGGGTAAATCAACAAGCCATATTTAAAACAACCAGTGATGTAAAATGAAAGGAAATGAGGCATCTGAGAGCCTGAATGAGCTCTGCTCTGCTTTCAGACTCAACCTGGGCGCACTACAAAACGTCTTAATGGACTCAGCTGCACTTGTTCTGATGTAATGTAGCAGTGGGTAAATCTACGGATAGAAGAGATTTAATAGTGTAGGTGAAGGGAATGTTTTAGTCACAGAAACACCTGTCTTCTTCCAGAAAATGGCGAAGATGTATATCATATGCAGGGAAACTGTAATTTTCCTCCAGTGATAGCATAGTTTGAAAATCAACAAACTGGTAGAAAGAAAAATACTGATTTTTTTTTTGTTATTTTTTTAGAATTTAACAAACAAAACAATAGCAACCAAATAATCAAAAGTACGGTTGTGGTCTAAAGGTCTGAGATGTTCCCTAATAGCATGATTTTAAGAGTGCTCAGAAGAAATGAGGTAAAGTTGATTAAAATGAATGAAGAAAAGCTGAATTGTTCATTTTCATTGTGTTTTGCATGCATCACTACAGTGTTGCCATAGAAGACAGTGTTATCCAGGGACTGATATCAGTCAGTCATTCTTTCTGATGCAATTCACATAAAAGCAACACTTTTATATTACCAACAACTGAGGCGGGGTTGTTTCTGAGGCTTCATGTAAGAAGCCGCTGGGGGCCCCTAGATTGTTAGACTACACTGAAGATTGCTGATATTGGGAGTCACTTTTACTTTTATAAATATCAAACTTCTAAAAAGAGAGCATTGAAGGAGGTTGAACCTTCAGCTTAGAATAGCTTAGACTACATAGCACCTCTTTTGGCCCAATGCTTTTGCATGCTCTGCAAGAAATGTTTTCAACTTTAGAGACAAATGTTCACTTTCTTACGGAAGCGCATTGCTATCAAAAAACATGGCGCCCAAAAAAGTAAAACTATTACTGAAGTTTATAATGTGAGGTGGCAGGATACATCAGGATCTTATATTGATCCTTGTTTCTGCAAACTTGTCTAATGTCTCTTACTTCAAGAGCACATAAGTGTTAATTTAACAAAGTCATCATCTGATATTACATTACAATGATCATGTTTCTAATGCAGAAAACAGGCTTAGTGAGCAGTTTTGTAAGGTATGACATTATGCATCCTTGTAGAGCTTGAATCTAGATATTACAGGTCTTCAGCAGAGAAATTTCCCAGTGAGCTGCAGATCAGCAGCGGACAGTTGGGGGAATTGGAGGTCAGGATCCTGTGTCCATATTCATAACTCCTATAGACTCTTAATTAGGAAAAGGTGTCAAGTTCCTCTGAAGAACTTTAAAAGTAAAACTTTGAAATGTAAAATGAAGAGACAAGTCGCAATCTCCTCTTTAATAGTCTTATGTTTTGTCAGCCCGTCCAGTCAGACTGCAGCCTGCTTGGCTCTATAATTACAGCCGCCTTTAAATGGAAGCCGTGGGCCTGTGATTCTGACATGTGACATGACAAGACTCCACTCGACTCATGCACTTATGGCTTTAGGAAAAGTTTCATTTAGGAGGCTGTTAATGTCATCACAGGGAAGCATTTGCAGGTTCTCCTCTTGAAAACACAGGTCACATAATGTGTGTCACAACATTAACACCCAGAGGACATAATTTGAGTCATAACTCAGGGAATTGCTAAATTATATCAAATTAATTTCACTCAACTGTCCGTGCAATATACGAGACCGATTTAATCACCTTTACCTGTAATTTAGCTACCCTGTAATTTGTATTTCAATTAGTGTTTAGACGAGTAGGGAAAATGTTGCTCAACTTTTTGACATTTCACAGAACAAAAGCTTCCACAGTTCTAATGTTATAATTTCCTGTGGCAATGAAAAAGCCAAGTGCAGGTACATCCTTGATTTGTTTTGTTTTGATTCTAATTCTTGTCGCCTCATTTTGCAGTTGAGTGGGTTTATTGTCTGCATTCAAGTCTTATAACAGGAGACAGGGCCAAGGAGGCAACCGGGATTTATGAGGAAAGATCTGCCTGAGAAGTCATGCGAAACTGCAGATTTCCTCCTGCTCTGTGGAGAAATATTATTTTTTTGTTTTTGCTCCACAATATTATGAAAAAGGAAGCTGATAATGGACAAATATTGATATTTACATATCTGTTCAACGTTAGCATCAGCCCAATATATTGCATTTCTACATGGGAATGAATTGACAGATAAGTGTAGCAAAGTAATAGAAAAAAAAGACCAGAAGTCATGACACAAATTTTGTCAATTCTGTGTTTTGAATCACTAAGTGATTCAAAACACCTCACTGACCTCACTGACTTTAGTCAGTGAGGTCAATCCTTATGTGTGAAGTCAGGCTTCAAACAGATGTCTGTTTTCTGGAGAACAAAAGCTAAAACCTTGTTTTTTCTGTTCATAGTGTATTCCTCAATGGAAATCTGAGCAAAGTGGGTAATTCCAGATGCTCATGAGAGCAACTACACACTACAACCAATCTGGCTGGAGAGCCTAAAACACATAAAAAGAAGTGCAAATATTGATGAGCTTCTTTACTAAAATGATCTGAACACAATGACTGGGCTAAAGAGCAAGGGTGAAACTTCTTCTGGACTGATGAAAACTAGATTGTGTAGATTCTGCAGCAACAGATGCAAAGGCAGACAGAGTGAAGGGAAAGCAGCTGATGATATTGATATGTAAGTGGTGACATTAGTAAAAACTGCGTTGCAATGAGATCTTAATGTTTTACAGAGAATCAATGCTAACAAATTTAGTGTTTTCCAACTTGTCTTCATTTGCAGTTAATCAAAGCAACAACATTGTTGTGCTAAGATTTATGCATATGTATTGCAGGCTGAGGAGTAAAACGTTTTGAACATCAGATGATACTGATCAACTGAACCGTGGCACAAATTAACTACATCATATACTAAAAATAATGAATGCAAGGTACTTGAGATGACACAAGTCTTACCAAGGACTCTGGGAATTTTGTCTCTGCATTTAGCCCTGCAGGCCTGGAGGTGCCTTTTTGGGATAAGTTGCTTTGATTTGGCCCTCTTCACCGAGATCTGCCTTATCACAACCCGTCTCCCAATGAGGAGAGGGCACGGATCACCCTACCATGGTCTTCTTGGAGACCCGGGACGTCGCAGTGTGGCCAATTAGCAGGTAACTTCCTGTGATGGAGGAAGTGGGAGGGACTTCCTCCTCTGCTCGGAGACTTGCCAGATGGATAAACAGTAGTTGAGTGGTTAAGACTCTTGGCTTCCACCTGGGAGACATTGGTTCTTTTCTAACTTGGGACAATGATTTTTTTTATATATATATTTTTTTCTCCTCAATTTGGGCAAGTATTTAGTTAAACTCTTGGTCTCAAAATTTTGTAAATTATGTGGCTCCTGTAGTTTAGTTTCTATTTCAGCCATGAGTCCAGATCTGCTAAAAGTGTCATTTGGCAGCACTGAAAAAAGATTCATTATGTCAAAGCTCTTTAGTCAACATGGCTCCTGTAGTCTGGTGAGTACAAAAGCATGGGTTTTGTGAAAAATACCCCTACCTGGTTCTCAATAAAAAGGAGCATGGTTCCCGTAGACGGGAGGGTAAGGTGCCAGACTCACAGTGAAACTGTTAACCTGGCAGCTCTGGTTCAAATCCCAGCAGGGACAGAACCTTCCCATACCTCAAGACAACCAGAGCCAAACTGTGATGATCTGAGACAATGTTTCATTAACACAGCTGCCATGATATGACAAGACTATTAGAGCTACTGCTGGAACCACAATTTTTTGCTTGCTTTTAACCGCCTGCAGGAATCCAACAGGCACTTACGTTCTAATTTAAGTGAACATCAGGGAAACCTCCTTCATTTCAGGTTTAACAGACAAAAGCACTATACGCCCATCATTTGGACCGCATGGCTCCAGCAGTCAAGTGGTATAAGGTGCCAGACTTGCAGTGAAATGGCAGCTCTAGTTCATATCCCAGGGTGGTGTAGCACTTGTCCTACTCCCCTATACTACAGTATTACAGTGTATATATAATAAGAAATTGGCTATTTTAAAGTTCATGTTAAACTAACATCTGATGTTCTTTTATCAGAGGTTTAGAGTCCAATGGAGCCTAAACAATAGATTTCATTGGACTCTATTGTTTAGGCTGTGCTGCTTAAATGATTACCTTTGTTGAAAATGAAGCAAAACCAAAGTTTATACACCATTTAACCTAAATTATATTGTGCAACCTCTTGAATATTCACTCCTGTTTTAGGCACAAACTGTTTGTAAAGGTGAATAAATCTATCTGAGTCAACATCCCATTAACAGCTACAAGGATGTCTGGTTGTGCATGTCTCTATAAGTCTAACTCATTTTGTTACTGGGAGTTTTGCCCATTCCTCAAGGCCTGGTCCAGTTTGTTTTGAGCTGGAAAAGGTCCACTAGGGTAGATTAGGTTTTAATCCATACCACGGATTTCTTATATAACTGAGATCTGGACAATGAATTTGCCATCACTGTAAATGTGTCTCCTCAAATCATGGATTGTAGCTTTAACATTATGTTTTAGGTTATTCTCGTTCTGAAGTACTTCTTTCTTCTTCTTGGAAGCTGAAAAAAGAAATCATTTTCCCAGTGATAAAGCCATACAGTATGTAGAATTTTCTCCTCAAGGCTTTTTTAGAAATTACTTTAATTTGTACCACATACAATAGCTCTGATCATAAAAACCTTCATACAATAGGATGATGCTTTATTTTCATTTCTTTGTATGACATTTGGTATTCATAATTACAATCAAAAAGCAGAATTTTATTCACTTGCCAAGGATCCATTTCTCAGTTTCTTAGGGATTTCTAAATACATTTATGATTTTCTTTTCTTGAGTCATTACCCCCAAACCCCCAAAACAAACTTTAATGAGAACTCAGTTTAAATATGTTTTTAAGTTTTGTCTCCATGTAGGTTGTGGTGTATTTATGAAATTCTTTACTAAAAGATTAAATGTGTGTGTGTGTTTTTTTTTTTACCCTTTTCATCTAAAAGAGCTTCAACAACTCTCTGATTTGCACAATCAAACAATACTGGCTTTGCTGCAGTTAAACTATTCAGTACTACAGCTATTCAACTTATTCGTGTTTTGCACCCACTTATTTCTGTTAAGAATCGGCATCGGCAGACTCTCATGTTAATCTCCATTTACTTTAATTTTGATCAATGGTTCCACATAAGAGAACATGCACGTCGCTATCAAAACAAACTGTATTGCTTCACACTATTAGACATCAATATAACGTGTATCCTGGAATGTAAAGTAATTTGGACAAATAAGCATTTTAAAGCAGCACTTTAAATGAAGGTCAAGCAGAAATTTCACATTAATACATTTCTCATCACATAAGATGACCTGACACACAAAGTGTAATTCAAACCCTATAACTAAAAAGCTGATCATGCAAGTATAGAAAGCAAACAAAGATCTGTTTCAGAAGATGTGGCCATGAAGTTTTGTCCAACATCTTCATACAGATGCTGCATTGATATAAAATACAGTGTAACATTGCAAAGTTGTTCCTTGTTCATCTTGTCACCATGGTAGCACTTCAAAGGGACTACTGCTGTAATGTGCCATAAGAGCTTCTTAAAGGACTCTCCTTGAAAAAGATCCACAGAAACACGTCCACGGTGTGAAGATATACGCATTTGCATGCACATGGTCATTTTTGGAAATGAAGCTGTTCTCTTCTTTGAGCAATGCATCCTCAAAAGAGTGAAAGTTCCAAATGTTGTAAGGATATTATGTCTCAGGGCAACTGTGACTGTGAGAGAGCCTGTTTATGATCCTTGAGAAAGAAATAATAACAACCATTTCTGCCAGAACTACATTGCAGTACGGATAATAATCTCACTATTGAGGTTTGCTTGATGAAGCCTGACAGTGATGAGAAATGACAGAAATGCTGAGTAATTGGAGTTCTTAAACTTCATTTTAAAATTTGAGTTTGGATTTAAAGGTCCCAAAATAAACGCTGATTAACAAATTACATAAAAAAATGGTCTTCAACTTATTATATAAAAATGGCAATTTATGCCTTGATTTGATGGTTTCTGATCCAAATTGCTATTCATAAAAATAAATTAGGTATTTTTTAAAATCAGAAATTTTAACTGTTTTATGTGTAATGTCAGTAAGGTCTTTTCTATTTATTTTTAAGAAGAGTGTAAAAGACTTTCAATATGCCAGTTTTTGTTCACACGCAAATATAAATTTAGTTATCATATCCTTGTCAGAAATTATTAAACTGGACATCTTTTGGAAGATGCTTGCAGGTAAAAATCAACCAACACAACAGTTTCAAAAAATGTACAATTTTGTCTGAGGAGAATGCTTGGTAGTGTTTCTTGGCAACAAACTCATTAATGTTTGGTCTCTGAGTTGTAGAAACTCTTGGAGATGTGCATCAGTAAAACGGCTTCTGTGTCCCATCTCGTTAATTTTGTCAGAGTGAAAAGTTGCACACATTTGTACGCCAAACTTGAGGAGGAAGATGGAGTTTGAACAATGTCTTGGGCATACCAGGGGAGAAGGTTGTTACTCTGCAGTTCTATAAACTCCATCTGGATGTGCGGAGGAGCTCAAAAGTGAATGGATGGCAAAACAACTCCAAGTTATTTTTTGTCATTCAAAGTCAGCAAAGAGCTGTGTGAACAAATTGCATGGTGTGTTCCACTTCAGCAGATTGTACTCATCAGGGCTTACTTCTAAGCTCAGTTTGTGTTTTTCCTTCTCTTGCCACAGTTAACTGTAACAGTGCATTATGGCACATGTTGAGAGCTACTGGTGGGCCACCATTAAGAGGTCTATAACATTTTTCTTACGATTCTTTCAAGACTCCTACAAAGCAAAACTTTATCATTTGTTTCTAAAGGACAATCTTCTGCCAAATGTCTCTTTTCCACCCGATTGTCAACTCTGGCAGTAACTTGTTCACCTGAAATTAATTGTACGTCTCCTCCATTATAGCTCATAAATGCTTTTTTAAAAATCTACAAGGCAGATTTTTAGATCTTCTGAATTACTGATCAGTCTGTCCTCTGCAGCTCAACCCTCCTGACTCTATACACAAACGTCAATAATGCCATCATGGCGTTATTCAGAGCTAATTTATAATTAGCTCAATTATTTTACTTCCACAGATACAGAAAAGAAAAGTCACACAGCATTTCTTAGGCTACACCGAAACAGAGCTGACCTTCGACTGTCCATCTGTTTTGTAAAGCCGTCTGCCACATATTTTATAAACTGTCAGGAATCATCCTAGAAACTGACAGGCGAACATCTAAATAGCAACAAAATCCTCCATAAGTTAATAAGGACATCCTTTCATTAGTTGGAACTTTAAGTGGCTAAAATTGCACATGCTGTGTCATCAGATCCACATATTTGGATCACTTTCCTTACATAAAATTTGTTGAGACGACAGTCAGTCTCCTCACTTCATACTTTGAGTTGAAAAGGTTTTTTCCTAATCCCACAATATATGCCAACAATATATGCCAACTTAATTTGTTAAAAATATTTTCTTGATCTTGCTGAACAAATACACAAATGGAAACAAACCATAGCATTTCAGTACTTTTTTCCCCCAACATCATTAGAGAAATGAAACACGACATGTTACTTAGCAACATCCCCCAACAAGCACATTCCCATCTTTATGCATTTAATGGCACCAGAATAAGAAGAACATTGTCACTGAACAAATTCTGATTTGGAAATGTATTTCCTTCTGCTGCAGCACATGAAAGACCTGAGAGTTCTCTGTTTTGCTTAGATGGTGCCTAACAACAGAGAGTTGAATGCCTAACGTTTATTAGAAAGCACTACCTGAAATATTGAGTTAAATTTATCTCCATAGCTAAGAGACTGTTGTGCTAAAAATATTCAGCAGCTGTATTTGCAGAGAAACTCGCTTAAACAACATTCATTTATTATAGATAGTCCGCTCGCTGAGTTCAAGAATAAGAATGCTTTCATGCCTGAAGGATTTAGTCCCATTTAAAATAAATGCTTTGTTTGTGTAGATGCGTGCAGAGCATCTGCACCTCGGTGTGGCTAAGGACTGAGACTGTTTGGAGGAGGACGTCTCGATATCGGTCCAATAAGTGGTTTGTTTATGGTGTAAACATGATCTGATATCAATTTGACACAGTCAGTAAATGTAAGCTACTGCCAAATGCTTTCACTTAGCCAGTACAGTTGCAGTAAACAAACTAATTAAAAACAGGAGTGCATGTTTTCTTTGTAAAGCATAAAGCGCTATGTGAGTTTCAAGATGTTTTGTCAAAATTCATTGAGTATTTGTCCTCAATAATTTTGTGAGAAATAATACCCAGAAAAATACAAATAATTTGATTGCACTGTCCATGTTTTTGACTTGCTCAAAGCACAACATTTTTATTGTATTTACATTTGATACGTCCACCCCCAGACACATTTATTCAATTTACAGAATGAATAACATTCAGTAGTTTGTAGAAACAGGTTTTAATTTACTTGGATTTAACAACAACAACAACAACAACAACAACAACAATAATAATAATAATAATAATAATATAATAATAATAATAATAATAATAATAATAATAATAATAATAATAATAATAATAATAGATTTTCTGACAAATAACATTAAGGGCCTAGACCCTTGAAAATCTTACGAACAGTGGAGCAATTGAGGCCACTCTTAAACATGCATGTCTTCATTTTTTGTTGCATATTTCAAATCAAATTTCCCCCTAAAGAGACAATAAAGAACTGATTGGACCTACACTGAGCCTAAACCTTCTGTTTAGCATAAACTACTTGCCAGCTTTAACTCTTGTGGATTGGTAAGAGTTGGTGGCAGCCTTACCAAGCCTCGCAGAGTCCCATTTAATTCACTCTCATGGTCTTATTATTGTTATAAGCTGAGATGTGCTTTTCAGCGTATCCTATTCCAGCTGCTTCTGTGGTTTCAAATGCTGCCACAAGAACACAGTGCCATGATCAGGTGCATTTCACGTATGCATATAGGCGGTGGGCATATGCATAGAAACCAATACAAATTAAAACTGCAGTTGCTGGGAGACCTCAGGTAGTTCACATGCAAGTCACAGGATGTGCGAAGGAAGCATGGCATTGCTATTTATCAATGATTAAGGAGAAGGAAGAGGAAATAGCAAAAACAATGACTCATATGGTTTCTAATATTAGTACAGTTACAGCACTGTTAATGATAATAATAAAAACCTTCAAAATGTATGTGCTCCAGTATCAATAACCTCCTTCTCGAAGTTCTTTAGTCTTGGTCTTGTTATCCTGGTTTGCTTCTTGTCATTTCCCTTCATGCCTCCTTCTGTTTCTGTATGTCCTCTTTAAAAACAAAAAACATTTCAGTGCAGTATAATTCTGCCTGTCTTCATTCTGTGTTGAGAACTGCTACCCCACATAAAAATATGATTAAAACCAAGATACAATCTAGTTCTTTGATGTGAGTCTTTATGAGAAATCCTCTCCCCAGTGATTCCCCCAATCCGAAAGTCAAATTTAAGTTTGATATATATACACTCTTATTTTATAACAATTGAAGGTAACATAGTGACTTGATTAAAATGGCCCTTTGTGCCTGGTAAAGACCATCTCAATAATTAGTAAGTTTTTCTAAACTTATTTCAAGAAAACAGCGAGGTGACTTATAAGTGCTTGGACTGTTTCTAGAAGGAGTACAGACCCAAATGGAGGAATAAAAATATTCAAAAAGTGAAATTTGCATAATAGGACATCTTTAACTGTGCAAAAATATTTAAGAATAAAAATATTATTTAAAAGGTAAATTAAATTTACATGGGTTGAACTTTTTGATCACAATGTCTTATGGCTTTTGTGTGCCTCACAAATTAAACGCTTTACTGAAATCAGTATCAAAATATTTCAAATACATGCCTGTGACACACATGGATGATTCAAACTTACTGAGGAATTTTTCTGAAATTGAACCACACATGTTCAATTTCCCCCATACAGACTAAGAAGCTATTCTGCCACTTGTGTAAACTGGAGCTTTTGTGTGGCATAATGGCACAAAATCAAATTCAGAATATAACAGATCAGCCAAAGTACATTTTGGTTCTATTAGTTTGATTGCTCATACATCACTTAGACAGAAAGCATAAATGATACTGAAGAAATCGGTTTTACTGTTGTAATATTAGTGCCATTATTTAAACCAACCAATTACACATAAAACCACTGAAGCCATCATTTTGTTACATCTATGTTTTTGTTAGTGAATACAACGTTTTCTTGTTCTTTGTGTTTTTAAACAAAGTCAATGAGAATATTCAGCTATAACATATAAAAATGTTTATTATGTATTTAATGTACCCTTCATCTAACTGCCTCTTTTTGTAAGTCATTGAACACAAATAATGCTGAATGTAAATATCAGCCTCAATTACCAACAAGGTACATCAGTTTTTCTAAAGAGTTTTTTTTATCAGTTTTTTTTAAGATATCTCTAAACTACAAAACACAAATTCAGAGGACTTTGCAATATGGATCAGTGTTTATCACAACCATGAATAATTGATATTTAAATAACATTTATTTCCCGCATTATAAATTGATTAAAAAAACTCAATGCTTAGAGTGTAAATTCAGATTTACAGAAAGGTGATTGACTGCAGTCATTTTTCTAAAATAAGTAATCAGAGCCAACCACATTTGAGATTTCTTCTGAAAAGATATGTTAAAAATTAATGTGGTATTGCAGCATTATAGCCTTACATAGACACGGAACAATTTGATGCAGTTTTTAATTAACTCTGGCAATACAGCCTTGTTTTCTCGTTTCACAGTCTTAAATTAGTGCTGTGAATATGGGCAAAGTAAGGTCACTACATCCATGCCACCCTGACTCATAAATATCAACCTGCATCAACATGTATTGTCATTACATGTCTGTAAAACTGATTTAAATTACTTAAATCTCATCAGAAATTTAAATATCCTAGTGATAAATGTTTATATCATGTGCCTTGAAGATGTTTCTTTTTTCTGTTTTCAGCCTCATAACAAGACTTCACTTTTTTTTTCGAACAAGAACTTTTTGTCATTTTAGGCTTACATTTCCTCTCTGTTAAGAGGTAGAATGTAATTTATGTGATTCAGATTGTGAGTACCAACTGTGTGAGTGCAATGAACAGGGCAGAGAGGCTGGCGGACCTGTTGATTCTTCTCCTGGCTGCTCTGAGACCCCGGTTAAGCTCTGTCACATCAGTTTGTCAACAGGGGATTCCAGTCATTTAAGCTGCGGTGGGCAGACGCCCACTTGTCTCGGTTAAGCCATGTCTTTGACTCAACGCTTCTCCCTCCAGAAATGGAAACTCTATCATTTATCAAGTTCTAATCAAAGTCCGCTGTGCTGCAATCGGTGTTTTCCATCAGAAAGGCCAAAGAGGGGCCCCAAGGCCACGCTGTTGTTATGCGTGGGGAGGCAAACAGAAGCCTGAGATTGAGCTGCACTAAGCTTCCACGTCGGGTTTCCAAAACACCTCAGACACCCAAGCCACCGTGTCTGTGAAAACCTCCTCCAAAGATTAGATGTAAACCAAGACACTAATGCAAAATGTTAATTAATTGAAAATTTAATTAACATTTTAAATCCCATTCTTATATATTTTATCTACAGCTAAAAAAATATGATTTTAAATATGCAGCATCTTGTCTTGTCTTGAGACAATTCTTTTTAATGATTTTGAAGTATTGCATTGAAAGTAAAACAAAGGAAATTTCAATGGTTTAATTCTCCAATTCCATTTTTTTTCTTTTTTGCTTGTTTTTCTGTCTGATAAGACACAATGAACTATGGTTCCCTTTAATGGTCATTTCTCTTAAAATCTAGATTGAAATGAATGGGCCATTTCCATCGGACCAGTTTTTGTCTGTCCTCTGTGTGACACTGGCACAGACAAGCTGTTCTGTTGGATCTTTCATCATCTGTAATGACGTCTGGCCCATTTCCTGTCAAAGAAGCAGAAAATCGTACTTAAAATACGAGACAAGAGAAGCTAGGACATCCAAGGTTACTGTCGACAAATTTTATAGTTTTTTTACATTTTAGAAATTTTAGACTCGTGCGATTTGACTAACCAACCTAATCACGCAATGAAAGTGTTTTAGAAACCATATAGACAATGTAAGGTATAAAATATAAATAAAATCAGACAAATGTATGATATTATTTTCCTTCTGATTTCTATCACTTAAAATATTTCTTATGTAACAGCATTGTTTTGTTTCCTTCCCACTCAGCCTTCACACAATACTTTTCTTTGTATAAAAACATCTTCCACCTAAATATTGTTCATTATTAAGCGTGAAATACCCAAATAACACTGGTAACAACTCTTTTTTGGGGGGGGGCTATGGCTTATAGGTGAAGAGGAGTATTTTTACAGATACATTTGAAAAGTGATGCTGCACTTAAAGATGCAAAGTATTGAGGTGTTTGTCTGTACCAGCTTTCAATGAAATGATAGAAATCTTTGTCAATTTCATTTGCAGAGGAGCTCAAGCTCAGACTGGTCGACACCAATTTCACACATATTGTCAAGATGACGTAGGTCTGGACTTTGACTAGACCATTCTAACATGAATATTAATATAAAAATCTGATTCAAGATCTGGTTGTTTGTGAAAATTTAAACTTTGACTAATTTGAGGAAAAAAAATGCCTGCAGCATGATGCTGATACAACCGTGTTCCATCACATGTAGTTTTAGTTTGCTAACATACATTGCATTTTAATTTGAAATAAGTGCAAACACAACTGGTGAAGCATCCTTTTGGCTTTTGCTTTAATCTTTTGATTCTCTCCAACCGATAAATTGGTAAACAAGGTATGGAAAAGGAATAAATTAAGATTTTTAACTCTGATTCCGACATTTTGGGGGAAGTCGAAACATTTTTGCTTCTGCTTGATTCAATTACCTGACTTGGTGGGGGAAAAAATGTGTGTAGAATTAGCCTTTGCTCATCCACATGGGGCAAAGGAGACGTAGAGACACAAGGTTAATTGAAGGATGATGAGTTCCTTCCTGCCCGACACGGAGAGAACATTGATGTTTAATAAAACAAGACACCTTGGCTCAACTAACATGTCACAGATTTTCAATGCTCGTCTTAATTGCCACCTGCTGTGGCATAGCAAGTAATCTTTCACCTTTTTTGATAAAACTCTCCAGATTAACAACTGGGATCAAAGTGACGGCCATGTTAATCAGTACTTAGATAATAACGAAGAAATGAAAACTAGGCTGTTGTCTGGCTTAACAGCTGGTGTGATCTCACTGCAAAATTAACTTTTACTTTATGAGGCCACAGCAAGTTCATTTTGCTCTAACAACCATGTGAGTATGCATTTAGATTCAGCCTTTTGGACAAATTTGCACTAATGTCTTTGAGACTGTGAAGTCAGAGTAACATGTTCCATTTAGCTTTAACAAGCTAAGTTTCAAAGCTAAAGCTCTTTGGAAAGTGAGAACAATTGTGTAAATGTTTTAAAATAACTGTTTGTTTTAGGCCATGGGAGATGCTTCCTTTAATAGTACGGGATGTGACAACCACTTGCCTTATCATATGCAACTCTGCACAGTAACGTCAGAATGTTATTCTTTTGCACATAAAGCAGCCGCCACATGCGTGACTCATTCCGCCATAGAAAACAGTAATAAAATAAAGCAATAGATGGTGTGACTCATTTATTCTTGGTTGTTTAGGAGGCGTGTGTCAGTTTATTGAGGTTGCAAATGTTAAAAGTCTACGAATGATCAGACTTTAGAGCCAGGAAATGGAAATAGCTGCAAAGTATAAAATCACAGAACATTTTTAAAATGAGTGAAGCAAGACCCATAACTCACCTATACATGTGTTGTTTTGAGCCCAGGTTCCCATCTAGAAAGATTTGATGTCCGTATTTTTGCATAGATTTGTATGGCTGCTTTTTACTCCACTGGTGCTTGCAAGTTGTACAATAGATCATTTATGCTACCAGGAATAAAGAATGTAGGAGTAAATAATAATTTATGTTGAAATACATTTTTTGTACCAAAAATCACAAAACAAAATTTAATAATGAATCATTTCAACATCTGTACACTGATGTTGTCAAAGATGAAGTCTCCACCAAATTCTTACTGGCCATTTTGGAAATGTTGCAATGTAAGAAAATCTAATTATTATCAGAAAATGTCAGCATGTCTTATTTTCAACTTCCGGGCAATTCAATTTTAAATCAGATGTGGCCCACAGTGCCTGACAATTATTTCTGTCTTTGACTTAGTTTGTTTATATTTATGAGATATTTCTGTGTTTTCTTCTCTTCCTCAAGACTTGATTTTATATTTCATAGCTAAAATCTGATCAGTGGAGTGACTGAAGTTTTGGACAGGATATTGAAAAAAATGTCTATGCATAACTGATTGAAAGACAAAGTAATTAACAGCCACAGTGAGGTGATGGATTTGTTTGTGAGCATAAAAATGATTAGACAAGAAAATGCTTTCTTTTTTATGTTTCAATTGTACTTTTGTGACGTTTTAAATATACCCAATGGAAAGTAAGGGTGCCTGCATGTGCCAGTGCAAATTTGCTGTGCTGTGACGTGATCCAAACCCCCATACCAAATGTGTGGATGACTGTAGCAGGAGTTTATTTAACTTTCTATACTTTTCTATCATTTCAAACCAGCTTACAAGAAAATGAAGATCTTGAAAGATGTCCATTGCTGTAGTGAATCTTTATCTTTTCTTTCTTGTTTTCCTTCCACCTGTTCTTTGTGTTAACAAGCAACTAAAGTTTGTCAAAGAAAGTGATTGATGGGTGAATACTGTTTCTAAAAATCTACATACTAACATAATTCCAAAAATCAATCATCCTGAAAATAATAGCAGAGTGAGTCTTCAGGGAGAGACATCTACACAGATAGTGTAACAACACAGCAAAGAAAACAGAAAGGAAAAACAAGTAGACAGAGAAAAAAAAACATTTAAAAATGTCAATTTGATGTTAGATTCATTCAAAATGGATTTAGCATATGCAAACTTTGGAATGTAAAGTGTGGTCCCTCTAAGAATAACAGCTTTTACTCTGACTATTTCTTTCTGTTTTCCACTGTATGTGTATATTTTCTGCCTTGGTTTAAGTAAGCTACATTTGGTAGAATTCATGTCAGTCTTTAATTAACATCCTGGAATTGACCCTTAACACTGCAATTTATCAGTATCCCAGAGGGAAACACAGTTGATCAGGAGAATGAGGCAGTATTGTTCCTGTTTATTCTTTTCTCCTCCGTTTCGTTTGCCTCTCTCCTTCAGAAAACATACGTCTTCACTAGCGAACAAAGTTCTGTTAGCATCAGTATTCACCAATGAATGTTTAATGTGAGATGACTTCAATGTTAAATTTGATCTGACAAAAACACAAACATGTCAGGCGTGTGTCTGAGCACCTCTCCTGACACTGACTGATTCTGTTTGCCTTCAGCTGTCTGGTTTCTGCCTTGTGTAATCTCATAATCTCCTTAAACATTCAGCTTTTAACCTTAAAGTTTGACATACACAGGTGTACTTGGTCTCAGTCTAGATTGATTCAACACAAAGGAAATCAAATAGGTACTGCCATTCAGGTGTCTTCTCACTAATCAGAGCCAGAGCAAACATGACTTGCTTCATCAGACAGGAAGTGATGGGATGGCCAAGACTTTGAAGCTAGATTAAAAGCAGTTGATGCTATCACTGTGCATTCCTAGTGTCCGTTTTCTGATTAACTCACTCTTTTAATTAACTGATTAATTGGTTTGTAAACAATAAACATTAATATTTTTGTCAAAAGTGGAAAAAACAGATCCAAGATCTAGAAACTGACAAAATGTATTGTGTCAGTTGTTGAATATGTTTTCTACGATTTTGTATTTTTGTGTTTTATAGTGTAAAGCACTTTGAAATGAGTTGTTGCTAAAATTTGCTATGCAAATAAAATCTGATTGATTTTGAACCAAAATTTAAAGAGTAATGAAATAAAAAAATAAATAAATAAATAAAAGTATATATATATATATATATATATATATATATATATATATATATATATATATATATATATATATATATATATATATATATATATATATATATATATATATATATATATATATATCTGACTGAATAGCTCAATGGGTAAGTCACCAGTCTACCACCCGGGAGACCAGGGTTCGAATCCAGGCTGGGGCTGAAGTTACAACAGTCAAATTGAGCTGTCAGTGTGGGTCCTTAGGCAAGACCCTTGGAGCTATATAGCCGACCTCATACCATGAGAGACACTGATAAGCACGACATGCCGGCTCAGACGTCGCCCGGCCAAACAAGGCCTGCGTCAGGTGCTGGGGAACCAGAGCACCTAGATGAAAAATGGGCTACTGGAACAAGACGGAAATGGGCGAGAGGTGAAAACATGGATCTGTTGGAATGCTACTACTCAAGTAACCCTAGTCAGAGGGGCTACATGCGAAGACTGTGGGAGGAATGGTTACTTCGACATCCCCAGTCAACACTAACTGGAAGGTGAAGACCACAGTGGTGCCTGTGGTCATCGGGGCCCTCGGGGCAGTCACCCCCAAACTGGAGCAGTGGCTAAAACAGATCCCAGGAACAACATCAGACATCTCAGTCCAGAAATGTGCAGTACTAGGCACAGCCAAGATACTGCGCAGAACCCTCAAGCTCCCAGGCCTCTGGTAGAGGACCCGAGTTCAAAGGATGAGATATATATATATATATATATATATATATACATATATATATGTTTAGTTTTAACATTAAATTCATGAACTTTTATCCTATTTTAAAAGTAATAATCAAAGTTATTTAACTGATTATGTAACTTATATTGCAACACAAGCTTCAAAACTTCAAGAAATACAGTAAGATAAATAAGACCTTTTACTTTATAAACATTTGATAATAGACAAAATTATTGATTAACAAATGTCACTAGGAATTTAGAAATGTTGTTTGTTATGTACACAGTCCAGTCACATTAATGTGACCACCACGTACTTTCCACTTCAGAGTTAAATAACCAATCACAGAAGGCAGGTGGCAGCACAGTGCAGTTGAGCGTATATAAAGGGTGTGTGTGGGCTTCGGAAAACATTTCAATCGTTGGCGTAATGCAGAAACGAAGCGATTTATCCGACGTCCAAAAGGGCATGATCATTGGCTTTCGGGCCGAGGGTGGAAGCATTTCCGAAACGGCTGAGTTTGTGAACTGTTCGCGTGCCGCCGTGGTAAAAGTGTACCCTGCATGGCAAAATGGGACTGTCCAAAATCAACGACGTGGCAAATGTGGTGCACCACGGGCCATAGATGACAGAGGCGAACGACGGTTGCGGAGATGCGTTCGGGCAGATAGACGGGCTACCGTTGAGCAACTGACCACTAAAATGAACCAAGGGGCTACCACAAGTGTCTCCCAAACCACTATTCAGCGAACATTGCTGCGTCTGGGCCTCTGAAGCGGACGCCTGGTTCGTGCACCTATGCTGACTGGTGTTCATCAACGACGAAGGCTAGAATTTGCACGCCAGTACAGCAGCTGGACGTCCACTGAGTGGCGACAGGTAGCGTTTTCAGATGAATCGCGTTTTATGCTCCATCGGACAGATGGACGTTGGCGTATAAGGCGTGAAACCTCTGAAAGGAACCACCCTGCAACCATTGCAGGAACGGTCCAAGCTGGAGGCGGGAGCATTATGGTCTGGGGAATGTTTTCCTGGCATTCTCTGGGTTCACTGATTATTGTGGAAGGCACGATGGATCAATACAAGTACGCATCTGTCCTTGCGGACCATGTCCACCCCTACATGCGCATTGTTTTTCCTCAGGATGATGGCATCTTCCAGCAGGACAATGCGAGGTGCCATACAGCTGCCAGTGTACGTGCGTGGTTCGAAGAGCACCAGGATGAGTTTACCGTCCTCCCCTGGCCAGCAAACTCACCTGACTTAAACCCAATCGAGCATCTGTGGGACCATCTCGATCGAGTTGTTCGCGCCATGGATCCTCAACCGCGTAATCTAGCGCAGCTGGCCACGGCATTAGAGTCGGCATGGCTCAACATCCCAGAGAAGACCTTCAGGGACCTAAGTGACTCTCTTCCTGCACGTCTCGTAGCAGTTCGCTCTGCGAAAGGTGGTTATTCTGGCTTTTGACAGATGGTCACATTAATGTGACTGGACTGTGTATTTAAGGTTTCAGATGAATGAAAATTGTGGTAAAAATGTATTTGGTTCAGTTCTGAGTTGTTGTTTTTTTGAGCTTTCAACATTTATGAAGAAGCTCAACATCATTTTCTCATTATCAGAGACATTAAGCTAAGAGACATTAATCACATTTTCCCAAATGAACACATTAACTTTAAGTAATTAAGCAACTTACAGGTGACAAGTCTATTTGATTTGATGTTTTTACACAAATAAATGCTCCCCTAACAAGCCACCTGCAAAAAATAAAAAACCACGACAGTGACAGAAAATGAACAATTTTATGTTTCTTTACTGTTTTTGGTTGAATTAAATTCCTTGTTATTTTTCTTCCTCTCTTGTCTTTCATTCCTGTTCCCATCTTGTCCCATGTAAGTCCTTATTTCCATGTTTGATTTACTGAATTAAAGTAACCTAAAAATAAATAAATAAATAAATAAATAAATAAAAAGCAAGTCTAAAATACTTAACAAGTCAACATTTAAGCTCTGTAATTTATTGTATAGTTTGTATTCTTGCTTTGGTTAAAATCGTTATCAGTTATCAACAATAAGTACACTATTAAATAAGCACATAAGCACAAATATTTACAGAAAAGAATAACACTCTATAGGCAAGTTAATCAATAAATACAATTTGAAACATGGTATTGATTCACCATGTATAAAAGCTTTTCCTTATTTTTACCAATCAGTGGGTTGAGATGTTAAAGTAAAGTAAAGTAAAGATAATTAAAGTAAAAATAGTGCCTTCACTTCAGAACACAGTAGTAAGTCATTGTGTACTTGGTCATTAAAAATTGATGTGTTTTTAGACAATAATCAGGACGTGTAGCAAAGGTATAACTCAGCAAATTAGTTGAAAACTTATATACAAATTAATTTAACTAACAAAAACTTAGAAGTTCAGTCATAATCAACAAATCAGAATATTTGTTCAGATGAGGCTCATGTAAAATTTTTATTTAAAATGTCATTTTTATTAACTATATGGAAAGTTGTTGTAATTAACAAAAATAGTCTTTTAACGATGCATCTGTGTGTAATAATCTACAAAATGTGTTTCACTTAAGAGATAAATTATTGCAATAAACTGACTTTTCAATAATATACTCATTTATGGAATGGGTCTGTAGGTATTTAAAAATGAAAATAAAAATATATATGTTTTTTAAAATTCAATGGTGAGTCCATATAACAGAAAAAAAGGGATTTTTGTTTCAAGAATAAGCACTAAAGGATCCTCCTTATTCATTATTCATCCAACCATCATTTAAGGTTCCACAAAATGCAAAACCTTTTCGCTGTCACTGTGTCCTGAACTACATCAACTTCAACTTGTTACATTTTTTTTAGATTGGTTCCTTTAAATGTTACCTCGAGTGATAGAGTTTTGCTTCTGCTCCCATCCCACGGATGGCATTTTGATGTTTTGTAACCTAAGTGTCAACAGCCTCTTAGTGACTCCCCAAGACTTCCTCTAAAAGTGTAGATAAAGTCAAAGACTAAAATTTAAACCATAGTCATTCAGAGTGAAGGTCAAAGGCCTGTGGGGAAACATTGCGCCCTGCTGCAGCACTTAAAAACCTCGCCAAATCTCTGATTTTCCAATCCTGTATTAGTTCATGTACAAAATCTAAGTTACACAGTGCAGAGGCAGACTGAGGAGAAAGATTGACCAAAGAGCATTTGATATGGCATAGTTTGAGGCAATCTTTAATATTCCAAAGTTAGAAGATTGTGGCCACTTTACTCTGTCACCTAAATATAAAATCCAAGGAAACTTAAAGCCATCAGAGTTGGGACTTTTTTTTCAAGGGATTTTTTTCTTCTTTTTTTTTGTCTATGCAAACTACTGATATTTATTTATTCATTTAAATCTGGTTATCTTAACTCTCATATTATTCACATATTAAATTCACAGAGTGGACAGATTACTAATAAGATCTTGTTCAATCAATTATGTTTTGAGCAGAGAAAGATAGACTTGTGATACTATAAAGGGAATGATTTTGTTCTCAAACAAAGCAAAGTATATTAATTTGTCCATTAATTTAATTTAAACTGACATCTTAAATTCAATACCTTCAAATGATAAATAATGACTTTCGGTTGTAATCGCAGCACAGAAAGTTGGATTTGTCTGTAATTATTTTTATTTTTTTATTTAACTGATGTCACACAAGTACATCTGTATTCTACACAGGAAATGTAGCAGCTGCATAATGGATTTTAAAGTGAGGGTTTGGAAAATAAGATACGCCTTGTCTTATGTTGGACGCTTTTAGCTATAATAGCGTCTGCTGAGCCCCATCTGCTCTGTGGAATTACTGTACTGTGCATTAAAACGTACTCTTACTGCAACTCTCTGGCTTTCAGCGTTCGCTACAGTTTTTACTTCTGCCTCTTCATGTTGGAGGAAGGCAAGAAGATGGGAATTCACTGACCACCCACCTCCATTTTCTCTTTTAAATTGCTGCTTTTTCTTGTCCAGTTTGTGGCACACAGTGCTTTGGAAAAGCATTCATATACTTTCGTTTTTAATTAACTTCACATTTCGCTTTTTCCTTGTGGTATATTAGAGATGCCTATAAATGTCACATAATTAAGAAGTTGAGGAAACACAATATATGGTTTTCAACATTTTCAAGCAGTCTCCTTAATGTGTTAGATCTAAATAATATCTAGTTCGAAAAAATAACCTGAAGAAGCGACCAAATTCATAAACAGAAGAATGTGAGAATGTGAAAACCTCAGAGGTTTGTTAGTGAATGACAGCGTCTTGAAGATCAAGGAGCACACCAGACATTTCATGGATGAAGTTATGGAGAAGATTAAGCAGAGTTAAGTAAGAAAACAACATTGTGTGCTTTAAAAATCCCCCAGAGGGCTGTCAGATTGGTTAACTATAAATATAAAGAAAATTACTGCAAGCCTTTCAAGTCCTGACTGTGAACTGACAGGTCATACAAGGAGAGGACTAATAAGAGAAGCAGCTGATGAGTTAACTCAGTAGGAGCTGCAGAGATCCACACTGCAAACATGGGGATATAATGTAAGGATAAGTATTAATCAACAACTCAATCTGGCTCATTTGAAACAGTGACTTGAAGAAAATTATTGTTCAATGAATGTTATAAGGTGCGTTTTTCACAGAATGTTTACTTTTTTGTGAGGAAAGCACAGCAAATACTTGGAAGAAGGTTCCCCTTTTGGCCAAACACATCATGGCCAGAGGAAAGAAAATCCTGTTCTAGGTGATGCTAATTTTATGGTGAGATAGATTAAAAAAAGATAGATAAAAACTTGCTAAATGTCATCAAAGACTAAACTGAAAGAAGTTCATTCTACAGTATTTAAACCAACCAAGACATTGTTGTCTGACCTAGTGAAAGAGTTTGAACTTTGTCTCTGTATGTCCAAAACTGATAAATGTGCAAAGATACTTTTATCTGTAGGTTTAATCAGGGAGGTTGAACACAAATGCACACCACACTTTTTAGATTTCTAATCCTTAAGCAATAATCCAAAGTTCCCCCCAAACTTACAATTATGGACTACTTTATTGGTTTATTACATCATCGTCCCAATAAAAATCCACTACTTTGTCCATGTAACATGACAAATTGTGTAAACGTTTAAGTGATAAATGAAATGTTCTGACAAGGATTTGTGTTAGAATTTGAGAGCATCGTTCAATTCCTACTTTTAGGTGCCAATAAAAAAGTCTGACATCTCATTTTGAAATCATTGTTGGATAAATATGTCACATATTTTAACATCCCTTCTCAAAATTTCCTTTTTCTGATGGTGACAGACTGGCACTGTGCAGAAAGAAGGACAGCAGGGGCTCATCATCTTCTGCACCACAACAGCTTCACTTTGCAAAACTTCCCTTTGCCTCAGTGGTGGTCCTGCAGGTGCCGCAGTTAAGGTGTTTAATTGTGACGCAATTAACTGAATGTTTTCTCAGATCACACAAAAAAAGAATATTGCCAAGATAATTACCTTGAACTGAATCGCACCCACCTGAAGTATCAAATTAATGTTTTAAAGCAAAATATCTAAATAGGGCACAGCATAAAGTTTTACTAGAAAAACAAATGTTGATGCTTTCATTCTTTTAATACACTTGCTTGTGCGTCATTCCCCTTTATGACCAGTGTTTCCAGTGTGACGCAGCCATGAGATTCTCGCACCTTAGCACGTGTTTAAAAAAGGAAAAAGAAAGCGCTCACTAGCTAACACCTTGATTTCCCCAGAGACAGTATGAAGACTTTCCTTTCATTGAGAATTTTTGATTTTCTTCAGGGCTGTTATTATACATTGACCTTTTTATAGCAGCGTGTGAGAAACATTCTTGCTTTCATCTGACTGAACATTATTAAAAATGTCCTAGCTCAACTGTTCAGATAAAGAGTCCAAATCTATTTCAGTGACTTAGCAGCACAACACATGATGTCCTAACACCAGGAAATGTTTTCAAATGGTGTTTACATGAAGTGTTAAGATTTCCTTTGTCACTGTTTTACAAATGTCTTCTGTACGACTCTGTTTCGCAGCTTTGAGAGTGCCTGAAAAGGAAACTTCTTTCAGAAGGAAAGTCTTTTCAAAACTAGAGGTCTCTTTTTGTGATGCAGTAATTTCAATATAATTTATATTGCACAGTGAAACTCATTTGATTGAATAGAAAGGATGAAATTATGTTGTATGCATAATTAAATATAATCATGAGAAGAAAAACTGTGCAGTCAATTATTTTTAAACAGTTAGCTTTCTAGGTATTCAAATCAACTCGTTAATTAGGGCTAAATCAATACGAGTCTTTTTTGTTTCATTCTTCTGATTTCAATAGCAAGTTTGATGTTTATACCTGAAAATATTTTTTTTTCTGTCAATTTATGTGCTGTTCTGTTGTAAATAGGAACTGGATTTTTTTAAATTATTCATTCAAAGTGTCCTCCAGCAGGGTGAGGAGCTGATTTACTAACACTTGCATTTGTAAATTACATGGTATTGATCACAGCTACTCTTAGTTGATGACATTTCAATAGGGAAAATGCTTTGATCATATTAGATAAATAAAACTGGAGGTCGTGCTTGAGGGGAGGCCTGTTGAAGAATACGTCCCCCCACCTTCTTCCTGCCCAGGTCAGTGTAGGAACTGATGATTTTATTCTCCTATCATCAGAAAAAAAACAGAACTGTAAACTAAACAAACAGTGTTCTTATCACGGTTTTCAGTTGCCTGTACCATAGATACTACTTGTATGAAAAACATATTTTCTACATCTTTTGACTTATTCATTTTGTCTTGTCTAGCCTGTTTCATCTCTAAAATATTACCAGTAATATTATGATGAGAACAATCATTTCCGGTGTGGGTGAAGGTGATTTGTGGTTTTTTATTTTGTTCTGAAATGAATAAAGGTGGCTTCAGGAAAATCGACTGAAAAGAAACAAAGCGTGACTTATTCTCTCATTTTCAAACCCCGGGGTACTCCAAGGTTGCCATGGTTAGTGTTTATCTTATCAGTTATCATTTATATTAAAAAGAAACCAATTAAAATCAGGTTTTTCATTTAAAACTTAGCCAAATTATGTCAGAAAACACACCTACGGATTAGGGTGTTTTAAGTCTGATCAGATTCATCACATTAGGCAAAGATGTTTGCCTCTGAAAGAGTTCCAAAGGAGAATAAATCATTATGAATCACTGAAAAATAAATACAAATTTCCCTAAAATTCAAATGTGCCACAGCACCGAGGAAACAATATCCAGCTGTGAGGTATTTATGCCTCCAGGTGGAAACGTACAGCCACTGGCCCTGAACTTCCTGTAATGACATCAGAGACCACCAGTCCACCAGGGCAGGCATCAAATGGTGTTTATCACTCAGCAATATTTTCCCTGTCTTTCTTTTTTTTTTCTTTTTTGTTAGTGGGAAATGTTTCCTGTGCTTTAAAACATCCCAGTGGCGATATATCAGAACAAACATCTTTCTTTTGTCTTTTTTTTCCCCAGGTGGCTTCACAATGTTAGGGTTCCTATTTAAAACAAATATTCATCAAAAATGCATATGCAGGATATGCTTTTATTTAGCACAGACACAGCTATCGCTAAAAAAATGAAACGATTTTATTCCGGAGAATAGCCTGCCTGATAATTGAATCTTAGTAGAGATTATTAACGCACAACCTTGGTAAACAACCTTGGTAAAATAAGGAATTTTGCTGTTTGCAAAGAAAGCAAAAAATATTAAGATTGTTTGGAAATTGGAAAAAAAAAAACTGAGGTGCATCATTTAGTAAGCATGTTCAGTGTTAAAGTTCATCCCAACCGGAACAGAAAAATTAACAAATATGGCTCATCTGCTGTGGCCACGAATAAACATTTACTCTTCAAAACAAATATGGCAGCACAGTAAAGGTGGTTGGTCATAATGGGTTGCAACATATTTAACCAAAACGAACATATCAGCACCTCATACTAACTATTAAGGATGGTGGCAAAGGGACAATAGTATATCTTTCTGTACATTTTATACGATTACATCTCTGGTCATTAGTTGCAAAGTCGTTGCACATCCACTCTATTAGATTTCCTTCATCCCTGTCAAAAATGATAATAGTCACGTGCAGTGACAAATACATGAACCTCCCAACGTGAGTGGCCTTGGAGGGGAGCGCTCCAGCTGTCCTTGACCTTCTTCACTTCGACTACAGTGAGGTGATGATTGGAAGATACACAGCAGGAGGTTATGACAACTACTAATAGCTGCTACTTATTGATTTTGACATAATTTATCTAAAAAACAGCAAAAAACAAAACAACAAAAAAAAACACATTTAACTGCGCCTTTAAAGCGATAGTAAGAACGGCGGATATTAGTTGATTTTTCATTTTTTGCTAATTTAGTTTAGTGGTTGGAGTTATCAATCGTATGTATTGTTTTTAATTTCCTGGAGGACCAAATATGTAAGTAAATTGCCTTTGATTCAAATGCTAAACTAACTAGACATGTGAAATTTGCATTTTAGTTAATTACAAGTAGACTGAGCTCAAAACAAGAGTGCCTTTGAATACTGTTGGCTTGTTAAGTCTTCAAGCTACTTCATTCCAAACCACATGTCTGTTGACTTTTTCCATCACATCAAATGAATCGTCACACTCATTAAATATCCGCTGAAGTTGTGTTGCTGAAGTGTGTGCACGTGTTTCCTCCTGGAAATCTCAGCCACACCTGAGATGGGCAGGTGTGGGTGGGTGGGTCTAAGGAACCTCCTCTTCATCTCAGTTTACACCCAATTGTGAACCTATTTTAAACTTTTACCTTTCCCCCTGAAGGGGGGAGGAGCCAAACCGGTTTCCTCCTCCAGCCGTCACTTCTCCCGAATGTTCATACGCTGAAAAATAATAATAAACCTTTTCAGTTACCTTATTGTGTCTGTAATTGTTGTTTGCTACAGAGCCCTATTGCCAAACATGACATTTCAGTTCAGTTTATGAGTTCAAATTTGAGCTGCAGACTGCTGTGCTTTTGTTTTGAGTGGACATTGTGATATGCAACTTTTGTCTGCTGCTGTGTTCTCTATTTTTGTGCTTTATGTGTATTTGATTGCTTCCATATTCACCAGTACCAGAATTGGTAATGAGCTACATTACCAATTCTGGTAATGTAGCTCATTACCAGAAGCCTGGACAAAGCATGCAAAGCATACAAGCTGACTATCTAAATTAAAACTAAGATGCTGATGTCAGTCATTGCACTCAGTTACCTCTAGTATATAAAGTGAGATTAACTTTTAGAAAATAAAAACTGGAAGGGATTGTTACAATAAAAGTGCAAAGCAGTACATCTGCTTTCCTCCCACACAGAAAATCCTTTTATCAAAAATATCCAACAAAAACTTCTAATAGCAGCTTGTAAATGTCGTCTTCTGCATTACAGTGAAGCTGTCAATGTCATATTTATACATCTTTAAAAGGTAAGGCTTTTTTGTGTCGTTAGAACAAACGTATGGCAGCGAATGTAAAGGCAATCATTACGTTTTTTTAGTCCATTAAGTAAACTCAAAATGGAAATACAAAGTAAGCAAGAGAATGACTCACGCCTGTGCATTTTGTCATCTAAAGTTACAGTAGAAGTTTGTACTTAAAACTTAAAGATAATTTTAAGAGATAAGAATGGCTCAGAAACCTTCTGACTCTCATTGTCATTTTATGCAGCTAAACAGCTTGAATCGCTTCAGAATCCAAAATAGACAATAATTATTCAGAATTATTGAAAAATGTCAAAAATTCAAACTTGTGATATTTATTAGACATGCTTTATTATATTACATGACATTGCACAAACAAAATTGAAGCAGAAAACTTTAGTTGTACAGATAAATAATAAGCTGTACATAAACTTTAACACTGCGTGATTCAGAGAAAGGCAGAAAAAAAGAGCAATTAGTATAAATTATGTACACTTTATAAGAGACATCTGACAGCCAGAAGAGTTATCGTGGATATACTCTAGCCTTCTACTAAGAGGTAGCTCATCCGTCATGCCTACCTGTAGTAAAAAAGCAATGCTGAATTTCGTAATGATTCTATTATGATAGTCATTACTCAATAATCTGCAAAAAACAACCACAAGCAAGAACTCAGTGCCTTCCAATGTCAGCTACAGTCATATATATTTTAAATAACAAATTGTAGATTCACTAAAAACAAACAACATGTTTACCGATTGTTTTCTTTTCTATAACAGAATTTTGACACTCAAATATCATTGTACATAATTGTGCCCATTCACACTGGCACAATTATTAACCATGTTGAACACAATAATGATCGCTATTTTCTACATTTCTCACACACTCAACAATTAAATAAAGCTTCCAGTTGATTTTATTGTGAGCCATAAATCTGGATCTTGCAGTCGTGACTCATGCATGTCCAATTTAAAATAGAAAGAAGTGAACAAAAACTGAACTCTCTGGAGACGGCAAATTAAAAAAACACACTTAGAAATGAAATGTGATAACGTTTCATATTTACTACACAGCAAAACATTTTAGCATAAACCTCATAAAATGTAGCAATGTCTCCAAAAGGCAAAAAAGAAAGACCTTATAAAAATCATTTCAAAATAAAAGGAATTAAATATTAAATTGTCCAGAAATAATATTATTGCAAGCTTGGATTGATTCGTAGAGACACAAACTTCTTATATGTGAAACGATACTTTTACATATTGAATTATCAATTTCTGATCATTTTTATGTCATTATAAATTGTTGCAGTCTCTCAGTTATTTCACCTACAATATAAATAGTGACTACAGAAATATTCTACTTTGCACAAACAATCTTCTGTATGCGGCATTCAGGCAAAATCTTTGCTGACTTGATATTTGTGATTCATTTCTGAATGATATTTTGTAAAGGTTTGTTGTAACAAATCTTGATCATAAACCATTTTCTTTCAATTTGTTCATGTTTCTTTTCCATTTATGTGTCATTGATTCTTTCTTTTTGCACTTTCTATTTTCCAAGCAAGCAAAGAAGAGTCATGCCATCGGCTGAACTTCAGCCAAATATATATTCTTTAATGTACTTTTTTAAATCTACCACATAAAACAGATCAATAAACAGCCTATAGATTTGTTTTTCTCAAGGTTTGTATGCACAGAAAAAAAAAGATAAATATCTTTTATACAAACATTTACTCAGACGTACCATGTCTGTACATTCATAACACCTTAAGGCAATGGTGGCCTGGCAACTGTGATTATTCGAGTAAATCTAAATGTGCCCTCGAATGGTTCTCTAACCATTAATGTTTATCTGAGGTCTTGAACATACATGCACATAAACACAACATCAATGATCCCTTTGGTCACCCAAAACATCAATACTAAACCAAATATATAGACGACATGTCAGTTTATACCAAATATCTACATTTTGCACAGTTCTGAAAATATGTTGAAGATGCATAATAGACATTCTTCTTCTTTTTTTTAGTGTTTTACATCCAGATGCAAAACACACTGAGCGCAAGAAGTAATAAGCAATAAAGGTTCGCTATGCTGCCAAAAATATTCATGTTGACTTTCCAAGTTGTTGCCTAGACATAACTTCATCCAACCCAACCACCTTGATTCCCTTGATTATGTTGCGGTATATCATTTTAGCATTTCATTCCTTCCAAAATAAATAAACCAGGCAGTAATTTAAATCATGAATGCAAAACATAGGGGAAAACAAACTATTTGACAATGGAAAAAAAGCAATTTCCTAGTTGACTCAAATGACATCTTTTATGAAAGTTGCGATAATGAAATGATCATTTTCATTTACATGGACAGCAACTGCATCTGAGTGCTCAGCAAATAAATTCACTGTCTGCCCAGAGTTTTCATTTCAGCCTTTCAGAGCTGGAAAAATAGATTTCACAGTGTGTTCGTATCCCTTTCCATCTCATCTCTGCAGAAAGATTGGTGCACAGATGGAGACTTTCACATTGACCGGCAGATATTATAACAGAACTGATGGAGGGAAAAACCACTGAAAAAAGGATTGCAGCGCCAACAAAAAGTGTAAAAATATAACCAGTCAGCAACTTCTATTTGAATTTTTGTCAAGAGGATCTCTAAATGGCTAATAGGTCTAGGATAAAGTACATGTCTGGTATAAAATTGAAAACCTTTTCATTGTCTGAATTTAGTTTTTACATGTTCATTAAGGGTTTAAAGTAGATTTATTTTAAGCTGAGATTGATAAGCATACAGGAGCTAAACTCATGAGAAATTGGTTTGTATGCTTGGTTTGTATGCAGTGTTATTGTTAGGAAAGCTATAAAAAGCACAACAACATGCAAATAGGATGTAAGTCCAGGATTTTAAAATAAATAGTTTTTGCTTTTGGAAATGAAAAAATTAACTAATAATTGGTGAGCCATCACAGTTTTACCAGTAACTCTCTCACTCTAAGGAATAAGTGTGATCCTAAACATTTGAGGTGAATGTAATACTTGCTTAGATCTAATGCATGCTTCAAGAATAAATTAATCAAATTAATTTGAATTGCATATTAAATTCTGTAAAAATTGTCCTTGTCTTCTTTAGACTGCCGACGTTCACGTTTATATTATGTTTTGGGAATCATTAACTGTATCTCTGGCCATCTTGTGAAATGTGCTCCTGTCGTACCTGAAGATGTGGCTTACAAACAACCAAACCTTAAAAAAGGCATTAAGTGACATGGTGAATGCAATCAACAATCAAAATGATGAAAAATAACCCTAAACTGAAGTGCCTTGATAGGTTTGAAGCATCGACATATTATTCTAAAATTTCCTTGCCTATCTTACCATCCTATAAAAAATGCTTCACTATGAATGGACTCCTTGTAAATAACAAGTAAACTTGTTTTGGAAAACATCAACTTAAAAGTATATTTTTTATGTAACTATGCCATCAGTTAAAACTCTGGCAGAAACTTTATATTAATATAAAATCACCTGTATTGCTGCTTTATAATCTGCATTTCTCACTTTAAGAAAAAAATCCAACACTGATTGTAAAGCAAAGTGTCTTAAGAGCTCCTCTTTGGTGAAAGTGTCCTTATTGCTCCCCTGCAGCTTTGCCCCGGGCACCTTTCCCTCAAAGACAAGTTTCAGGTAAAAGTCAAGTCTCTCATTAACACAAGAACCCACTTAATGCTATGGTTTAAGAAATGCAGTATGCTGTAAAGTTTGGAGAACAAAAGCTGGGGATTGTATGATGAAAAATCTATTAACAAGATGTGATTACCAGAGGTTAATTATGACAAAGTAAGTAAGAGCTCGTCTCCACTCGAAGGCCAGGTCATTGTCTGACTAAACCTGATTGATTACAGTGTCATCCCTAGTGATCAGGTGACTTTATTACAGTTTGTTGCTCTTTGAATTATTAAACATTATTGACTCAATTATTGACTCAGTGACCATATTTATACTTTCCTATTCTGGGTTTATTGTGTCAAAAAAACACAACAGTTGTGAAGTTGATGTTATGTTTTTTCTAATCAATCCTTATTCTGACCCTTATTTTACTAAAATTTAAAATACAATTGAACCCAAAATTGTTCTTAAACCTGTCAGAAAATGCATTTATTTTAATTTTGCCACCATGTTTGTGTTTAATGTGAAACAAGACAGGCATTTCTCAAAGGATAATAATTACATTATGTCTAAAAAAAATATGAAGACTGAAAAATGTTAAATCTGTAGGAACTCCAAATGTGTTGTATGAGAAATCTAGAGAGTCATGATTGAAAATTAAAGTTGTAAAAGCCCCATGTCTTAATCAAAAGAGACCAAAGCAAAATTTGAACTATTTAAATTGTTTTTTGGTGACAAACTCAATAAGACAAAGATAATGGTACTATCTTAAAATATAAAAACATTTCTTATTCTATTCTGGATTATAACACATGATTAAATAACTATAAGCAATGCTGTTTTGGGTTTCCTGCTGCTCCTCTGAGGAACATTTACAGGCGTATAATAACACAGTATTACATTTTAAATAGGTTGTTGGCAAAAACAAGTTTGTTTTACCTTCAACCGAATCAATTCAGTTGGTTTAGATCAGTGCTTGCAATTATTTTCCTTGTAAGGAGCTCAGCTGAAGGGCTTTCATTAACTCTGAGCACTTCTGTACACACTACTTAATTCATATGGAAATTAAACGTGTCAACAAGATATGCAGCAGCTCTTTATCAGTTTCAAAAGAGGGAAATACCCCAGTATCCATATCTATTTTTAATTTAAGCGTGGTTGACGCAAGCACAGCCACACAAAAAACACACTTATTATCACAATAACTAGTTAAAGAGGGAAAGCTGTGCATGTGTGTGTGTGTGTGTGTGTGTGTGTGTGTGGTGTGTGTGTGTGTGTGTGTGTGTGTGTGTGTGTGTGTGTGTGTGTGTGTGTGTGTGTGTGTGTGTGTGTGTGTGTGTGTGTGTGTGCGTGTGTTGAGGAGTGAGGGGGAAGGGATGGTGGTATCAAGAAATAACAGCCTATGTGACCCCCAGGGAAATCACTTGCTTACAGCTCTCCGGGAAATAAATACACTTTTCAAGTGCAACTCATAAACAACAAGCCAGACGGCTGAAATACAGTATGTCTTCAATGAGGGGTATGTTATGTCCTGGCTGCAGTTCAATGAGTTAAATAACTTTGATTACTGGAAAATGATGGATGTTTCTCAGTGTTTAACAAAGGGATCCACGGCATTTTTGTGTTAAAAACAATATCTTTTTCTTTTTATACTCTCAGTATGTTTTGATGTGCTAATTTTAGATCGGATTTATATATCTTCATGCATGTTGCCAGTTGTACCTCCATCAAGCCTAAATGATGCAAACAGCTAGATGAATGTGGGGTTCTTTTGTTTCAGAGATAATCAACTGTTCATGTTGCTACTTTGTCATCTGTGTGAAAGGATGTCTCAGAGGGTTTGAACGCTTTGTCTAGAAGATGCTAACTGCCTCCTGGATTATTTCAATGTGCCTCTGGGCAAGGAACTTAACACCAAGCTACCTACTGCACATCCATGTCTAAATGTTCATGAGTGCAATGGATGGATGTGGCTCCAGTGATAAGGGCTTTGATTGGTCAGTATAAACAGACAAGTGCTGTATATTTTCAATACGTTACCATTTCCTTTATCAGGCACACCTTTATAGTATCAGACTGAACCTCCTTATGCCTTCAGGGCTGTCTTAATTTGTTATAAAATAGATTCAACAAGAATGATACATTCCCCAGGGATTTTGGTCCATTTTGACAGGATAGAGTCAAGCAATTGCAAATTTGCTGACTGACCATCCAGAAAGTAGGTTTCCCATTTCCGCACATCCCAAAGGTCCTTTGTTTGATTGAGATTTGGTGACTGTGGGGGTCACTGGAGAAAAACTCCTCTTCTCTCTCTCTCTCTCTCTACCTCTCTCTCCTCTCTCTCTCTCTCTCTGTCTGTCTGTCTGTCTCTCTCTCATTCTCTCTCTGTCTGTCTGTCTCTCTCTCTCTCTGTCTGTCTCTCTCTCTCTCTTTCTCTCTTTCTTTCATTAGAAATACTTTTTCCTTCCTTCTCATTTTGCTGCGCATTAAATATTTCTCTGCTTTGGACCATTTGCTATGCAGAAGTTGTTTGTGTGAAAATCCTAGTAGTTTCTAAAGAGCTCAGACCACATCAATCATGCTTTGCTCAAAGTCACTTTAATCATTTTTGGTTCCCTCTTTTGTTGCTTTGTTTGACCTCCAGCAGCTCATCTTCATCATATCTAGATGTCAAAATGCAACCAGTAGTTGCTATGTGACGGACTGAGTCTTTACTTGCGTCAGCGAGATGCAGATCCTTTCTGTGACAATGAATTTAAACATCTTTGTTAGTCAAATAAAGTTCATGACTGACATGTTGAACTCAGAAAACGCCACGCTAAAATGTCTAGCGCTACGCAACAATGACCCACACTCTTGGTAGGTCATTCGTCTTGAGATTGACAGCCCTGTGCTTCTGTGCGCTCAGTGAAATATGTTCTCCAGTTTAGCCTGGTAGGTCTGAAGCTGAAACACATTTAGTGTGAAGGGACTATGTCAGTGACAAACAAGGCAGACATGACAAAGAGGAGCCCCTAAAATCTGGCATCCACTCTGTAGCCCACAGATAAGCTCAGTGCTGATAGAAAGTCATGAGCTCATTCATGAAGCTGCACCAGGCAAATACATTCATCAAAGGGCAACTCTGACTTTTGACATTTCCTTAAAACCGTAGATATTTCTGATCGTAATCTTCCTCGCATATGTGGCCAATTCACAAACCAGCAAGTACAGGTTGGATGGGATTCAGCAAGATAATAATGTACAGGTTCTGTTTGTAAGACTAAGTTCAAAGAAGGGAAGAAATCCGACCAGTTTAACAAAGCTCTGAAATGAAGTCTTTGTTGTATTCAGAAACATGTCCTATACTCAAAAACCCCTATGCCTCAATTTAAAATAGAGGTTTCTACTTTTCTTTTGCTTTATTTATGATTGGATGTTTCATAGCAAGTCTTTCTTTTTATCTAAGGTGAGCGGACTTCATGGAGGACCTTTATGTTTGACTTCAGAGGAGTATTGGCCAATTTTGGTATTTTTCTACCCATTTTTTTTTGTACCTGGTATTAGACATTTCATTTAGGTCATATGGATCAATTTGTACCCTCTTTGGAGATGCTTCCTCACAGAATTCTCTACCAATGATCTGAGGTATTTTTAATATTTTAATTCTAACCTACAAGAACTGTGGTTATGTGACTCCAGTAAGTCAGAAGGAGGTCATGCAGTTTGCTTCATGACCCCTCATGCGTCTTAAGACAGACGCAGTGGTAAAGACAACAAGAATGAAATGATTAGTTATGGAGATGCAATAGAAGTAAGGTGGGTTAAAATTGTAACACTAAATATAAAATTGTGGTAGGAATTGGTGAAAAACAAAACTGACAAAGTAACTCAATCATTATGTCTCATTATACAGAACAGAATAAATTGTTTGCTTTGTTGCACTGACTGGTGTTTTTATTTTATTTACATTCAAGGATCGTGATTGGGTGATTAAACCTCCTGGTTAGGAAAAGATTACTGTTTTTAAACAGTGGGCACTGGGTGGATCTGTTGGTGGAGATTTTCTTTCCTCCATGTTTTCTGTCTACGGTTCAATAGAGGCCACTAAAATCTCTCTAAAAAATAGCCTTTCCTCAAGGTCCATCAATAAGGTGAAAAGTTTTAAACAGTTTTATGACTGCTTTTAAAAGTAACAGTCCTGAGATTGAACTCACTTTCTGCTTATAGTACAAGCACTAGGCGAAAAACTTGATTCAACTCTTGAAAAATAATTAAAGGGATAGTTCACATTGTTTAAAGTCATCTGGAAGTGTTCACAGTGAATTTGTATGAAGGTGAAATGTTAATAGCTAGCCTATTTGGCTTATAAAATAAAAACAAACGTTTAGGTTAATATTTCAGATCACATTTGTGACTGTTTTCTCAACTTAACATATGTAAGACTTTAATTAAGTTGGCCAAATTAATATTAACCAGGAAGTGTGGAGGAAATATTTGAATTTGATTACATGTGGTATATTTTTCCAGATCAGAAAAGTTGATCTACTAAACCCTATAATAACACAGAGATGATTAAGACAACAGTGACAGAGCCAACCACTGCCTCTTACGTGTCAACACAACACAAATATTAAGGTTTTTCAGCTTGAAATGTTACCAGCTGTTGCTTGCCAAGCTTGCCAAAAAGAGATGTCAACAAGACTTCCACATCTCTATCTTTACTTTTCTAAGAAGTCACTTTATGAGAATCTGATAAGAACTTCACAGAACCTTGCTTTAAAAGCTATAGTGTCTTTTTCTATCTAAATTTTCATTTTTAGTCCAAGTTGCACCATGAAAACCAAAACTGAATTATTTTATAATATTCAATACATCAGAAATGAAAAAGGGCCAGTTAAATTGTGCTCTTTCATTTAATATGTTCATTGAAATACTAAGTTTCTACACAAGACACATTCTATAGAAACAGAATATGTGGCACAGATTGGGTTATATAGTTTTTCTTACATCGTAGCAACAAAATAATAGAAGAGATGAAAAGTTTCTATTCCTAACATATTTTCACAGAAGAACTGTACAACATAAAGTTTATATGATATTCCAAGTGGCCAACATTGCTCTGTATCTTTTTCACCTGTTGAACATTCAGCCTACTTCATCAGTTCTAATAAACATATTTCATAACTTGAAGTATTTTTTTTCTCCACAACAAACCCTTAAACTTTCCATTTGCCTGCTACTATGATGCCAGTAATAAATGAGGCAGATCGACACAAAACCGAAGCAGCATTGTTTTTCAGAAGCAGGCACTTACGCCACAAGGCAATTAAAATACCATCATTAACACATTCAATTTTACACTGACAGTAGAATATAAAACACAGTTTTTAAGAAGGTTGACCTCCTTCTGTAGCTACAAAATGACATGTAACTAATAAAGCCTTCCTCTGTCATATATATATTAGAGTTTATTACTCCTTTGCTTGAGTTTAAACCACAGATGTTAATCGACATGCACCACTGTAAAGATTTAAGCCAAGAATTTGCCTTCAACCACTCTGACAAGAAATAATTACATACTGCATTTTTGTGCTTTTTTATAGCTCTATAAAGATTTTCACACTGCATGATTGCGTTTCATTTCATATGTTCTATGATTGCACCTATGAGCACAGCACTGGCCTAAAAACAAAGGACGTGGGTATTGTGTTGCTGTAGAAACCGTCTTCAGCAGGTTCCCATGGTGCTGACTATGGTGTAACTGAACCTGGACATGGATGCCCCGGCTGCCAAACCGTCCTCCTCGTTGTCACGTGGCCTACAGCGGCGGCAATGTTGACAGCAAGGCGCAAAGCAGCAAGAGAAAGTGCCGAGCAGGGCTTTGCGGAAGCGCATGTTCATGAAGCAGTAGATAATTGGGTTGACACAAGCAGAGGTGTAGCTCAGCAAATGGATGAAAGCAATGGGCGTCCCAGAGAGGGCACGTTCGGCGGTGACGTTATCAAAAGCCCGCCAGGTGTTGACACAGTACAGAGGCATCCAGCAGAGAAAGAACAGAACAACGATGACCACTAGCATACGTATGACTCGCTTCTTGGCCTCCAGATTGGCTCCCGATGTGTTGCTGCGGGGTCTGTGTATCTTCATGGACTGGGTTGATGCAGACATGGGGTTCATCTCCATTGAGCTTGGACGCACACAAACATAGCAGCCGTCTTCGTCGTCAGGATTATTAGACCCACAGGAAGTCAGTCCATTCTTCACATCTGCAGGAGGACAGCAGCGTCAAAAGTTTAGGTATTTGTGTGATTGTTAAATGTAGTGTTTTGGATTGATAGACTGACAAGCAGAAGTTTTATCAAACGTTATGGTTTTGCTCTATGAGGAAAAGCACTTTACCACACTCCTCTTGAGCACCGTGCTAAGACAGAGGAAGGGGTTAAAAAAGGTCTAAAACCTGAGAAATACACAAAATATTTAACCTACATAGTCATTGTAGGAAATGTTTTCAACTCTAGTACAGGATAAAGAGGAAAAAATGGTTTTTAATATGCATCAATTTATGTTAAATTTCGCTATGACTATTTAAATTCTTCAGAAGTTTATTTTTAAGCTTGACCGAAGTTCATTAGTACCTTAAATCTCTGAATAAAATGTCTAATTCAGACTGAAAATTTAATGTTTATTATATTCCACTTGAGTATAATAAGCATTAATAAAAATTATCTTATGACAAATGTAGGGGAAAAGGGGCTCAATATCAACATGTAATATTACTTATTTGTATACAAAAAAGCAGATAAAGACTTTGGTTAAGTTGGAATAAAGCATTTGAGACATAATTATTTGAGTTCTCAAGATTTTAAAAATTTAATTTTGTGGTTTGATCCTAAAGACCAAACTGTCCTTAATAGTGTAGCAGGAAAATATACAGTAATTTACTTCAAGAGAAAATTAAAATTTTCAAAATTAAGCAATGCCTGTTTTTGTTTCATCGTAAAACAAATGTTTTCTTCCACTGGTTTAAGAATGTCTTCAACTGGTAATTATTATAATTGTCCCTTTTCCCTGCAGCAGGCTGGATTGATCCCTCTGGTGACACATGCACCTATTTGTATGGTTTATTATGAGTGAGTCATGATTCTGCAAAAACCAGCTGCTCAGCAGCAAAAAGAAACTTCCATTTCCAGCTGAAATGCAGTAATAGCTCATAAGAGGATTTTGAAATTTATCAATGATATTTAGTAATAATTTTACTTCAACAAAGAGAAACGTCCAACAATAATATTTGGAGAGCCAAAAGGTTACAATTAACTAACAAAAGACTGTTCGACTGGAACATAGATGAATGTTTTTCCAATTACTACATTGTACTGTTCCCGTTTACCTTTTATATGTTTTGTAGAAGAAAACAGAATACAAATAGATTGCAATGTCCGAGCCTACAGTTTTACAGGAAATTGAACTCCATAACCCAGCACTACCCAGAATTTCGCCCCTCTGGGTATTATTCCCAGAAATATGTGTTTGTCTGCAAAAATTTTGAACTGAATTTAACATAATGATGAACTGTTTTTGACAGTATTAAAAATTATTCATAATTAGTAGCATAAGCAATGGAAATGGAATGAAACATTGCACTATGTCTCACAAAAGGGGTCGATATAGTGCAGGTGAAAGATGCAAAATTATTATGTTGTTAAAATATATGTAGGGTCATCGAATCTTAAATAAGACAGAATTATATACTTAAAAAAATCATGGTTTTATTTTTGAAAAGTCATAAATTATAAAAATGTATACAGAAACTAAACTCTATTAAAACAACAAGTTACACATTTTACTTTCAAAGCACCATTTTAAAATTGAAAAAACCTGTATGAGGACTGTAAATATAATATTAACACTCCTGCGGTCTTAGCACAACGCTCAGTTGGAGAGCGGACAGCTTGGAAGTGTCCTGTTAGAATGTCAGTTCCTGAAACCACACAGAAAAACCTCAGAATAACAAAGCCGAGGTCAGCGCAACCCCTCTGGACTGTGCACGGTGTAAAAAACTTGCAGTGTCAAATCTATAATCTGAAACTTTTCTGAGTAAAAATAATTGAATAACTGATTGACACCACACGTTTTCAATTTAGGAGGACTATGCTGGATATTCTAACTAAAAATAATAATTCAGTTTATTTACTTCATTTTTTTCATTCCTCTAAAGGTTTGTGCTTTCAAAAGCAAAGGCAAGCTTGATAGTACATGCAAATCTGATCTACAAATAACGCACAAGCAGGATTGCATCAGCAAAATGAGGAGAGCATAAATAAATAACTAGCATCATGACATACATGATTCTGACATAATATTCTGATTATCAGAAAGCCCAAAATTCTGGTAGGAGGATATAAAAATGTAATGACTTACCACTCCCAATGTGATTTACCAAACCTGAACCAGATTGCAGGTGCTGCTTTTACTTGTATGTTCAGCACATTTGAAAAACAGGCACAAATTCTCACCTAAAACTGTCTGTGGTCACTGTACCGGAAAGGTGGATAAATAGCAAATGGTATTACCAGTAGATTCTTTGTTGAGGGCGGTCTCGGATCGGATGCCTTGATAAAGCTTCCTGGAGATCAGTCCATAGGCAACAATCATCACCACTCCTGGAATTGCGAACAGCACAAGCAGGAGAAGAACATTCCTACAAGGGACACATTTACAACTAAGATAAAGACAGATGTTTGTGCTCATTTCCATCAGAAAGAAATTAAAACTCTTCAGCCTGTAACAAAAACTAGCTGTCTTGCAGTTTCACTTCAGAACAACATTGCTTTCGAGTATGTTGCCACTTGGTCACACCCTCTGACTGTTAAGACCTTTTACATAGCTCCTATTGCTAAAGAGCCAAGAAAATGAATATTATTTAAGTAATATTATTGATTGTGATATTATTTGTCATATGTCTCAACAAGAAACCTTGGTGTTTTGGCCATTTACATAATGTTTGCAACTTGTAATTTCTATTAATTTAGTTTTTTATTTTTGGAAAGTTAGAATTAAGTCTGTAGTTAATTTGTAAATTAGAATTGATTATGTTGGTAATTGGTTAGCCCCTCCCATTAATTTAGGTAATTAAAAACACACAGGGTGCTTGGTGGAGGCATTGTTTTGCAAATGTCTGGGGTGTACGGGAGGGTTGGTAAATGATTTTTTTGACCATTTCACTTACATTTCATTTCATTTTCCATTTGACCTGTTACTTTGCACTTTTTACTTGAAACGCCATGTTAAGTTTAATTTCATTTTCGACTAAGATGTAGGAAATTTTTTGATATTTATTTTGTTACTAATTTTATAAGAAATAAAGAATCTAATGAAGAGGAAGTGCGTTCAAATCAAAACCCACCTGTTAACACATACGGCCTTAGTTGGAGTATTGGAAGCTAGAAGGCCGCGACACTTGGGATCACATAAAAAAAATCGGATAACTATGAAACTCATATCTGGTAGTCCTATGTGATTTACAAAGTGGATAAACTAACTGTAACAAAAAGGTTAATATCAATCTTTTTATTTCTGACTCATTTATCCCTAGTCTAATAAAGACAAAAGCAGATGTTTCCCGTATATTTTTTTTTCTGACTTTTCTCAAGGTTAATTCTTTATCTCCAGAAAACCACGGGGAAACATCTACTCCCTGCTTCTGTACTAGTCATATTTTGTATCATGTTGCCCCTTTGGAGGCAATTAGAAATCATCCAAACACAGAAATAAGGCGTTTTGAAATCTCAGTCGTCAATAATGAATATGTTGATGTCATGCAATGGTTGCAGTTGACTATAATTTTGGCCTTAACTGAATGTTAATAAACTTGGCTAAAATATTTATACGTTTTAAAAAAGCATGACGGCAACAAAAAGATGTCAGATTTTCATAGTTGAAACAAAGAGCACACATTTTTTTGTAACCCTGTGAATTTCTACCAATACTGATTCAGTAGAAGTTTAAAATTAACTATCTGCTTTTGTTCTGTCTCACAAGGGCTACAATAGGACGCAAAGTTCTGCACAATACAGAGTTAGTTGGTTTTTAGTGAAGTGATCCAAGGCATGCATAATTTACAATTACGTCTCATTACTGCAGCAGTATTATAAACCCAGCAGAACACCAAAACCTCCACCTGCATGCATGTGTGCTGTAATTACTCTTTCACTTTGACGTTGTTTACTTATGTCCTCCATTCTTATTGATTTGTCTCTGAACGATTTAAAATGGGTTCAACAAAAGATCAATAAAACGTGTAGCACTGTAAATAGAGTTAGAAGTCATTTTTGAGATCCCTTTTGCTTTATCTCAAAACAAATGACTGGAGATGGTCAGTTGGAATAGATCATAAAGACATCTAGACAAAAGTCTTTCCAATTTAAATTATTATAAAAATAACCATATAGGTGAACTTATGATTAGGAACATAATCAGGTACATTTTAATATTTTACTGCTCAGATGGTTTATTTCTTTCTGAAATAATTGATAGTGTTTTACCATAATTAGATTGAAAGCAAATATATAATTTTGTTTCACTTTTTTTTTTTTTTTACAAAACTTGGATTTTAATGGATTATTCACATTCATGAATAATCAACCCAGAGCTAATTGATGTCTGGACTGGAGTTCTTTTATCACCAGCAAGCCTTTCTACATGTGTGGTTAACAGAATCATGTCACATGAATATAAAACTAGTTAAACAAGTTGAATCTTCACAAAGTTGCAGTTTTTCCCAGTAGGCTATCATCTCCAAATAAAAACAATGTAGAACAAAAACACTCACCAGATCTGCTCTGCCGTTGCAACAGGCCACTTGTGGCGACATTGGTGTGCCGTGGTGTTGTCAGGACGCTTGAATGGCCTGAGGTGACTGACGATCGGGTAGGGGATCATGATGATGAAGGCCAGCACCCATGTAACAGCAATCACCCGGTAGGCATGGGACTGGGTCTGCCACGCCCGTGACTTCAGAGGCTTGCAGATGGCACTGTAGCGCTCAAGGGCTATGGCAACTAGGTTAAATGTGGAGATGCTCACTGATGTGCCTGCAGGAGAACAAAGCGGGACATCTAAAGGGCTGAGAAAATATGCATCTTACCTCATAAACAGATGACTTCTCATTTTAATAAATAAAATTACTGCAGCTCAGAATAGGGAAGAAAATGATATCTGAAACTACAACCAGGCTTGATGCTGTGCAGCCAACATATAGAGGAGAACAGAGTGTTGAGGAAAATAAATTGGGCCGATATCTGAATGTCACTGTGAAGGAAATCATGTGACTCTCTGCCAGCGATATGATCGTTCATCTACCCCCTAAAAGGACAAGACAGGAAATTACTCTTTACCTTCCTTATCCATGTCCTCGGTGACAATATAAGCTGTATACGTTGAGGATGGGAAGATGGTGGGTAGAAAGAAAACTCCAAACAATGGTTTACAACACCAGCAAACCTTCATTTTGCTTTGCCTTTCTTTTCCACTCTATGTATTTTGTTGTGTTTTGCAAAAGTATTTATGACAAACCGACTCTTAATGTCTTTCAATGGGGATTTCTGGCAGACTAACACAAATTTTCACACAGTTTAATACTTTCTAATTATAAAAATCTGAAAAATTAGCTCCGCATTTGTATTTGGCGTTGTTTACTTTGACACTCATAAAATGAAACTGTTAGCTTTCAGACGTCATGAGACCAGGCCGTCTTTGCAAACTGAGTGACCGTGGAAAAAGGAAACTAGAGAGAGAAATCACCTGACTACACTGAAGGCGTTATAAGCTTCAGCAGCTGAGATGGGTGAGACTTTACATACAATAACTGTTGTCCTGCTTCTTCACCAGTCAAAGTTTTATTTGAGAATGGCAACGAGGGAAATCATTGTTGAAGAATATTTCCATCAAATTCTTTGGACTGATGAGATCAAAATGGAACATTTTGGCTATTTGATAAGACGTCTTGTTTGCAAGATACCATACCAAGATACCACTGCACATCACCAAAACACACCATCCCAACTCTGAAGCGTGGTGATGGCAGCATTATGCTGTGGGGTTCTGAAAAGGCTTGCAAAGAGCAAAACGAATGCAGCAAATATAGTTATATACTGCAGGATAATTTGTTACGGCGTCAAAGAACATTTATTTCAATTTGAAATGCATCAATTCAGACTCCATGCTGCAATTTCAGCCAAAGGTACATCTACTAAATACTGACTTTAAGGTGGTGGATATTTTTGCAACCAATTATTTTATGCTACATTTTTTAAATCAATTTTGTAGAAATTAGTTTTTACTTTGACTTTATTTTAATCAAAAAAGCCCAATTTTGTTGACCATGGTTGATTTGTAAGTTTAATAAAAAGGGTAAAACAAAGGGGATGTTTAATTGTTTTACTTTTTATGGGCACTATGTTTCTCTTCATAAAAATATTCTCTGTAATTAGAGTAGAACAGCATCAGTAGTACTCAGACTAAGAATCATCTTCATGCATAGGTAACTTAGTTCCCAGCAGTCTCTTCTTCAGATGCATAGACATTGAGATCACTCATTGCTCATTTGCAACTTCGGCACATTACTCAAATGTCATACATTCTTCATGCGAAGTGACAATCCTAATAGCCTTTTAAAGTTTGGGCTTTCCAATAAAATAAAAAAAAGAATATGACCAGCTCAAATGTTTGACCCATCCAGTCTATACAAGAATATAATTAGAGACTTCTTGACGACAATGAGAATACTGTAGCAGTAAAAAAAAAAAAAAAAAACTCATTACACACCTTGACTACTGGAAAATTACCACTTAGGAGCTCCAAATGAATACTACAGAAAGTATATATCAATGAACCTCCCACAATTTGGAAAGGTGATGAAAATAGTCTGTGGATGTGCAGCCACTCAATAGTGATCGACCTCTTTTGTAATTTGATTGACGTCAGGTCAGGAAACGTGTTACCTTCCTGATTACAGGAGCTGCATCTATCTGGGGTTTTATTGTAGCAAGACAATGACGGGCTACAATGTCTGAAGATGGCTTTGTTCTCTATTCATTTTCATTTACTTCAGTTAGAAGCAAGTCAGTCGCTGCTACAGGCAGCATTGTATCAGATTCCTTATAGTTTTGAAAGAATAATTTTCTTGTATAAAAAAAAGACTCTTACTACATTAGACAGGGGAAGTTTTCGTTTCCTTATTCCAAAGTGGATCTAATAAACTCTATCGCAGATTTTTAAAGTCAAAAATTACACATTTTGTTTCATGCAAAAATTGAGAAAAGATGTTTTTCTCATATTCCAAAACCTTGAACCAGCTCTACATGTAAACTACCACGTGAAAAAACTATGACAAGTACAATGGGAACGTCTACCTTCCTAATTCTGGATATCAATGGGCATTTTTTAGAGATATTTTAGGTAGGCCGTTCTTTGTTTTTAATTCAACTCAAATTTCTTTATAAAATTTTACTTTTCTAGTAGGCAGTGTGTTCTGTCCAAAATTAGGATAAAAATAAAACTTTAAAAATTAGTTTTGTTTGGCCATTTGGCCGACCCAAACCAGACCAAAACTTTTACAGTTCCCTGTAAAAGCCTCAGTGAACTGTTGCTTTTACTGCAACCGTGTCTTATTTTCTACATTAATATAAAGAAATCGCGGTCAGGAAGTGAGGTGGGTGGGATTATTGAGTCTTTGTCCATTTCATAGCCAAGCGAAGTTTAAATGCTTCGCTATGGCAGATAAAGTTAACCAAAAGGCAATTGGGCTTCACACTTGTGTGAAGACAAGTCAAGTCATGAGGACGGTTCACCTTGTACCAAGAATTCTTAAGGAAATAAAAAAGTAGAGTTGCCTTCATTGCTTGTGTCTACATAGGCATTGAGTGTCTAAAGCTGATCTGCAATACATGTTATTAAGCTTCATTGAGTTTGAAACAAAATGTATTCAAGGGATAAAAAGGTAGCTGTCAAGGAAGCAAATACAAATTTTGAACAACAGTAGTTATATTGTTTAGCTTTAGATATTTTACATGCTTAATAAATCTATTGTTAACTTTTTTATTGTATTTTGACACCAAGAAGAACTAGTGATCAATTAGATTTCACTGAATACCCTTTTAGGAGTGGCTCACCAAAAATACTCTTGCCATTATAATGTTTAAACTAAGTAAGAGTAAAAGTAGTTACTCTTACTCTCATTGAACAACGAGGAATTTATTTGTAGATACAAGGAGTGCATTGATGACTAAGAGTGAATGTGTGACTTATCTTCCAATGTCCTCTCTTTACTGCCGGAAAACTAGAATCACACTGAAAATATTGCAGCAATTTGGAGTCTGAACATTTTCCTTTGAGCATTATTCCAAACATGGTGGCTCATGCATAATCTTGATAGAAATAGCTCATGGTCAAGTCACTTTTAACCTCTGTTAGGAGGCAAATGACCTTCCATCTGCAAGTGCTCATCCCAAGGTATTCTGCCATAGTCAAGCAGTGCTTAAAATTCAGTGAGATCTGATATAAATGACTTTTCAAAGTACATGCAAGAAAAATGATTCAGATATGAATGGAAGGTTACAAGGTGAAGATTTTGCTCATAACAAGCAAAGAACATATAGCTTTGCTATTGAAAAAAAGAGAATGAATCCAGGCCTTACCACATGTTTACCTCAGTACAGGAATGTAACTGCATAGTTACATTCAAAGCTTGTTTTACAACAAAAAAATCTGATGCAACCAATAGCCTTCAAAAGTGACCTAATTAGTAAAAATATATTCATCAGTGTGTCATTTTGAGCAAGAATGAGGCTGTGTGTGAGTTTGAATTGTCTTAAGAGAACAACTTAACATAATTTAGACTCTCCTTGATGTTAATAGTCCAGTTGATGATTCCCTCAAGCTCCTCGTTACTCACCCATAAGGTAGGTCACTATCTTGCACATCAGAGCTCCAAAGACAAAGTCCTTGAGAATGCTGGGGATCAGGTTGAAAGGCATGCAGAATATGGCCATCATCAGGTCGCTCATGGCGAGTGACAACAGGAAGGTGTTGGTGATAGTGCGCATGTTCTTATTGAATGTAAGCACCACGATGATCAGCAGGTTGCCAGAAACACTTGAGAAGAAGATGAGCGAGTAGAGCAGGATCCGGAGCGTGTGGTCCTCCTCTGCACAAGAAGAACACAGATCTGAATGAAAATTATGTTTCCTATGTTTTACATGCTGAAATTTAATTTGTTTTATTGAACAACCTGGTGAACAGACCATATTAATTATCTTGCTAAGTCTTTCTAAAGGAGAGCTTTTGATTGCAGTGGTGGTTGCGATATTACTCCTAATCAGAAATGACATTCACCTAAATATATTTATAAACTAGCATATTATGGCCAATTTATGAACATTAAATGCATCATTAAAACACAATTCACTGACGCGTTTGAAAAATTCTGGATCATGAAATCCAGGGAGGACTATAACAGAAGAGATCATATTTCCCCAGTAATAGTTTCCTTTTATTGGTTTCTCAATAATTAAATATAAAATCCTTCTTGTAACATTAAGCCCTGAGCTCAATCACATCTTGAAGATGTCGTAGTTTCACTTTTTCCCAAGCAAGCACTTCGCAATCAGGATTGTGGTTTATTTGTGGTTTTCCAACTTTTTAAAAAGTAGAATGAAGCATCGACCTTTCAACATTCAGGCTCCACTCTGGGTGAGCGGCTCCACGAATTGGACTTACAGGCAGACACGCCGTTTATCTTCAAGATCAACACTTCATAAATAAAAAAGACAAATTATATGATTGGCTCTTATAGGGTCATTATGATTTGTCTCTGTAGTTGGTACACCATGGGGTCATTAAGTAATGTTCTGATCGTCTCTACACTATATATGTATGGTCATATTGAATTAGAATATGAGTACCTTAATTCACAAAGAGAAACACATTTTGTAGCTTAATATCACAGACATTTGTTTTTGAGTCTGCACTTCTGTTAATTATGATAATTTGTTCATTTACAAAAAATAAAATCAACATTTAGGATCAGGATATTACATCCGATCAATAAAAAACAATAATAATACAGAATTTGGACAAAAAAATTATGTTCAATACCTGTAAAAAGGTTGTTATTCCCAGAAAGTACTTTTGTTCTGACATTGCACTGCTGCTCTGATAAACCGAGCTGAAGGCTGGATGCAGTCCGGTTGTTTCTTTAGCTTTTAGAGTAAGTATAATCATTATTAACTCTATATCTGTGGCATTGCATTCAATTTATTGATCTTTTCTTCACATCTAAAATAATAGCAATTTGTGGCTGTATTCACTTTGATAAGCGGAAATGTGATTATTTCATAGTTTTAATTAATTAGCAAGACCCTTTAGTTAAAGTGTTAAAAATCCATTTGCTTTTCAAAACTTTTATGTTTGTTTGTTTTTTTACTTTTACCTAATGCGGTTATGTCAAAGATGGTCACTCAAGTAGCTTCTCCCTTGAATACAAATAATGTAAAATACAAAAATTCAATCTGAAGTCTGATGCAGTATCACTGTATCACATCCTCTAACGTCTACATTATTTGCTTTTGCCCTCAGTTCGAAGCTTGCTTGGCCACAACACGCTTTGTAAAGGTTACCCACCGTGTCTGTATCCAGGGGGATTAGAGGTCCCTGTGTGCACCGCATCAGCAGGACACCACACACATAAGCTGCAATCTTCACAGATGCACAGGTAGCAGCATGTGCAAACACACATGGTTATACAATTTCAACATTTCTACAATAAAACCAGTTTAATTACATTTGCTACAATATCCAGCCTTCTCAAATTCCTAACCGAAATATATTGCTATGATCACATTCGATTTGTTATTGTTTCTATGAAGGGTACTCACACAACCAAAAACACCTGATGTTTGATCCAAAAACTCAGTCCAAGGCTGCAGTGATCTTCAATGGGTATAGTCTGGGGAGGTTATTTTCATAAAAATATGCAGTATCTTTCAATGCAGGCAAATTTTTCCCCAAACTTCCATTTGCAGAAAACAAAAAGCACAATTCCCACCCTCATCCACATTTTAAGCCATACGGTTTGGATATCGTAAAAGGACTTTTCATCTGCATTTAATACGACACTGGCAGACTTTGTTCTGTAAAAGACATTGGTTGGGGATTAATCCATATTGCAACCCTTTCTCACTGACAGGCAGCAGCTGGTCAGCGATGATAACACTTCCTCCCCTGTGATGGCAGCCACTTGTGGTGCTGCACAAAGACATGTTAGCTGTCCACCACTGCTTGGCATTTACACTAATGACTCTGTTACCACAGTGCCAATCCATGACTTCATCAAAATATTATGACAGAAAAGGTCTGATTGAACTCATGACAGAAATGGAGGCACATGTGATGTTTTTTTGTTTTGAAAAAAACATCTCATCTCATCTCATCTTGTCTTACTTTTGCAAAGTAAAGCAAGTTTCTTTTATCTTCTTCATTTTTGTAGTTTTTAATTTAAATTGAGATGAGTATACATCTGCTCTGCAATATGGACATATTCAAGAACTATAGCCATAATGCAACATTAGTTACATGTTTATAATTGTATTCAGCAGTTTAATTATGGTGTGTTTTGTGTGTCTGTAATCTAGGTACATCACAGAACCCCTAGGTGGAAAAAAGTTTGTGTCTTGCTTTGCTGTGCTGTCTGCACTCTGCCATCTTCATAACACAGGTGTCAGAGCTAACACAGCCCGCGTCAAGATTCAATTTACAAAGGATCTCCACAAACGGAAAGAGAACTTTGGACTGGTTAAAGGTAGCAACCGCTTTAGATTCAAGATTTATGGACCTCAGATACAGGCCCTGGGAAGAAACGCTAGAGGTGTGGAAAAAGCTGAGTGAGATGAGAGACATGGAACCAACACCTCCATACGTGAAATGGTGCCAGAGCCACCGAAGGAAAAGACAGTTCATCTAGTCACGGGATTGGAATCAGAGTCTGAGGTTGAAGGATCCATAGACAATACTCTGGGGTGCTTAGCTACAACAGCTTCGACAGTACCTTTTGGAAACTTTTTTCTCTAGCAGGTCACATTGTACAAAAAAGCCAGAAATGTCAACAAGTTAGTCAATCTAAGTGACTGGTTGAAGGTACTGTAGGTTAAATGTGACAGCAGATATGTCACATTTATCTGCTTTGACTTTGTTACTTTGTTATGTTCATTTAAAGTGCAAGAATACAGTTTGTTTTCTATGGCTGTATTTTAATATATTGATTTGTTGAAATCAGACAGATAGAAGAACAGGTCTGCTTGCCATGCTGTTCACATTTTTTTATCACATAAATGGAGACATTTGAGTTAACATGGTTAACATTTCTAAAATACTGTTTGAAACAAGACGACTTTTAAACCTTTCTGAAAATGAAAAACCTGGAAAATTGAGAATCCTCAAATGAAAAGTTAAACATTGTGATTAATCATGATTGATCACAGCCCTAGAGTGTGAATAGTCTGATAAAATTGGCGTATATATTGAGGTTATATTGAGATATACACTTGTAAAGTGTGTGTAAATACACATTTTATAAATCAATAACTCAATTAGTGCCAAATCTAAAGGGCATTGGCATTTATTTCTTTTTAATGCAATCTAAATAATCTAAATTCCTCAAAGCTTTTCCTGTGAGGTTTAGTCTAATTGGTCTTCATTAATCAATGCTTTCTAGTAGATTAAAGTACCAAGCAGTTAATAGCAGTATGTCAATTATATTTTGACCCTAAAACGTAAAAATACAACATACAGTTGCAAATGCATGGCTTGTGCCAGCATAGCTAGGCTTCTACTGAACCATATTCTATATTTTGTGTTTTTGTTCACAGTAATCACCTGAGATATACATACATGGCTTGTGCACAGCTGGCTGGGAAGCATAATCCAAACTCCACTTATTATCTGCCTGCTTATCATAAAGAGTAAAATCGTAGCAATGTTCAGTTATGGGGGGAAAAAAAGAGATTTTAAACAGATGAATGGATCACAGCATTTAACTCAAGTATGTAGTTTCAGTGAATTAATCACAAAAATCCAACCCTGAACTGTTTTTGTATCACTTGCAGGCTTAGCAAAGGATTTAGCCACAGACCGGTCAGAAAAAAGTCAGCAAGTCAGTCTTTTACTGTCTCTTTCATCTCTCTCTCTCTCTCTCTTTCCCCACATGCACACACATCTACAGACATGTGGCTTCGCCATCTGTCACACAACCTCCCCTGCAAATATAAAGCTCCAATATGGTGGCTGTGCTGCTGAGAGAACATCAGGGTTACTCCGTGGAAGCAGCAACGGTAGCAACTTAAGATGTTTAATTTGGTTTTTGTGTGTCTGCGCTGCAGCGTTCACCCACATCTGTGAGTGTATAATGAAAACGTACAGACACATGATTGGCAAAAGAAAGACAACGCAGCAGTCTGTTTCTGTAGTGTCACTCTTCCTCTAGCCTAATGAAATATGTTATACTGCCTTCTGATTTATCAAAGCCAATTAGTTTTTCCTGTGTGATAACTCCCTCAGTACATTTATCCATTCCTTCAGGCCAGAATTCCTCAAAGCTTTTCCTGTGATCATTGGTGTAGAGTGGAGCCGTTATTGTTTACCTTTCTTGCTAATTATCTCACTGGCTAATATAATTCAGTCCAGTTCAGTTTATTTACGTAGCACCAACTGACAAAGAAGCAATCTCAGTTGACCATTGAGAAAAAGTAAACAGATCAAGTTTAGTTTTGCACATCTGTATCGCTGAATTATTTGGCTTTTTAAAGACAGCACTGGAATGGCTCCCATTCCCAGAAAACACCATAAAAAATAAACTGCTTACTTATAAAGAAAGATAATTGTAGTAAAGGCATTAAGATTTTAATCAGGAGAGGACTACGTAAAGATATGTACCATACTGTATGATCAGATTGATGGATAGAGCACGAACTGTATGTATGTAATGCAGGGATCTAGTCAATAAAGTACTGGAAACCTCTGGTCTTGTGGTTCAACAGACGTCACTGACAATGTGACAGTGCAGGGAATTAAGACAGAGCTTGTCAAATGTTTAGCTACAAATCCTAACAAGGAAACAGAATGCAGCTTGCACAATCTAACCCCACTGGGAATAAGTTTGAACTAAGAAGGATGAGACAGAGGAAAACTCCCATCGGACTCAAAGAAGTCCAGTAAGGGATAAACTTAAAGTGATGCAAAGGGCCCACAACAAGTCCACTTTGTTGCTGAGGAGGAGCACGGCATGGTGTCGGGAAGTGGGAGTGTGGTCCTGTCAGAACGTCAGTTCCCAGAATCACACCACACAAGCGCAGATGGGGTCATTGCCACCCTGTAGGACTGCCCACAGGGTAAAAAGCTCATTGGATCCAAATGGCCCTGTCTCTTAAGGCCATGGGAAGGTTAACTTTATACAGTAATCAATTTTTATATGAACTACTTCTCAGTCCAACGCTCCTAAGAAGGGATGTAAACAGTTTAAGGTACTGAAGGCAGGATACGCAGGCCCCATTTCAAGGCATCCATTTACAAAGTCAAATTTCTCTTAAGACATGTCTTAAGACATGTATATATAATATATTTATATATATATATATAATATATTATTTATAATATATATGATATAAATATATATAAATATAATGTGTGTGTATTTCTTTTATAACAACTGAAGGCAGCATTGTTATTTGATTGTGCTATAAAATGACATGCTTTGCCTGGAAAATACATAATACAGCTCCTTTAATAAATATTTGCTATATTATCAACACAAACAATTACCTCATTTATTGGAAGTCATGAATGACAGACATAAGCAGCAGCATTTTTCATTATACTTTGGAAAATATTATTGTTTGTTGTTAAATGTACCAAGACTTAGCCTTCATTCAGTTTCTTTCAGTTTTGTGTGTTTCTGTGGAACATTGTTTTTATTCTCATAATTCTTTTTGAGATGTGCCAGAATGCAGCTTTCAAAAAAAAAAATCTTACAAACTTGAACTCCTTCTGACAAGCACAAGGGAGTGTTTAAGACAAACAATACAGTAAACAAAGACATGGTTTGTAGCAAAAAAATGACTGAGGGACAATAAAATTCTGGAAACAGCCGAGAGCTCTGACATGTTTGAAAAAGAGACAAAATTTTATGAAGTATTAAAGAAATGACTAGTTTATAAACCCATAGCAGTAGATATGAGTTGTTTATCATTACCTGACAGTCACATCCTTTATCTGGAGAGCCAATGGGGAAGACATTTACAGGCTGCCAGATTTGTTAATATTACAAAAAAAATCAAATATGTGAAAAAATATTGAAACTGAATGTTCTGCTAAAACATGGGAAATGGTTCTCCGTTATATAATTAAACCATTAAAAAAGGATTCTAATTGCATTTGCTGAGGAGAGTAATCCTAATATGATACATAACTTTATCTGATAATAACAGCGCATCAGACAAATTGAAGCGCTAGTAATTAAAAAATGCATTAATGATTTCTTGAAAGCATTTCAGCTAATCCAGTTAAATTATATGAAAAAAAATCACTTTTACTTTTTAACTTTTTAAGTGATTCTACTGGAAGATAAAATGTGACGATAATATTGATGGAGTCGTCACTCTTCAGATTTTTGTCAAAGTCTTCCTTCACACTATGATGACTTTGATATCAGCAGGGGCTTCACACACAACTATATTTATAGTCTCACATTCTTTTTTTAGGCTCTTTCACTATGCAGTGCTTCTTCTGACAGCGAGAAGCACAATTAAATTAGAGACGCAATACAGACCCAAGTAAATGGTGTAGCAATTTTCAATATTTTCTGTACCTTCTAGCCTAACCTGTTATTGATCTGAAAAATTGTGTTACTCCTCGACAGTAAAATAAAGTTGCATTATGAATAGTTCATAGTTAATTTGCTGTAATTACGTTTTATTGGGTTTCATTACCTGCACCTCTTGACTCAGATGGGTCTTGGTTAAATCTTAAGCAACGCATCGGGTTTTTATGTGGGTGCAAATGTGAAAAAACATCCAGTCCTGTTGTGTAGGTGATCCACGTCAATTTCATGTTATGGTATTGTTGTCGTTATTGAATATGCAAAAAGATGTAGAGTTTAAAATGCATGTTCTACAACACATTATTCTATGCAATGACATTTTTTGTGTCTCTGAGCTGCTCATGCCAAATATTTTTCAAACTGTGTAAAAACCAATTAATGATTCCTTTACATAAATTATATTGTAAAAGTTTGGAATCAAAATCAAAACTGAACAAGTAGAGTTAAAACTCTACTTAAAAATCCAGTGTGTTGCAAAAATAAACAGTCACCACTGAAATATCCATCCATCCATTTTCTTGACACCCTTGTCCCTTGGTGGGGTTGGGAGGGTTGCTGGTGCCTATCTCCAGCTGACGTTCCAGGCGGGAGGGTGGGGTCACTCTGGGCAGGTCGCCGGTCTGTCGCAGGGCAACACAGAGACACACAGGACAAACAACCATGCACACCTAGGGACAATTTGGAGAGACCAATTAGCCTAACGGTCATGTTTTTGGGCTGTGGGGGGGGGCGTGCGGGCTCCATGCGGGGGGGCCGGGGCCGGGGATCGAGCCCAGGGCCTTCTTGCTGCAAGGCAACAGCTCTACCAACTGCGCCACTGTGCAGCCCCACTGAAATATACATTTTACTATAAATATTGTATTTCCACTTTTGTTTTGTGAATTTTGTTTTCTAATTCACTTATCCTACGTTCACCAACAGCACTGCACATACACCAAATTCAAACTGTTTTCTGTTGGGGTTTTTGTTTTTGTTATTTTCTTTCCTGAAAATGTTCTCCACCCCAAAACGTAAAAGTATTGCAAACGTTTGTCCTGTATGGCTTCTGCTTCCTGACTTTCCCCCTTCTTTGCATGTTATTGCTGCAAGACTGAAGGAAAAATGTTAGTAAAATTAAGTCTTTGTTTAAATGTGGAGAAGATTTGGGTAACACTTTCAGTACACAGTAAAAAATAGATCATAATCGGTATACCATATTTAAGCCATCTGTTGATTGGATTAGAGATTACCCTAATGAAACCAAAACTATAAGCAAGACAAACCAAAACTAGTAAAAATGTATCCTGCTGACTTACTCTACAGATTTATTTTCAAACTACACCAGTAACTAGAAATAATTAGATTGTCATATAAGATCAACAAAAAAAGACTATTTTAAAGAGACAAACTTTATCTGACTTTAAAACCTTTGCCCTGCCCTGTTCACTCCAGTATCGGTGTATTTAAAGGCAAAGCTGGAAAACTGTTAACTCAAAGTCACGTATCTTCATGCAAAATAAATGACATCCAGCGATGTAAAAATGTGACAGCGGTATTGATGATTCACTTGACAAGTCAACCACCACAAAAAAAAAGGTTTTCATAACATGTGCAGTTAGACTTTGAATTAATAAATAATGAGACTCATAATCCAGTCACAATCGTATAAAGTTTAGTCTATTTCTCCTTTTCATCTGTTATGCAAGACTTCAAGAAAACCTGGCAGTGCCCCGTTAGGTGTTGGTAAATGTCACAGTCGGGAGCTAATCCAGCATGGTAAATGCCATCTGCGCCTTGTCACTTGGCCATTAGGAGCCCAGAACAGTTGATTGATGTAAAGAACAAAACCACTTTCTATTGACTGACAGACCGTAACACACACAGTCCACGGGGACTGACCACTGTGGTCACAGTGGTCAGCGTACAAAACAACATGTTGGTGGCTTTTGTCTTCAGAGGAGGAATGTGGTTAACACATCAACCCTCAACAGGCAGAGTGACATGGAAAGGTGTGAGGTGTGGAGGAAGAGAACAAGAGGTGGAGTTTTCAAAGTAAAGGAAGAAAAAATGGGAGTGTTTTAATAAGTACAGTTTATGGGTGGTCAAGGATACTGAATAAGCCTCAAATGTTTATCTGATCTGAGTCACATATTGATCGAGAGAGAATGTGGAGCTGAAGATGGTGCACAAAATATTCCTGTGTATTTAAAGCACTGATTTCGTTTGAACAGCCTGCGGGGTCACAGCACAGAGCTCTGCCGAATAAAGGAGAAATCCTGCCCATGTAACTTACACATGCTGACCAGGGGAATGCTACAAGTTGTCACCACACCCTGGTAACATAGCACCAGCTGCAAACAAGGTGTGTGACGTTATCACGTGGGAGAGGCCTTTCTGTGTAAAAATTGAAAGTTGTCTGGTATCTGCAGGTGCTGTTGTTTGCTCCGTAATTTGTTTTGAAAGCTGACTGTATCAGTTAGGTCTCTTTCAGACATTTCCATGCCCTTAAACATGCAGAAAAATGAGCAGCCCTACTGGTTTGGCTGTGACACAACTCAGTCAGAGCACTGGAGAAAAAGTGATGGACAGAGACAGAAGAAAATGAGTGATCCATTTTGAGATCTAACTAATTATGATGACATTGACTAAATATTGGCAGACTACGGTGTTTGTTTTAATCAGATGGTGAATTAAGTAGACTTGCAGAAGATGGATCAGTTTAGGTGCTCAGTGGGCTAAACACAGAATGCTTAATGTCTTTAATTTTGCTGATGGATGCTGGAGACACGCAGTAATTGGTTCATAACACTAAATTTGGATGAATTCATTAAGGCCTTGGCCTCAAAACATGTTGTCAGACAAAAGCCCAGAGTGGTATTTGCAAATGTTTATAAAATTAAATGCTTAAAATTGAATAAACATATCCAAATTACTTTTTTTAAAAATTTTCACCAAATGTTACTTAGAAGAAAGATATTTGCAAGAGAATGAAGCACAACAATTGTTTTTGTATTAAGATAGTTAATGTCTGTGCATTCCATCCATAACATATTGGTCGCATGTAATATAAAAATAGTAGATCAGGTATGTAATATAAGATTGCTTTGATAAGCTGTATTCTTAAAAATTGCTATATATCATCTCCCACAGTAATATTTTGCATAGTATGAACTTTAGTTGTGTTTTTAAATATGCCCGACACTCCTGACATTCTTTAGAGATGATGCAGAGCTTAGAAGAGTGAGCAGAAATGTTTACAGCATTATTGCAGAGATCTTCTATCTGGACTCCAATTAAAGAAAGCTGGAATTTGTATTGTAACATAACAATGATTAAGATTTTACTCTCTCTATCGAGGTCTTATATACCTTTCTGAATATGTTTTATTCTGGAAAGCAGTACCAGTCATATTGTACTTAGTGCACTTCTTCAATCCACCAGGGTCACTGCAAGCCCGTCTTTGTCTTTCATGCTGTGAGAGCATCTTCAACAGAAAATCTCCCACTGAAAGGTACATGTGGTAACAACTGCGAAATCAATCCAACAGTGTCTGTGTGTGAAAAGGGGTATATAGACAATACAGAGGTGATAGTGGAAGGTGTACCAGTGATTAAAAATCTTAAGTTTATTGTTTAAACATTACACGCTACAAAATTAGAAATGTGAAAGTTGAATTAAATGCTTTATTTGCACGGTAACTTTAAGGTTTTGTTAGGTTTTCTGTGGATTTATGCTCCATATTTTGGCCCCTGACCTTTCCTCCTCCGGGAAATTAATCAATGGACTTCATGAGTAAGAATCGCTGTCATTCATATGGAACCAATATATTATTACGAATTCAAGTGCTTTTTCAAAGAAGAGAACCGTGACCCTTTGCATTTGAAAAAAAAAAACTCATGCAGTAAAAGAGACTATTTTGCACTTAAGGTATCAGACTTGATTAAAATGTGTAATCAGTGTTCTCACTCGAATTTTAGGAAATAAAATTAGGAATAAGAAGACATTGCACAAATGTTTAAGGAGTTGATTAAATCATTAATTAGCTCTTGTAAATTTTTGCAGTATGTGATGTGCTCTCTCAATTTTAGAATATTTTTTTTAATCAGTGGAAAACCAGAAACAGCAAGAGGAACCAGAAGGCACAAGCCAGATTTTACTCTTATTCTCTCTGCAGCCAAGATAAGCAATGACAAAACCCTGTTTTACCTGGACCTGACGTTAGAGAGATTTAAGTACAAATGTAAAATACTGATTTTATAACAAGTATTTTGAAAAGGTTGGTTCTATTTTTTATTTCTGCCTGTGGGAAGCAGTTGCCCTTTCAGCTCCTGGACTGTACTTCTCAAAAATAAAAGCTGATTTTACTGTCAAAATCAGCACAGTGTGATGATTACTTTTCATTGAGCGTACATCCAAAACATTAATTCATCTATTATCTAAACACTCTTATACCTGCAGTCTCTGGGTAAACCCTGGACAGGTCACCAGGGCCACATCCAAAACAAGTTAACACTAAGACACTAACTCTGGCAATATTCTTGGATCCCACTGACATTTCAATGTAAACCTGTCATCATTACACAACGAGCTGCTCAAATATAGGACATAAGGGAAACACAAAACAATATAAATTTATGCAATTTGTTCAGATAAAATTTAATTGTGAAGCAAGTTATACTTAAAAAAATGCACTATAACAACATTAACTGTTACATGAACTTGTCCATACACAGAAGCCATAAATTAATATAAATGTCTGCTTTTGATTAGTTTTGATTGAACTAATAAATGTTTTATCTCAGACATTTGCAACTTAATAAGATCAAATACACTGAAATGCAAATTCATAAGCATCATGTGCAAAAGGTTTAAAATCTGGGTGTGGACTGGATTAACTTGCCCCCCTACTGCTTCTCCTGCTTGTGACTCATTATATTCTGTCAGATCCCCTTTATACTGAACACCAACAATAATGGAAAGTTGACATTTTATTTAATTGTTATTCTGAAAAACTGAAAAATGAAAATCTAACAGAGATTGGTGGATTATGAGACACAGTCCAGATGTGACTGTCTTTTTTCTTTAATAAATTAATCCCTCTGTGAGCATTAGTATAATTTTTACTGTACTCTGGTTGATCCCTCTTCAACTAGAACGCAACAGATTTTACTCGCATTTTAAAGGGGTAAATTCTGCAACCATTGCTAATTTTCATCTGTCTGCCATTTCAGCCCATCAATTCCCCTCCTTACAAATAAAGCTGGGGGATAAAGCAAACAGCAAGCAAAACGCATCTCTTCTTTATCATAAACGGCGACGCAGATTCTTAGTTGGGCTTATATTATGAACTTGTTGTGGAACAAATTGCTTTTGATCGCATTGCATGTGGTTATCTTGGTGCATCTTACCTTGCCTGACACGCTGTGGTATGAGCAGCGTGGAAGCGTTGCCACAAGAGATGTTTGATGCCTCCAAGCTCCCATTCACCGCTCCGCTCTGCATCAAGTCCTGAAGCACTCGGACGCACTCAATTAATGTCTCATTCCGCAAATCAAGATCCATGCCTCAAAAGTATCAGCGTTATTATAGCCTGAAATAAAGATGCCAAATAATAATAAAAAAAAAATGTTTCACATTCAGTACCTTCTATCTGTAATCTGTGTGAGTCCGAAGTGGTAAAATAAGTGCCATGTTCCAGCGCACTTACCTAAGTTACGAGTAATTACAAAAAAAGGAAAGGGAAAAAGAAAAAAAACATATTTCTCTCATAGTCCTTTCATGCCGATGGGCAACTAAAGATTCGTCCTGTTTGGTGGCATTTGTAAAAATGTAAGATCTGTGCGCACTGATGGGAAGGAGCGCGGCGCTATGCCGCGCTTTGCCAACAGACCTGCACGGAGAGAACAAGCGGGCAGCGCAAAGGAGAGAGGATTCCTAATGTCATAAAGTGTTTGAATGTGTTGTGTGTGTGTGTGTGTGTGTGTGTGTGTGTTGTGTGTGTGTGTGTGTGTGTGTGTGTGTGTGTGTGTGTGTGTGTGTGTGTGGTGTTGGGTTGGTGTTTTAAGAAAGAGGGAGGCAGAGAGAATGAGATCAGAATTCATGATTCTGTTGATTTATGAGGTTGATTTATTATTAGCCTAATAAAAAAAATCACTTTTTAAAGGATAAATGTGCTATTCGTGAGTGCAGATTTAAATAAAATTATTAAATTAAAGATGATCCTGAGACATTTAAGTGTTTTATCCAATTTCAAATATTGATAGTTTACTTAATGAAAATTATTTAATCAGTCTAATGTGGGACTTGCAAACTAAGTCCCCTACTTATTAAAAAGAACAACATCTCAGCCTAAATAACCAATCATAACATGGTTGTAGCATTTCTGAAATTTTCTAAATATCTGAAGTATTTATGGACAGTTTTAGCCTTTTAAGACAGGGTGCGTTAATACAGCTTGATATCCGTCCCCTTTTCATCCAGACGGGATTGCTTTTAGATTTTATTCGAAACATAAATGTTTTCACTTGATTTAAAACAGGTTGATGTCATGTGCTACTTTGCAAAAGCGAAGGAAGAGGTTGTACCAGCTCACCGGTGCCCCCATGTGGCGAGCCAAGTATACTTCTTGTGAGAAAATTCCATTGGCTTTTCCGAAAGATAAAAATAGTCTGGTCTGCACAAGTCTGCGTTTTGGACGGACTGTTGTTTTACGTTATCCAGAGCCGAACTGAGGAGAAATCAGGTCCTAATCAGAACTTCTTTTGGTTGAACGAATCTCCAGTTCATCAGTCACCATCAAGATTATTGACTGTTTTTTATTATTGTCCATTACTTGATAATCTTTTTAGCACTGTACAATAATCAACTTGTTTACCAGTGAGCTAGGAATGAATTAAAGTGAATGAATGAATTATCAGTGAAGTGATAATGTGCAGACAGGTGGAAATTAATAACATCTGATGACTCAAACTGTTTCCACAGTGGGAAGCATAACAAGTTAATAGACTCATAGCCTATTAACTTAATAGACTCATCATCCATCCATCCATTTTCTTTACACCCTTGTCCCTTAGTGGGGTCAGGAGGTGCTGGTGCCGATCACCAGCTAATGTTCCGGGCGAGAGGCGAGGTCACCCTGGACAGGTCACCAGTCTGTCGCAGGGTAACACAGAGACACACAGGACAAACAACCATGCACACACACACTCACACCTAGGGACAATTTGGAGAGGCCAATTAACCTAACAGTCATGTTTTTGGACTGTGGGAGGGAATCAGAGTACCCAGAGAAAACCCCACGCATGCACAGGGAGAACATGCAAACTCCATGCAGAAAGACCGGAGCCGGGAATCAAACCCAGAGCTTTCTTGCTGCAAGGCAACAGCTCTACCAACTGCACCACTGTGCAGCCCACTCATAAATGTAGTAAAATAAAAAAAAAATATATAAAAACAAAAGCGACAAAAATCATACTAGTAAGGGCAACAACACGAACTGCAACATTTTATGACATCGTGGACTTCACTTGTTAACCAGAAGTTAAAGACCTAAGTTGAATCAACTAAGAAAAAAAACATTTGCTGGATGACTTAGCTCAGAGACAGGCTGCAATTGTTAAATTAGCTGTAAATTATGACTTTTATTACTTTCAAGCTGTGATTTTTTACTTTACATATCCGTGAACGATCTGAGAAAGCTGCAGTATTCCCTTATGCCTGTGGTCCTGATGTTTATAATTGTTCATCCTTAACAAGAAACTGATGACATTGTCTGATGTTAAAATGTTAATCACTGTATATATCCTCTTCCCTTATTTTGGATTGCCACCATGCTGACCGCTTGCCAACTCACTTATAATTTCTGTCTATTAAATGCACATCAGCACATTTTAATAAATACAGTTTGAAGTGTGTGACTATTTTCTTCCCACCATTGAAGGTTGTTTTTCCTATTATTTTTTTCCAAATGTCATGTTTCCCATGACATTTGGGAAAGTATGATGTACTTCATCAATTTTGAGCCTTAAAGAGAGGTGGCTGTTTTAGATTAACAAAATTATGCCATATTCAGTCTTATTATTACAGATGATGATTCAGTCCTTTCTTACGTCCAACAAAATCATCCAGAGACGTCAGTAACCCTGAGAGCTGAGTTTTATTGCGCTTGTAATCAACCAAAAGAGGCACGCAAAGAGTAATAACTACCAGAAAACTATTTACTGAAAATTTGATACATTTATTTTGTAATTAAGCTTATTTACAGCATGACAAAATTGTGAGATTTTCATCAGGGCTATTCAGATCTCTTCTTTCAAACAAAACACAGTCAAGGCCATTTCTTTCAGGCATGTTCTTTAGTTCTGTCGAACAGATTTGTCTGCCTTTCAACTTCAGAAAAGGTTTTTAAAAAACAAAAAAAAAGACATTGCTTTTAAGATGGCTATTATTTTTTGTTCTGTGTTGCAAAGTTTGTATGTTTTATTTTGAGATGGAATAAGGATAAAGACATTTAATTTTCTAAAATTTCAAACGAGGCACAAGATTTTACTGAATGGCAGGGGTGTCAAACTCCAGTCTTCAAGGGCCGCTGTCCTGCAGTTTTTAGATGTACCACAGATACAAAACACTGGAATGAAATGTCTTAATTACCTCCTCCTTGTGTAGATCAGTTCTCCAGTGCTTTGCTAATTACCTAATTATTTTATTCAGGTGTGGTTCAGCAGAGGTGCATCTAAAAGTTGCAGGACACCGGCCCTCGAGGATTGGAGCTACAAACCTTGGACTAAAAGGAATACAAATGCATGTCAGATTTATCAGATTTTTATCTGTTAAACAGTTGAAGTATATAAATATCCTCCCGATGCATGATAATAATCTCAATTTAAGGCACGCACAAGATTGTTTTTCTTTAACTGTTCTGTTTGTACATTTGGGAGGTTAAACAGTCGCTCCTCCCGAAGTCTCGATGTTGCTGCAGGAACCAGGCCTCATCTACTTGGCCTTTAAACACTCAAGGGATTCCCAGAAGAGAAGATTAAAAAAAATAAAAAATAGGACCATTATTTCAAGCATGGCCTCTGTAATCTCTCTCCAGTTTTGAGTGGCTGCAACAGGTCATGTGCAGAGCCTCTTACCCCAGATAAACAAGCCTGTGAGGATTCCAATCAAGACAAGAAGAGAGACTAGTGCTTCCTTCTGAGAGAAGTAATCGCTGCATAGCGTGGAGCATTGATTATGGATGCTCCAGTACTGATGAGGACTAGTTGAATATAATCACCGCTGGGGCGGTACTTCGCAGCCCATTTCTGCATATTCCGACGCATCAATATGTCCATACTTTCTTCACGTTTCTGTAAACACCCTCCCATTTTGTTACAGATCAAATGAACAACTGCAGCCCTGGAAGGCTCATCAATAACACACGTTCATCGTCAAGGGATGACATTAAACACAAGCTGATGACAGCAGGTGATGGATAGTGAATACATCAGCACTAAAACGAGCTAAAAACAGCTTCCTGTCTCCTATCTGTCCTCTCCTCCTCTGCCTGTTTGGCTCGTGGACTCCTGATATCGATTGCTAAAACACTGTACCAGGTCGGTAAAGGAGGGGGGAAGGCTGCCGGGTGGGAGTCATGTGTTGTCTCGTAATGGGGTGTGCTCAGATCACCGGCCCAGCCCAGGCTGAAGTGCTTGTTATGGAGGTAAACACGGTGATATAGTATCTGGAAGCAGACTGATGCTTCCACGGTAATTCGTAAACATTGTTTTCATGAGATTTATAGTATCTCAGAGCAACAAACATTTAAATTAGCTGATTCCCTGCTATTGTTGCAGCTTTTAAGCTTAGTCCATAAATCTTTAATAGGGCTTAGGTTGTGGCCATTCCAGAAGCTTAATGTTTTATTCCTTCTGAAACCGATATTGATAAGTTTGGGATTTTTGTGCTGTTTGGAGCATTAAAAAGTTTCAGTCATGCATCCATTGGCACTGAGGTGAAAATGAATGATTATTAGATGGTCTTCAATCTTAATAATGGCTATATTTACAATTTTGTACAGCTTTCATAGGTGCAATAATGCATTTTTCATTATAGCAAAAAAGCTCAATCTTTGAGAAATCTACCTATAAAACTATAAAACTTCTCTACCTTGGCCATGTAGTTTGCTTGGTTTGTAAGTGACTTCAAAAATCTTGATTTAGGAACAGCCATGTCTTTTATGGTCCTCTTTGTTCATCTTGATGTTAAACCTGTATCCTGTGGAAAGTCTCAATGGTCTTCAAGCAGTTTCTACTGATGCTTCATAGGATGTTCTTGAACATCCATATCAATCTCATGTCATAGGAGGTGAAAGTTTGTATCAATCAGTTAGTTGTTCCAGCAGAGCTAATGATCCTATTACACATAAACTTTGGTTTTAAAATAAAAGAAAGTGAGCTAAAATTAAAGTTTTGGAATAATCCTCATCTCAACACTACAGAAAATTTAGCTCTATCATTTTTATCCAGACAAAACAATCCCAAGATCTGGCTCCTAAAGTGTGTGATTTCTCTACAACTTGCAACTAGCTGTGGGACATCTATGAAATTGTCAGTGGTTTATGTGTGTTTGTATGTTTTCTAACCATCTGGGTCAAAAATGGTTAATTCTGAATTTAGAAATTCGACAAAGTTCCAAAAACTTGCAGAAAAGAACTTTTCAATTGTATTCACTGTTTACTTGATGGGAACAGAAACAAAAAACAGATCAAAGCAATCTGATGTGTGTATATAGCCATAGTTGATTAGCAGCACTTGTCCCTAAATGCATCATGATCATGCTACTTTAGTTTGGAAATAGATAATAGAATGATTAACTGTATTTTGTGCTGCAATATGTCGGAAAATATTGCACTTTTTTCCTGAACATACAAGATCCTTCTTTTAACAATGAAGCACAAACATTTGGAGTATCTCCTGTTGTTTTTGCACAAGAGATGAAATGTAGTGACGTGAAGTAAGTACAGTTAAGTGATGTGAAGTGAGATGGCTTTGTTTGCATCATTATTTCTGCAGTGTGTACAAAGACAGTGGGGGTAATGCGATATGTGTTCTTGCAGGCTGCTGAACGGAAATTGATGTCCAGTAGGTAATGGATTTTATACATCTTTCCACCTACAGTTAGGAATATCTCAGCAGGCATTAATGCTCCTTGTGGTAATAGACTGCAAAAAAACAAAACAAAAGAGCTCCCAAAAATTCTGTGCAACTTAATTAAGTTCAAATGATTAAAATGGCTTTGGGTCAATCATACCTAGAAAATTAATGATTGACATTCCTGGAAAGGTTTAGAAAAACATAACCTTAAAATAAAGGAAGGGTCTTACTGCAGTAACATAATCATAATGATAAAAATGACTGCTTTTCTTCAGCTCACCTCATTCCTTTTCAATACATGCGTTTGTGAAAACAGTTCCACATTAATAAATGAAAAATTCTACTTACCCATGAGTTGAAAAAACACAGTTCTTCTCTGAAAACATATTTCAAAACATTTGAAATATTTGCCAGTGCATTTTTTTAAGGGTCTTATAATTGCTTTGAAAATGAGGATGTCTCGGTCACAAATCGAACAGTGTTGTATCACTGCTTTGTATTGCACACACAGGATGTTGTGAAGTTACTGTAACATTTTGGATTAATATTTTTTTTTTTATTTAAAGGGAGGCTTTTTTTAAACTGTCTAAAAAATACAAATATATTTTTAGAAAAAAAAATTCTATGAAGGCATTCCCAAAACTTAATATGACTGTTTCCTGCTTTCCTGATAAATCTAAACCTATGTCATCAAAACTGGCTCGATTGATCCTAGTAAATGCAAAACTGATGTTTATTTTAAACATCAAGATCCACAACAAATGTGGCTTCCCGGTCTAATACGTTGTGTAACAAAGTTAAATCATGTCATTCATAAACTAACACCATAAGGACGCTTCCCGCTTCATTTTGACTGTAATGTCTCTTCTTTAATTGCTGAATTGACACCAGTGCTTTGCACCTTTGACCACTGAACGAATGACCACTCACCCTCAGATGAAAGGCTGCACATTGCTATCGCCTCGACACACAGCCATAACAGCCTTATTTAAAAGCTGTTAAATAACTCAGCCTTTAGTCTCACCTTCGACCTGTCAAAGTCCGCGTGGAGAGATGGAGAGGTGGGAGGGAAGCAGCTTTAAGACGCAATAACAGCTAATCACTGACAGGTGAGCTGCCCCTTTGGAATTGGACGTCAAGCAGAGACGAGCTGGTGAGTAATTTTTGAATATTCTCTAATTTTAGAGTTTTTTAAAAGAATTATGGCATAAAATGTATTTAAGGACCTCTTTAGATTGATAGAAATGTGAGTAAAACTTAAGAAATCAGAAGGTCAGGAAATCTGAGAAGTTTAAATGTATGACAAACAATACAGCAACAAGAAAACAAAGCATTACTGCTTATTTCAAACCTCCTGATTACATATCTGCATTTTTAAAAACCATGAGGTGGTTTAACAATCCCTTTAGACTCTTAGAATGAGGGCAAATCACAACCGAGTTTCCAAGATATTAAAGGAAATAATTTTGGTTGTAAATGTTAAAAAAATAAAAAAATAAATAAATAAAAAATTGGCAGAGATTTCTATATTATAGGCTGAGTGATTTTCTTCTTGCGGGGTAAACTGGCAGAGAGTAGGTGTTCAAGAAAATCCATGTATCATCAGCATAATCTAAATTCATTCTGTTATCTTTGTAAATCTGAAGCACGCAGCCTCGATGCAGAAAAAACAACTGAGATTCATCCTTTCTGCTTTGCTGACAAAGGTGTGCAAGTCATGAGCGGTTCTCTTAATAAAGAACTTCACACCCTTTTGAATTTTTCCTCTGAAGTCGGTGTGTTTCACATGTCAGATGAATCAACTAAAGTACATATCCCTTTATGGCCCAGCTTTAATAACAAGCGATCGAAGGAATTAAAGGGACGATCCTTATTGTGCATTCAAAGTCCATGCGGTTTTTTATGACTTGCAGTCAGCTGTGTCGACTGTTAATGATTACCCAGTTCTGCTGAACAATATTGGAAGATTAACTTCTCATCTGAGGTCATCAGCACTTCTATTTTTTGTTTTTTTTTCCCCATGTGGTGTATTAAAAGGTTTATGCACAATGTGTAACACGGGTTACTAGAAGAGGGAGGGAAGGATTTTAAATTTTGGTTTTTTTTACTAAAAATTGCAGGTACTCCTTAAATGTAACGCTATTTCAGGAGTCGGGATTTTTGCATTTTTTGTCATAATATTTCATTTGGATAAATCCCTTGCATCATCTCCAAAGCATAGTATTTGTGCAAAGGTTTATGTGACGTTTTCCTTGTTTTCAACGTTTCATCCAATGCAGCAGTTTAGTATACTTCTGCAAAAGAAACAGGAAACAGTTTAGTATACTTCTGCAAAAGAAATTGCAAAAGAAACAGGAAAGAAGTTTAGTATACTTCTGCAAAAGAAACAGGAAAGAAAACAACCACCAAAATCTTAACAGAAATACATAATCTTCGTAAATGCATAAAAAGGAAAACTATAAATTATAATTTGGACATATCACTTCTACTATCTCCTCAGCATATTGTGTTGCAATATTTTGTGTTGCTCAATTCACTTTTCCATGCTTCCCGCAAATCGGCAATTTATTTCATTTTTGCAAAAAAAAAAAAAATACAAAACCTTTGCAAAAAAACTGCCTACATTGTTTTGGTAGATGCTCAAAAGGAAAATTGGAAAATTTCCATAATCCTGACGAACATTTCTTTTGCTCTAGCAAAATATATATTTCCCCTGTGATTTTACTTTCTAATTATCCAACTAATTATACATGTCAAGTGTCATCACAATCTAATCTAATACAATGTGAGATTTAGATTATCTTCGTATCACTGCATGAGAGTTATTAGATGTGAATAACAATTAGATTGTGATTCTTATACTCCATTATGAGACATGACCACCTATAAGCCGAGGGTGATTTCTCTGACCAAGACTCCGGGTCAAACATTTGGCTTCTATCTGAGAGTGGAGCAAAATGAGGAAGGTCATCTGATCCGCTGCCTGGAAATGGGAGGCCCAGCTGAACTGGCCGGCATGAAAGACGGAGACCGCATCCTTCGGGTCAATGGAACATTTGTTGATGGGCTGTCCCACTCCGAGGTGAGCAGGCCTTCAGAGGCACTGCAGTGCATTAATCAAATCGATAAGGACTCAGACTCATTTTCTGTTTTTTTTTCTGTTTTGTTTTTTCTTTTTTCTCTGTTTTCCCTTTTTACAGCTGGTGGAGCTGGTGAGGAACGGCGGGGCATCCGTCACATTCCACATCCTGGATGAATCCTCTTACAAGAAAGCAAAGGCTTTGGGGTGAACCTTTCTGATCCCCAACTCACACCAATGGCCAATGGAGAGACCAAAGAGCCTCCAAAACTCAAACTGTGCTACTTGGTCAAGTCTTCCCCGGGATTTGGGTTTTCTCTTCGCTCACTAAGAGGTAAAATATGGAGCTGCATTTATAGCACCAAAGACTATAAAGTGTGAAAATCCTCATGATATGATCATATTATTATTCCCTGCTGCAGCATAGTTTTACAGACTTAACATTTAGAAGAAAAAAATCCAGCATTTAATTTGAATACATATTCATTCTTGTGAGGGTTTTTGTATTTCTTTCAAAATCACCTGTGCCACACATCTATGCCACTAACAATTCTTAGAAATTAAATCTCACTGAAGCATTTTTTTTTGTCTTTATCTATACTTTCTAAGTTGAGCTGCGTTTCTGTAAACTATAAATTAGTAATCCATAATTAGATATAATGTGACAATAAAGCCATTTTACCTGGCCACTAGGCAGGGAGAAAGTCCAAGTTTATATTGGCATCACGCACATTTCACAGCAAAGAAGGTTGGAAACTGCAACAAAAAAGATGACCAGGTTTCCATAACAACCGGCTTCTTATCCAAAACCCCTAGGAAGTTAGAAAGTATTCAAGGTAACTCTCAGACACCAGGAGTCTTTTTAATGTTTTGTACTGCTTTAATGTTGTCTAATTAAGGTTGTTTGTTCTAAAATGTTCGGCTTACGTCTGCAGTAGCAGATAAATTTAGTTTAAGGTTATTTCTCATCTTTATTAAGGTTCCTAATAAGTAACATATAAAATGCATAAAAGTCTCTCAAAACCTTCTTTCTCTGACAGTTATTTTCTAGATCTGATCAACTATAACATCATCTTCGTTCTGTGTGGTGACATGATATCCAATAGTCTCTTGTTTTCTGTGAGAACAGCATTTATCCCAGAATTGGAAAGTATTTAAGGTCTCTTAAAGGAGTGTTATAAACTTATGAGTACAAAGCCATTGAATGAAGGACAAAACTAGTTAATTTTACCATCATTTGTGACATAAATATTGTTGAATTAGTATTTCAAGGTCCTTTAAGATTTTGTAGATGTTTCACTGCAGTGCTGATGGACCTTTATGTTACCTAGCAACAGAGCCAGATGGACTCTGATGGGTTAACACTAAGTACATTTACATTAAACTGGAAATCCCAATAAAATGAAAATTTGATTAGCCTGCCCTATAGAGATGAGTAAAACATGTTCTAGAGAAGACAACCTTGGATTTGGTGTGACTACATCTATTGAGTAGGGGTTTTTTTCTAACTTGTATAGTTCTATAGATTTTTAACTTTGTTCAGATACAATAATAAAAAAAGAACAAAATATGTATGATTGCAGGCATTTAAAATACATCTGTCTTTTCTGATGTGCTTTCACAATGTCACCAAATGGCTTTTCGCATCTGAAACAAAAGCTCTGCAGTTTCTTCAAGAAAATAAGAAATGGTTTTTCATGTGATTTCATCCATGCATCAATCTATTTTGTCTGTTTTACCAGGCGAACCAGGATTGTTCATGACTCAGGTGGACTTGGGCAGAGCAGCCTACAACGCTGGAGTCAGAAACGAAGATCGTCTGCTTGAGGTTAACGGGGAGAACATAGAAAGCTACACGCATGACGAAGTGGTGGAAAAGATCAAACTGGGAGGGAAAAGTGTCATGTTCCTGCTCGCTGACAAGGAAACGGACAGTTTCTATCGCAACAAAAAAACCAAGATAGGATCATGGTTGGCAACAGTAAAGTTTCTCCCACTGCAACCGCGTTTCATCAATATAAAAAAGGGGACTAATGGATATGGATTCCTGCTCAAAGAGGAACCAGGCCAAGGAGGCAAGGCCAAAACCTCTTCTCTGCGTTTCACTGCAGAGAAGAGGTTTTGGTTTAATGACACACTCCATGATTTCTTGCAGGACACTTCATAAAAGAAGTAGACAAAGGCAGCCCTGCAGAAAAAGCTGGCATGAGGGAAATGGACAGAGTTGTTGCCGTCAACGGGGCAGATGTGGACAAATGCAGCCACGAACAGGTGGTGGACAGGATCAGGCTATGTGACAACACATGTTCCTTCCTTGTGGTGGACAAAGACACGGACCAAATGTACAAGCAGGTGAGCCACAGACTCACTTATAGACTTTTTAGTTCTGCTTATGACGTTGACAACATGCTAATATAATCATATTTCGTGTCTCACAGGGTAAGGTGTCTCCAATGCTTTTCTGGGAGGAGATGAAAGATTCTAACTCCCCACCCAGTTACACCGAAGCGTTGAGTTTACCTGCTCCTGCCCAAACATCCGTGCCTGTAAGAGACAAAACGGAGGAAGTGAGACCCAAACTGTGCAGAATGGAGAAGACCTCTGCCGGCTATGGCTTTCACCTAAACGGCATTGAAGGGGTGCTTGGCCAGTACATCACAGAGGTAAGATCAAGAACAACCACTGTCTGAGGAAGACTACTCCACAAGAACCTGATTAAAATCACCTCTTTTCAGGTGGTGAAAGGCGGAGCAGCAGACAAGGCTGGCATGGAGAACAACGACGTTGTGATAGAGGTGAACGGTGAGAATGTGGAGCAGAGCACCCATGCTGAGGTAGTGAACATAATCCGCAGAAGTGGCAACACTCTGGAGATGCTGGTGGCCAGACAGGATGTCTACAAACAGCTCAAAGTCAAAGGTGTGAAGACCACACCGCTTCTCCTTGGGGAAACCTCCAAGGAGAAAACTCGCACTGCAGAGGCTCCAGAACCAAACAGGAAAGAGGAAAAGCAGCAGCGGCAGGAGGAAGAGGAGAAGGAGAAAGCCAAGCCTGAAACTCCACCTCAGCAGGAAAGACGGAGGGTGAGTGGTGCCATTAGATGTCATTGGTCATATTTCTAACCAGCATGGTGTTAAATGTGACTGTTCTGATCCATCCTGGGATATTTTGTGCAAATTATTAATATTGAATTATCAAATCAATGAATGATTAACCACTAATTGTGAACAATTAGAGTATAATTTCAACTATGTCCCTTGACATTCTTAAAGAATATTTTAGAATCTAAATCATGCCACGGTAAATATATACTATTAACAAGAGTGTCGATTAGTTATACTGCTCATTATTTCACCACATAACATTTTGTTGCTTAATAATCCTCACCCCACGTGGGCGTCCTGCTGCAGGTTAAGAGGTTAAAATGCTCCGGAAAGTCATTGATGTCATTTGAACTTTTCACATTTTGTCATGTTATACAGTCACATATTCCGATGTACTTCATCAATTACCTACATGTGGCTTTCATTTTGGTTCAGCTGAAATATGACAAACAATGTTATCTTACTTTCTGTTCTTACTTTTAGACGCCCTCTGTGTCATCATCTTCGTCTGAAGACGGCATCGACGAAAGACTCTGAAGCGACGCCCAAAGGAACAAATCCTAGATGTGGCCAAGTCTGAAGAGTTTCTTTTTAAAGCTCTCCGAGCTTCACACATTCCGGTGAAACATACGGTAGTAAGAGAGATGACAACAACAACTAAAAAAAAAGAATAATTACAACACTGGGACTGAGTAATTGCTGACAAAAACTGATACGTAGCAGAGTAGCTGTTCCTGGAACTTGTAGCAGAAAAACATTTTGTGCCTTTAAGAAAAACTTCAGTGCTCTCCACATTCACTGAAACCTCAAGGTGATTAACCAAAAGAATAAATACAACTTTAACTTGCATACATGTACTATATTCATTCTCATAACAGACAATGGCTGCAAGAAGATGGCTACTAACCTAAACAAGTCCACATCTACAGTCAAAGCTTAAATTAGACGGAGCTGTGACAAACAAAACTTGAAGAAACCAAATGTTCTTTAACCATTACACCCAGAAAGAAGGACCATAAGGAAAGTAAAAAAAAAAAAAACTATCTCCATAAAGATCAGGGTAAGAAAATCAAAGCAGAGGTTTAGGTTTGTGATCATCTACTGAAATAAGATAACACTTTAACAAATTGTACATATTTTTACCCTTATAAAATGGTAAAATGGTGCCAATAAATGTTGAGGGTGCTGTATTGTTTTGATCAAAACTTGTATTGATATATAACCCCTTTTACAAACCTGAGATAATCGTTGTCAACATAGTTTAAAATCATCTATGCAGTAAACACGTATTTTCTTTCCTTTATTTAATGTTCGACATGAACGTTCACATTTCTTACATAAAATAAAAAAATCAACACATTCCATCTGAGTTAAGGCTGACTTTTTGAGTGCCTGCTTTCTTCTCAACTTGAATAACATAAATGAACATAAGAAAAAAAAAATCACAGTTGGAAAACCAGCAGTGAAACAAGAAATGTGTCGTTTCAACCAGTGTGTTAAAACATAAAGATAAAAAGAATGAACCAAAAGTATGCAAAATTAACAGCAAGGAAAGAACCCTAATTGCTTCATTTGAATGATTTTCTGTAAATACTCCGTTTTCATGAGAGTCCAGTTTGAATAGTTTCTTTAGCATGTGCACCAATAGTCACCCTAAGAAATGTTTGTTTTATTATTTTATTTTTCCTGATTCAGGAGTAAATGCCTCAAAAATGATTTCTGTATTTCTCCGAACTGCAGAATAAAATTCAGCCCACGCATCAGTGAAGTCTAAACACGCCACAGGTGTTCAGAGGGCCATGTGTTTTTCTGGTGCCTGCTTGTGGCGAGGTAAAGGAAGAGAATGCTGGACAGAGCGCTGACCAAGAAGATGACGTCAAACCAGCGGTGGTAGAAGTTGAACTGGAGCTCTCCCAGAACCTCTGTCACGATGGAGCGGTACTCCAGTGGCATGCTCATGCGCATCAGCAGCACAGATGAAACGAAATACATCCCCTGATAGATTCAGATAAAAATAAAAATTAAGAAATGGATTCAAACTTAACTCAAGGCTGCAGAAAACACTCGACTATTAAGAAACACACGCTCACCATGATCTGAGCGAGGACAAGCACGATGACATTGGAAGATTTGCTGCTTGATATTGCGTAGAAGAACTAAAATAAAATGAAGGTGACAATATTCAGAAGATGGAAACTGAAAAAGATAACTTTTCAAGGAAGAAAATGTGCATATGAGTTAAATACTTGAGTTGAAAAATATTTGGGTGTAACTGTATAATCTTTGCCACATGTTAAAACTTGACAGACAGCAGGTTAGAGGTTTTAATCTGAATTTGAGTGTGTCCATTTTAACTAAAGGGCCATCATTACCTTTGTAAGTGTGATAAGCAAACCTCGTATGGAAGTGACAATTATTATTCCAACCAGGATGAAGGAAATATGCTGGGACCAAAATTTCACCTGGAACACAGAAAAGAGAAAACGTAGAAAGAAAGCCAAAACCTTTGGAGTTTTAGATTGAACCCTCTGAACCTGAACCTCTTGGACTCTGTTTAACAACTGCTTTCATGTGAACACACTAAACATGAACGGCACAAGGTTAACTGCAGAGAGAACAAGGCAGAAAATTATCTTTACAAGCGGTCATTCCAGGTGATCCTGGGGGATTACTTGGAGACATAAACAGATTTTTGAAAAGTAAATCATTAAATGTATTTGTAAACTTAAATTCGGGGTTGATGTCAAGATTAAAGAAGCAGTGGTTGCAGAGAGGGATAGGATAAATTCATGCAGTGATCATTGAAAGTAATAGAAAAGCTCTCAGAAGTAATAAATTCATACACAAGTGTGTTTCTTACATCAAACTGGATGCCCAAGTAGTTCACTGTTATTTCGATACCCCTGGTCACCGGATCCGTCTTTCCAACTCGATCAAACACTATGTTTATCGTTGCCTGTGAATGGAAGAAAGGTTTAAAAGTGAAATCGGTGACAACACACCTTCTAAAGTAAACATATAACCAGCAGGAAGTGATGAGAACGTTTATGTGACATGTAAAACACGAATGCGGTGTTCCTACCATGAAGATTTTCCAAACACAATAGATGGAAAAGAAGTAGCCAAGAAAGTTGAAGTATTTCCCCTGGAAGGTCTTTGAGTACTCGATTCGCTCCTAAAGAAAAAAAACAAAAAAAAAAAAACAAGGCAAATCATTCATTGCATAATTACAAAAGGTAAACTAGTTACAAATAAACATACTAGTAAATAAGCTGATGTTCATGCATGTTAAATTTTTACTCCACGTTAGAAAATTCCACTGGTTTCCATCAAAGATAATCATAGGTTTATGTGGTTATTAACTTTTTTTTTTTGTGGCAACAGCTGTAAAAATAATCAATTACAGCGGCGTTGTGCATGAAAACATTCAAAACGTTGACATGATAAAACTGAACTGTGCACAGTTCACCCTGATGTCATAAAACGGTGCTATATTTGGTGAGGGCCTGGTGACTGCTGTGTGTGTAGCCACAGTTAACGGAGTATTTGGACACATGTAAACAAATATGATACTAAAGAGGTAAACCAGCCCTTAAGTGCTTTAAAAGTTGGTTGACTTCAGTTAAAAGTACAGTCATTGCAGGCACTTTTTCCATTAATATACCTAATTCATTTTCCGTTGGAGAATAAGGGCAGCCATACTGAGCTAAATAGAAAATATACAGTGATGTATTCACCTCTTCCTGATTTCAAACAAGGTCAAATTATAGAAAAGCAGGACATCATGAATTACTTAGGCAGGATAATCTGCATGTTCAGCAAATCCCAGTCTCCTACCCAATTAATATACTAGGTCCAAATTCTCGGGAACACACTAGTTTACCTTAGTGGCTTGCAGATCCACCGTCTCCAGGAAGAGTTGTCGACTCAACTCCTCCAGAGCATCAACTTCCTGCTGGATCAAAGACAAATCTACAGCGAGAAAGTCAGGGATCACAGCAGCTCAGATTTTTCTGGACAGTTAGCAGGAATCTAAAATATAGAGATGCTTGCATCCAAGCATGAAGGATACTTTCACTGCCTGTTTGTGTAGAGGTGACACTCTTGATCATGCCCCAGAAACCAGTCTGTTTGTTTTGGTCCTCCCCTCGTTGGTACATCTGCCTCCTCGTCATGGCGATTCTTGAGAGACAAAAGAAAGCGTTACTTTACTGTTTGCAGAAAAAAATAATGGTTTGAAGATTAAGAGGGGGTGTAAAATCATTATTGCCACCGTTTCTTTTTGCTGACAATCATATCCATGGTTTGGAGTAGCCGTCTCTCCAGAGCAAGAATGTCACTATCTGTTACATTTCTGCGAAAACAACAAAAACTAACTGTGAGGACACACTGCCACCTTCTGCTTGAACACTGCAAAGAAACAGCCGACGGGCCGAACCTGAGGAAATAGGACATGTATGTGTATGGACAGTTGACGGCACCAAACCCTGAGAGGAGAGCCATAAGAGTGACTCCGATCACACCGACACGACTGATGAGCTGCTCAATGGACAGAATCCCTGCACAAAATCAATCAGAAAGAGACACTAAACAACAAACAGCTCATAAACTTCACAGATGAATGATGGCACAGGACCTTGCAAACGGCCTCTTTCACATTTTGCCACATTACAGTAGCAAATCTCAAAGTATTATAATGAGACTTTATGTGTCAGACCAATGCAAGTATCATGTATCTGTGAAATGGGAGGAAAACAATCCACAGTTTTAAAATGTGGGGGGGGGTTTGTATAGTTTTTTTCCAAAACAAATATTTGAATGTGTGAAGTGTGATCTGTGGATTGTAGAAACATCTCTCCATGCATGACAGATACAAGTCTTTTGTGGTACTTCTGCCAGTTGTGACTGAAATTTTTCCTCAAATTCATTTTTGAAAATCCTCTACTGGCAGTCAGATTGGATGAAGTGTTAATTAACTTAATTTTTCAGGTGTTCAAATGTTTTAATTTAAACTATTCTGTTTCTTTGGCTGTACATACAGAGCAGCTGTCCTGTTGCAAGATTAACCTGCATAATGAATCTATGCAAAACATTTAAATGTAGGTCAAATAAGAGCAGCACACTTTCTGTTCCCTACATTACTTGAGGCAAACTCCAGGGCATTCAATGGCTTTTTTCTGGACACTCTGTTATAAAGATGCTGTTTGTTCAGAAATCTTCTCTACCAAACCTCCAATGCCTCTAAATTCAATTAGGTAAAATATACCACCAGATTTCAAATATTATTTCAGAAAAAAATAAAAACTATGTTTCCCTTTCCCTTCCATATCTCATGTATGCACTTCTTTACATTTGTTTATGGCATAAGATCCACTGAATTTCCTTAGAAAATGTGAAAAATCCTTAAAGGATGTGAATATTTTGGCATAATGCTAACACGACATGAAATGCAACATTTTGACGAAGCTTCTTTTACTCACCATGTTTTGGACTCAAGATTGGGAATGGGTCTCCTAACTTCCAGAAGAAATACATGAAGGTAAACCAAACCATACAGGCAAAAAGGAGTTTTTGCCTCTGCACTGATAAGACAACAAGCAAATAGTTCACTATTAGAACAGCACCTTCAGATGTTAAAAGTTTTTTTTCTTTTTTTTTTTTGAACTTACACAATCGTATGTTGCTGACAACAAAGTAACCGATATAAAAAGGCACCACAAAGATTAGAACCAGCAGAATCACATACAGATTCAACTTCCAGTGGAAATACCTGGAACTGGGACAAAACGTGATGATGAACAAATTGTATCCGTTTCAACCAATGGACCAGGCCTTTTCTCCAAAAGCAAATATCACTTACGTGCTGCTTAAGGCCCCGAGAATCTCAAAAATGATAAGCTCGAACATTGTACAGGAAAATGCAAAGGTGACAGAAAAAACCACCTGGACAACATACTGTCGCACCTGAAAACAAAAACACAGTTTGACTGTAAAACATTTATAAGTCTGCTAAAGAAGAAAAACCTCTGATATCTGTATCTGTTGCATTTTGTTTTATTAGAATCAATATGTTACGTCTTATGGAAATATCAGTTGTATTTTAAAGACATAAACTACTAATGTTGCAAATGGAGTAACACCTTACCTCATAATCTTTGAACAGCTGCCGCATAAAGAACAACCAACCAAACCCAAAAAACAGCACCTGGGCGAAATATACAAAAAATATATATATTTGATGGGAAGTACAAAGACACTCAGTAACTTCATATATGAAGTAATTAGAAAAACCTTATGGAAATCAGGTTCAAACCCAATCTAGATTAATTCTTCTATTTAATTCAATACGGTCTGATTTATTAATGATTACCATATAGCAAGTTGATAAACATGAACTGCAACATCATAATATGCTCATAACTGAGCTGGTAAAAACACTTTTAATACGTACATTATAAAATTTTACTTATGAGAACATTAATTATAATCATATAATTAATGTGGACAATACCGAGCATATTTCATCTAGAAATATCTTAGAAGAACTGGACCCATGTCCTAAAAATCTAAGTTAACTACAGAAAACTATACTTTTTCCAGCCGATTACCTGAGAGGTGAACATGATGACTGAGTCCACCAGAAACGACATGATGATGATGATGATGTGAGTTAAACAAACCTCAAACACTTAGAAAAATCCCAGTGCTGCAAAGTGCAGGCCAAGATTAGTTCATTTTAACCCCAAGGACAAAAACACAGTCTTTCTTAAAAGTGTGTTATGTGTCCAACATTTTGACAACACTTGTTTAGCTGTCAAGCTACAACAGCAAGTCGTCACCAACATACTTCCGTCGCAGGGATACTACGTCATTCGCCATTCAAAGTAAGGAAAACAAATAAAAAGGTTAAAAGACTTAAGTCAAGATAGCAAAACAGAAAATATTAAAACAGTCTATTATAATCACTTACTATCATTTGTAATGTTAAAACAGCATGGTCATAGAGGTTTTATCAATATAGACAGTTCGTTAATATCACCGCCATATTGTGAGTGTAATTGTTTCCCGGATATATTTTACTACATGCATATGTAACATAGGCTTTAAATTAATAATTTATTTTATAAATTTAATTTGTATGCTTGGTTTAGAACTATTTTACGCACATCCGTTTAATATTGGTTGTTCTCTTATTTTGATTTGCAGATAATTTTTTTTTGCCTTAAATATCAACATATTTAGTACTGGCACGAACATAAAACCATCATTAAAATTAACTGAACACAAAGTGTTTCTTCAGTCGTAAAAACATAGTTTATAAGTTGATATTTGAAACGTTACCACTCACAATATGGCGGAAGCGCCGTCAGCAACAGCAAGTTTTTATTCATTTATTGTTTTAACATTTTCTCTCAAAAATAAAATAAACTGATTAGGATTAACTAATTTGATATTTTTGTATATCTCTATATTCTATTGTCTTATCAGCTATGCATATATGTATGTTTTAAAATAAAAAATATATAAGTAGATGAATAAATAAACAAATAAATAATATATTATTTTCGAGATCTTATATTTGCGCGCAATGTATGTACCGTGACACCAGAGGGCGCCGTGGAACCAAAACGTTCAGCCCTCATCGCGGACTGCATTTAATTTGTGTAAAGCGCCTTTAGTGTTCAGTGCTGCCTGCGGTTAGAGTGTCAGTCCGAGGGCAGCGCAGCAGCAAAAAACACTTGGAGGAGCAGAAAATATCGCCTGCCGATGCTGGATTATAAGGATGCAGGAGATGATGCAGAGGTAGACCGTCTTAAGCTGTTGGCTTTTCACATTTGTAACAAGAGGCATAAGGTGAGTCTCTGTTAACTGATGTAACTTGTAGAAGAAATGTGATTGTGAACTCTGATTTGTTCTCTTGATTGATAAAGAACTAAAAGTAACAGTTTTAAGTTTAGTTTATCTGATATTTCAAAATGGGATTAAAATGTTGGCAGTTGAGAAAAATATGCTGAACTTATAAATGCACTTTATGCTTCAAGGTTCTATAATGAACTAAAGTGCAAATAATTGCTATAGCTCCTTGCTGGCTGAGTGTACAATATTTTACATGAAACACTGGCATACGGAGTTAAAGCAGATGCAATTATAAAGAATGTAGAGTAGAAGTAAGCAGAACAGTTTCATAGTTGAAGATACAACAATATAAAATAATAACAAATAGCTGGATTTTGATCATTTTGACTCACTGAGCTGAAAATTGTTTGCTGGCAAAGTAAAGCATCCAGAAGCTTGACTAAAAACTGTGTGGACAAACCAGATGCCTTCTGGAAAGGTGGGGTTTATTGGCAAAGAGGACAACGATTGAACTCTTTGGTCAGAGTGATGAAGAAGAATGTTTTGACATGAAATGGGAAGGTGAGACTTTAATAACACCATATTAACTGTAAAACATTATGTATACTGTAGGGCGTTTTTGCTGGTGCATAGTATGAAGTTGATGGAATCTACTGCCTAGAAAATATGCAACTTCACTTCAAATGAAATCAACAGCAAGATGGATTCAACTTGGACATTACAAGTTGTTTCAAAACAACAGTGATTGCAAATACACATAAAAAACTGGTTTTGGAAAGGATTATTATCTGTATTTTCCACTTAAAAGTCCTGATGGTAATCCTGTGAAACATTCAGTCTGGATCCAGAGACCAACTAATTCAAATGTGTTCTAGCATTGCCAAGAAACACAGTCAAAAATTAACTTATGATTGTAAAACAATCTATTCAGGTGATGATGAGAGGTCTTTTTATTTTTCCTCAGTGAGAACGATGATGATCCCTGTCACATGTAGAATAGGTCTGCAGGTGTCTTTTCTCCTCCTCTTAATTGGACAAACACATGGTGAGTAGGAGCACGACAAGTCAAACCAATAAAAAACTAAAAAAATTTAAAAACTACTCACGCTTACCATTTGCAAAATATTGATTTCAGGTAGAGTGACGGCACCGGCACGTTTGAAGGCACCAGTGGACAAACCCTTTACACTGGCCTGCACGCTGTCAAAGGACCGTGGTGAAACTTTGAGGGAGGTCCGATGGCTGGACGACAAGAATCAGACCCTGCTGAGCTACCAGCCAGGTAACAGAGACAGCGTGAGTGGACAGCAGCATGTGGAGCTCGCCACCTCACCAAAGGACTCCTCAGCGATCACCATTCGCAGGGTGGGCTTCCGTGATGAAGGCTGCTACACCTGCATCTTTGAGCTCAGTCCTTCAGGTTCGAAGCAAGGACAGACGTGTCTCACTGTTGACGGTAAGGGAAATATTTATAATTATTTTGAGTCTGATAAGGTTTGGCCGTCAAAAAGGAACACCAGTATTTTGCATTTAGGATAAATTATTAAAGATGAGATAGACACTTTTATAGTTCAGATGCTAGGAGGAGATTATAATCTAGGGGAAAGGTAGAAAAGAATGGATGGAATAAGTTGTTTGACTCAATGGAGGAGCAATAATTACTGCAGCTTTAATAATCAAAGAACCTGTTAACAAGTGAACTTGTGAATGCATAAGTGAAAGATTCTTTAAGATATTTCACATACGAGTAGCTGATATTGAAGAGGGTCCATCAATTTACTAATACTTACCACAATCTGAATATATTTTTAGCATGAAGGAGAAGTTTTGCGTGGTTTTGCATCAGTACTGTGAACACAGCTGAAAGCAGATAAAAATGCATCAGAAAGATCCAATAACTCAACCCTGTGTAACTCCACAATAAATGATCCCTTCCATCTCATTTATTATTATAAGCAATCGTGATAAATATGTCACATAGATAACATTGTGCAAGAGAAGAGTCATGAACTGGGTGTGTAAAACCTCCACTTGCAACCTGAATGAGTTACAATCCCAGTGATAGCGAGAAGAGACATGTTTTTTTAAACTGTCAACTCTTGCGTTGGGAAGCAAGTTGTCCTCTGTTCGTCACAGACACATTCACCTCTGTTAGAGTGATAGATTTGTTAGGAAAGTATTTTACAAAAGAGTAGCCAATATAAACGAGGGATAAGTTGGCTGAAGACAGAGCGGTCACAAGAGTGTCAAAAAAAAAGACGGTGGTCAGTATTCAGTCTTCATGGTCACTGTCCCTGTTAATATTCCATCGCTTGATTGATTTTGGATGCTTTCCCTTTTGCGCTTAAGGCTTGAAACTGAAAATATGCGAACACACGTGTTCTCAACCGCTGTTAACCTCTGACCAGAAACTGATGAGCGTGCTGAGACCGGGCCAGTCATGTTAATAAAGAGCTGTGCAGCAGTGGGAGAAGGGGAGCTTAAGCTCCTAAGCAAAAACAGCTGGGCCAGATTCCACTGAGTGGTTTCTGTTTGGGTACCTCATATTCTCAATATTAACATTCTCCTTTATGCACCTCTCGTCTCCCCAGCTATGTTTATTTTCTTTTCTGCCCTCAACTGATCCTTTGTGTTTCATTCGCAGCCGAAGTTACATCTGAGAGAAACAAAACAGCAGTGAGCGGCAAGAAGGCGTCCCTGTCTTGCTCCTTTGGTTTGCCCGAAAAGGTGCAGCAGATACTGTGGAAACACTCGCCTGCTCAGGGCGAATCAACAGAGGTGGCCTCTTTTGCCAAGCGGAGCGACCCCATGATCGAGCCAGCTTATCAGGGGCGAGTCTGGCTCTCTGCTTCTCTGTCAGACAGTCAGCTTACGATCCAGCCTGTCGCCATCCAGGATGAGGGCTGCTACACCTGCTTCTACGAGACGCACAACGAGGGGACAAAGAGCTCTGTGGTCTGTCTCTCTACCTACGGTAAATGTCTGCTTTTCAAGTTTGTCGACATAACCACTTCAACAATGCAACATCGGGTCAAAACGTTTGTTTCCCCCGTCTTATGTCAAGTTCCAGGAATTGAAAAATAATTGTCATGATAAATGTGTAGTAAATATTTCCATCAAAATGTCTTCTTGAGCACTTTTGGGATTTGTCCTAAAAATTAAAAACTGAGTTACATTGGTTGCTAAGGTAGATTTTGTTTTTGGTTTATTTTTATGCCAAAGTCACTTACATTTGAATAGATATCATTTTAAGTAGAAAAACATGAAAAATAGGAAATGTGACATAAAGGAATTCAATACATCACATATTTCTTTCTAAATTGAGTCACTGGAGTCAAATCATTTATTGCAGTTACATTGCTGATACTTAGTAAACCAGGGCTTCTTTACTGCGACACAGTTTCTGATACAGTATTTCTTCATTCATCTAGTGCAATCTCCTTCAGCCTCAGTCACATTTACCTTTCACACAATAACTGAAACACACAATCTTAAGATTTCCCTCAGAGTTGCTTCAGTGGAGATGATGCTCTCTGTGATGAATCTCTCAATCTGTTGAATTCCTTCTCAATACTGAAAAGTACAAAAGGAAGAGGGTTTATTTCTCTTTGTATTTATCACAGTTTAAGACTTTAGAAAGATAAAGTCTTAGACTTCAGTCTTAGACTGAATTTGCCTCCAAATTCAGGCACATTCAGTGGGTAACATTACATCAATTACGTTTTGTAACTAAGGCACTGGATAAAGAGAAATGTAAAGGTTTGGTGGCGTTACAAAGTATCTTTTTGGCACCAGGAACATCTTCTTTTTCATAAAATTACCCAGCTAACTCACACATATGTTGGATAATTTATATTTTGCATGGCTGGAACTAAATCCACTTATCCCAACATAGGTTTTTTCATCATTTGCTGCTTTATTTTATTGTTATTTAAAATAAAATTTTCAAGTGGAGAACCTGAGAAGCAAGGACCGACTGCCAGTTTTAGATTTTGGTGGCAGTAAAGGAAAGCACTGTTGGGGTTTTGGATATTGATATGAATATTAATCTTCTCTTCCTTATCAATGCAAGATGCTTTAATGATGCATCAGTGAGACCAGAGTTTTCTAGACCTGCTTCCACACAAACACTGAACAATGATGTTGACGTGCAGAACGGAGCATTCGAAAGAATGATGGAGGCAGGGAGTGACGTCCTGATGCATGACTGTGTCAGTGTTCGCCGCACACAGTGATTCCCTCTGTGCTTTGTCTGCCTCTCCTTTGTGCTCTTTTGGATTTCAGCTTTTCTCCCGTTCCTTTTCTCTTTCAATAGTTTCAAGGAACAGATGTGCTTTTGTTTGAAACTGAAATGTACAGTATAGCATTTTATATTTTTATTTTTTACTTATGACATTATTTTTTTCATTCCTGCTGCCTATTTGTGCCAATATTCTTCTTGGATTCTCTCCACATTCGGTGACATAATGACCTCTGCTGTTCCCCCCCCCCCCCCCCCCCCCCCCGACTTTCAAACAATCTGTGGACAGCGATGACCAACACAAGCACAGACCTAACATTAATCATCCTGCGGTGACAGCATGAACCTGAACCCCTGAAACCTGGAAATTACAACCAGATCCAGAAATGCTAACACAAACGCATTGGGTTTTGTGGTGAATATTTGGACACAGTACAAATATTTCAGCCTGTAAAAAACAGTCAAAGGTTTTAGTTTTAACTTTGAACAGTAGAGTTAGTGGGAGATATAATTTTAAATCTTCCATTCGCAATTTGCATCTGCTGAACTACGTCTCAGTCCAACATTCATAAAAAATGGTACTAAACAGCGAAAAATAATACATTGTTGTGATGATGTGCTGAAGGCTCACCGTTGAAAAGAGCTGGAGTGTTTAAAAGAGACATGGGCCCAATTTGAAGTCGTCGAATTGCAAATTCAAATGTCTTTTAAGTCATGTTTGATAGATACAGCATTTTTATAACAACTGAAAATAATTTAATTGCATTATGTGTGTGGAAAATACAAAATACAGCCCTTTCTATCCTCCCACCTACTGCTGCTGAAATTACTTCTTTGATTTCTGGGCGTTGAGCTTTGGAAAATTCTCTGGTTGGAAGATGAATCGTCACCCGAGCCTGATGTCCAAGTTTCACAGTATGCATGGTGTAAGCCAAGTAATAGGCAGGGCTTGTGTTTCTCTGGACAGAATGTTTGAAGTTCAGGCCCAAATATCCTTACTTTTTTGTTGTTTTTTTTTTTTTTTACGGCAACTGAGTTCTGTTCTTCTCTGGTCTGACAATCTGTGTTTCTGTGAAGTTCAATCAAGCTACCACAGCCATTTGTCCACTCTGCCATAAAGGTCTCTGGAGTACATGAGCAGTGGTTGAGCGTCTGGAAGCAAAAAACTGAACCTCTGGCTAAGAGATTATTGGGTTTTTGGTCTCCTCTCTACCCCGAAATGCACTGGCATCTGTGAGCCCTTATATAACATGCGTTTCATTCCAGCCCTTGTTCAATCATAGAAACATCTTTTATGAGAACAAAAGGAACCTGAGCTTAATACAATAACAAGGGAAAGCTTTTTTAATAGTCATGCATGTGAAATTTCACTTGTTGATTCTATTTTTTTATAAACTTTTTATTCATTCTGTCATTGTATGGTAGTCGGTGTCGAATTTTGCGTGGAAAGAAATGTAATCAATTTCGATAAAATGTAAATGTAAAATGTTCAAAAAGTGCTGTGTGTTTTCATCAGACACACTGTATAAATAATGTTTATACTGTATAAACTATCACGTTTCAACAATATACCATAATACGGTATACATTATTGTGTATTAGCATTAGGTTACTTAATTCTTTAAAGTTGAAAGAATGCTCTTTAAATTGTATGCTGAAAAATGTAAGCTGTGTATATAGAGTAACATCATTTAAAGATTTGCTGGTAACATGTTGCTATAAACATAATAGCCTTCCCGTAATAATCCATATGACGTTATCATGGCTTGGTTTTTGATCTGAATTTTCGTTCCTGTTGTTCCAAACCACCCTCGCAATCTGGTGTTATCCAGACCAAAGGTGGGAGAAGTTCCTCAGTCAGAATACTGAAAGGAATCCATAAGCATGAGAGCCAAATAACTGTGGCTGAACGTGTTCTTGCCAAGAAAAATGCTTTCCATCCCAGTGCATCGCATTCCTCACCCAGCCTCGAGAACAAGGAATTGAAAACAGTCTAAGATTTAGTGATTGATTTTAAGAAAACAAGAACAGGAACATTTATCCCAGGTATCATGCACATGATATATAATCACAAACTATTCGAAGACTAGGCAGTTAATTTGGCGAAACGATATATTTAGGGACTTAAAACAACTTGCTTTCTGTTGTTATTTTGTCCTAGTATAATAGAACATTTCTTAAATTTGAGGAAAGGCTTCATAGCATTTTCTCTCATTTCTCTCTTGGTTTCATTGTCTTTTATTTTTCAGTTCTTCCAAAACCTCAGGTGAGCTACAAAACCACAACTCCAGGCGTGATCGAAGCCAACTGCACGTCTGTATCTCGGCCTCCTGCAGAGATTGTGTGGAATGTGGAGACAGACAACCGCACCATTGGCCCCCCTGTGACCGTGCATCTGCGTCAGGATGACGGGACCACGCTAGTCATCAGCACACTGACCGTCCAATCAGGGCTGCTTAAAGACGTGTCTGTCAAATGCCTGGTGCATCACAAAGGGCTCGAATCACCCATCGCTGTATCCATGAACACTAAGAGTAAGTTATCAGCAAACATCTACATCTTTGTTGATGCTATGTCCTTTCTGCAGGTAATATGTTAACAGGTGTCAACTTTTTGATGGTGCTTTGTTGATTTTGTTCAACTAAGAACTGCTGAAATGGTTGCTTTTTTTAAAAAAGAAAAAAAAAACATGTCAGTAGAAGTACTTTTAAATTTGACAGTATCCAAACAAATTAATATCCGATAATAACATAGAAAGATTAATTTCATTTTTTGGTCATTTATCAAAAAATAAGAATAATTTATTATGTATTTACTCATAAACATAAATCAAACTTTGAATGTTTTTTTAGCAGAACAAAATTGCATCACTGTTGTGATATGTTAAATTATCTATCAAGCATGAACATAAAATGACCCAAAAGCTTAAATCATTTCACCTAAATATTTCACCTACTCTTTGTTTTATTTTCTAGTTTGAACAGATCCTATTTTATACCAAGTGAACTGAAAGCAACAATAAATAGGAGTATAGCTGTGATTTAAAAAAAGCAACACTGACATATAAATAAGAAAACTTAACAAAACACTTAGAATTGAGACTTTATTCCCTGTAGAAATAAACAACTTCTCTCTTGAACAGCACTTAGAAATGCTTCTCTGGAACGACATGGTTTCCTAGTATCCTGGAGGGGTAGGAAAAAGGTTTCAGTTGAATTTATGCGACTTTGCCGTGAAATAGTCTTAAAAGAACCAAACAGAGAAATATAGTTTCAAAAAAGGAAGACTGTGTAGTAGACACATGCAGATTTCAGATTAAGAGCTTTAGATGTATCAGCCATGCTATTTCTGCAGGCGCTTTACCAAGCTAAACTTGGAATTATTAACAGCTTCAAGTTGAGTGTAATATCAGACTCTAAACCGAGTTTCATTTTTAGCTCATGCATCACTGTTTTGGTTTTTTTCCAGCCTTAAATTTACCTCAATTCACAGGATCAAGAGTGCAAAAGGAGAGCAGTTGGATGGTAACACTATAAATTTGACCTGCAATTGAATTACTGATGACCTGAAACGGAGCAGCAGGGTTCAGATTAGTGCAAAACAGACTGCGCACATTTCAGCACGTCAATTACATTAAAGAATTACATGTTTTACAGTTCATGGCAGGTAATGAATCTCCTGATCTGATCTGTCTTTTCTCCTTTTCAGTTGGCACGGCTCTCACCATCCTGATCTCGGTCACCACGGTCGCAGCTCTGCTGGTCATGTCCTTGTGCTTCTGCCTTTGGAAGTGTTTTTTGCGTAAAGAAGGTGAGCTCATGTTTGTGGTGGTTTTCTAATGCATGAAGGAAATCTCCTAATAAAAGAAATACCCTTCAAAGCTAATTGATGTGTGTACATTGTGGAGCAAGCTGCCTTAAATCTGATTGTATAAGTTAAAGATCAATAATATTGTAGGAATTTTCAGGGAGGGAAAAGAAATGTAATAAATTCCCCTAATACTTCCAACAGCCTTGCTCTGCAAATACTTTTTCTAGCATGAAGTTTTATTTTAAAATAAACAGAATTTAATATCTGGGCTTATTCTAGTGTGTTGTTTGGCAAATCACCCCAGAAACAATAAAACAGCAGATTCCTGTTCAGATTAGGAAACTGTACAAATGTTGTTACTGGCCAGAAAGCAAGTTTCAGTGACCAGTAGGTGTGTCCAGTCATGTTCACTTTAAAATAACCTAAAGTGTTGACATTGGGTGGCTTTTCATTATGATGAGCTAATATGCAAAGTGATACATTTACCCAAATCAGGACTTTTATACATAGCATGACTTTTAGGAGAGCACTAAATCAAATTCAATTCAAAACTACATTATTTTATTAGAAAGGGAAATGAAGTGTTCTAAGTACAAAGTATCTTGTTGTGAATGTTGATGCTGTTGGCAGGCGGATGTCCAGTAGCAGTCAGTTTTGCTCCAATCTAAAGAAACCTTTGATTGAAGTCTGTTGCTGTATAACAGTTTCATGTCTGCCTTTCTAACTAGCAGAGATGATGTTTCAACTTGGTCTTCATGACACCATTACATGTTGGCAAACACTGCTAATCTAACTCATTCAATTTTGCTGGGGGACATTTCAATTAAGAATATATCTTTACTAAACATTTCTGCTTGTATTTTAATTTCATAATAAGCTGGGTCTCGAACATTCAGTGACTTTTACTTAACAAAAGGCTTTTTAAATGTTGCTTTGACATCATTGTTGTTGTTATAATGAAATATGCAGTTGGACTGTCTTTGCTCCCATACCCACAGATAATCCTTCTGCTTTGGAAATGTGAAGGAGAGCACATATATCAAATATTCCAGGAATTTATGTGTCGAAATGGCTTACCCAGTTTGACTAAATGCAGTGACGTAGTTCTGCTGTAAAATTATTTACAGTGACACTTTGTTAGAAAATTATTTCCCAAAGTTACAGTTTCAGAGTTAAACTAAAAGTCTGGAGTAATAAAACTAGCAGACTAGGTCCAGAATTTCAAAACATATTTCTGTTTTCTGTGAACTCTTTGTACACATTTTCTTTTCAGATGATTAATCTTAGACACAAGAGCTGAAAAGAGGATCTTCTCAGGACCGTCCTGATGAGAACGTTCCCCTGCCGTGTCCTCGTCTCTCATCATCGTCTCTATATCTGCTACTATATGGTTGGAAAGGGAAGATGCTCTCAGATTCCTTAAGGTCTGTCCAGCACAATCCTATTCATCATCACCATCTGGGCGACACTCAGCTTTACTCTGACTCTTCCATAGTCGTCTTTTTTTTTCTATTTTTGTTCATCTCAGCTCTGTAACTGATTGAGTCGATGGCTACACATTCCAGAACAGCGAGGTCTCTGTGCGGCTGAGTTGGGTTATTCTGAAGAACATCACATGCCCTCAGAAAACCTTTCTGCGGTTGTTTCTGTTTTTTGGGGGGGTTTTCATGAAACCTAAGAGATGTGTCTTAATATTTTCTATTTTTCTTACTTGCTAAAATGTAATACAAACTCCAAAAAAAAAACATTTGAACTCAAATGAAGTTTTAACATTACAAATACTGCAAATCTTGTCTTTGAAGTATAAGATTGACAACTCATTATTTTGAGAGCTTGGAAGGGTTTATAAAAAAATACAAAATTAAAATTCTTATGGTGAACTGTAATCTGTCTTCCAAAAGTATTCATGCCATCTTGAACAACTGATTTAGGCTTTGGTCAGAGGAAAACCAAAATCTTTTCCTACTTGCAGTAAACTACATGTGACGGAAAAGTAATGCTGCTAATTCCCCACGATGAATCCTGGAGGTAGTGGAAATCATGTAGTGGAAATGCTTTTCTTTAGGTTTGTTACAGATTAACTGGTGCAAAGATTTACTGAGCTTGTGCTGTTTTTGCATGGAAAAAATGGGCAAGCGCTTCAGTGTTTGCAACATGACAAAATGATAAAAAGTTCAAAGGTCATGAATACTTTCGTAAGGCACTGCATAGCAAATGTTTTTCACAGCATTTTTTTTCTTTTTTATAAGGTGTGTATGTTTTTTGTTAAATGTTCAATTCTCCGGTCAGATGGCTGGAATCAATTTCAAAAGGCTTTTAGTTGCCCCTGAAAGAATGCGTGTCCTGCTGCTCACTGTGCAGTCGGGCACTTTCTGTCTCAAAGCCCTAAAAAATGATTGAGCACTTCAGGTTAAACAGCTCAAAGCATCTCTCTGTTCTTTAAAAATCCCTCTCACTCTGGACCAAACACACAGAAGAAACATCAAAGCATAAAAGAAAATGCATTGATGCTTCTAGTTGATCTTTTTTTTGTTTGTTTTTGCATTTTTAACTGGCTTTTTATTATCAAAGCTATGACTTGAAGCAGTATAGTTACTGAAGCGAATGATTTGCATTTTTTCTTGTTTATTGATGGATGTAAGACAGAGAAGTCGTCAGAGTTACGTTAGGAATAACATTCCTGCCCGCTGAAGGCTTTCAATCACACAAAAATACTGTATTTCAGCGAAGACACATTATGAAAACCACCATATGTAAAATAACTGTAAAAGAATAAATAAATGTCTGAAAAAGTAACCATAGAGTCTCTCTGTCACCGTTTTTGGAGCTTTTTATGCTGTATGTCTCTAACTGGATTCAGAGAACGATCAAATTCCTCTCTGTTGTACCAAATCTGCCTGCCAGATGCTGTTTTTTTCATCTAAGCCAGAACTGAGGGTGGATCTTCAGAAATGGTGAAAAAAAGATGCACCCATATGCTTTCAGAAACTTACACCAGGCCTTTCGTAAGTAAGTAATCAATGGCATCGTTTGTTTTCCTGCACAAAAAGCACGTGTGGTATTTAATTTAGCACTTGTGGAAACAGTCAACTGTAGAAATAATTATTGATTGCGTTAGCCAGTCTACTCAAGTTAGGAATTTGTGTTGCACCACCACGTCTTCCACATTACGCCAACCATTTCAGAAATGATTCATGTCGTAGAACCTCTCAGACTTAGATTCACGTAACTTAGCTCAAAAATATAAAGTGTGCATGTATGTGTTACTTGAAAGCTTATTTAGGAATGCGTGCGTAAAATAAACTTATGTGTGAGACATTTCAGAGTAGTATGTGTGTCTTATATCGTGTGTATATTTTGGATCAACTACATTTTGCTCCAGGAATGCAGCAGGGCAGATCTTGCTGCGACTGTAAAAAGCTGCTCTCGCTCAATCTAGCAGTCACTGCGATAAAATAAATGACCATGCTGTCAACCCATCACAGTGAGGACGGCTACTTGTGTGACAGAGAAAGGGTTCAATAGTTTTAATCTCAGAGGTTTTGTGTGGGCCGCAACTGCCAGACACTATTGCTGAAAGTAAAAATTTCCACACAGCAAGACGGAGGTTTATTCCTCCAATGGGGAATTTATATGCAGCTGTAATCTCAGCGTTTCACATTTCACATCATTCTGCTGGGGAAAAAATAAAAGGTCTTATTAATCACTGGCATTTTTTTTGTATTTTCATCATGACATTTTGTTGAGTAGCAACACATTCAAAACAATGCTTGGAATAGATTTATTAAGGAACATTGTGTTAGATATGATCAAATTAAAATAGTATCTCGGCAAGTCAGGTCACAGCATTACTTGCAACATTTATTGGATTATTATTTTTACAGTGATGTAACAAAAAAATGAACAAAAATTAGAAAAGAATCCCAGCTTGAATTTCTTATCTTCCTCCATTTTTCGTTTCTAACTTCACATCTTCTCTTTGCACCGGTCCAAACCAGCTCAGCATCGCTTCGTTTTCATTTTACACAGAGACGTCACTACAATTATTCACTATTTTCCGGATAGGAACCTTGGTAAAAGTGCATGCTCACATTTACCACCTCAACTCTTCCGATCTTACTCAAGCGTCTCTTTCTCTTTCATTCCTGCAGCCCTCCGTCTGTCACTTTTTTTCCACCTCCTGTGCATTTCCTGTTTCTCGGACCCCTGAAGCTCAGTCTTATCTACCTTTTTAATCTTTACTCGACGCAGCTTCTTTGTTGCACCTTTTCCCATCTTGTTCACATATATTTTTAGAATAAAGTTTTTTTTTAGGTGAATAATGACAGAAATGAAAGAAAGATACTGCGTCTCATGTGGTGTATTAATGTTACAGGACAGCAGCTTTTCCACATTAACAACCTAATCATCTGAATCTGAAACTAGCAACTTGAAGACAGTGCAAAACTTTTAAATAAAATTTATAATCGATTTGATTGTTGATCATCGCTGACTTAAACTTGATTGCGGGAGTAGAGTAGTTCTACAACAAATGGAGTGATGTCAAAGATCAGACATGTTGGCATTTTGTGGGTCAGTTTCACTTTGAATAATGGAATATCTGCAGCATCAAAATAAGAATAACCAGCCTAAAATAGAACATGGTGGCAAACTGAGACCAGATCAGTATCATCTACCTATCGACTGCACAAGGAAACGTGTCAGCAACGTTTTTTTTTCAAAGATGTGGTGTGAAAAGAGGAAAATCCTAGGCTCCCAGTGAGGACTGGGGAGACAGCTTCAAATCTACCATGAAGAAGCAGATATGTGTCTCTGCTGCTCTGTGTTTTTGTTTGTTTGTTTTCTTAGTTTGTTTGTTTTTTGTACAATAGAAACCACAAATATTTTAGGAAATACAAAACATTATCAAGATTCTACCAATGTTTCTGTTCCTGTTGTTCTTTATTCTTCTAAAATCTCATATAAACCTATTCTCAAAGTTGATTATTTACGTATTATGAAGTAAAACAAACACATTTATCCAATAGAAATGCCTTTTTTTTATATCTTACAATCTAATCTTGACAGAGTTTCCTGCGTCTCAGTTTGTCAAACTGCAAATAAAGTTAGTTAAGCTACTAACTAAATGCCTTTGGCATCATGAATCCAGAAAAATGACAAATATCCCAGGCAGAGTTAGGCTTAGAATTATTTTTACTCAAGCTAGAGGTTTGTTTTTGATTTTAAAAAATGTAAAAAAGGACACAGGCATCTGTCAAAAAACAGAACTCAGATGAGTATAAACAACTCTTCTTATTTACAGCTTCATAAAAAGCGTCAGGAGAAAATGTATTTACATATTTCTCAATAATCAAAGGAAAAATTATTATTGGCATTATTGGTGGTGAGCTCCAACTCTTTTATGTTGGTCGTCCTTCTTCCCATCACTCTAGTCTTCAGCTCCCACCACAGATTATCAACCGAATGTGGATTGTTAGTCTGACCGACCACTTCAAGACGTTAATGATACTTCCAGTCAAACGTGACATGTTGGTCAAACAGGGGAATGAATAATTTTGACTTTATCTGTAACAATAGTATCATATTAAAGAACTAAAATCTACCAAATCTTTCTTGTTGGGCTTTTGTGTACATTTCTATTGTTTTGTAAGTATTACAGGATGCCTGTTTTTCTTTTAGCACCCAAACAATCAGATACTTATCTTAGCTGTCACCTGGTTAAGACGCTCGTTTCACCACACACACACAAAAAATTACATTCGACCTTCAACTTCCTGTATTCTTGAGCCAAAGCACTCAACTGTGGTTTACAAGTTAGGAAATTTGTGTCAATGCAGCCATGATGACACACTGAATGTTTGACAGGAAATGTGTGATAGAATGGCTTTATGTGTTTTTTTGTTAAAGTCACTTTATGAAGTGACATAACATTTCTGGCATTTAATAATATTAAGTAATGGTAATGTGCAACATACAGTATATTCATTAAAAAATAATGCTTTCAACATTTCAAATTCTATAATAACGTAAAATGATGAATATACAAGGAAACACTATCCTTTGATGCCTCTCGTGTCTAAATGTACCAGCTTCATGACCACAACCCTCTTTCTGCACATCGTTCCATGACGCTTCCACACAAGTATGAATGTCTTAGCTAGGTTTTTCTTAATCAGTGAAAAATACTCAACTTTTAAGTCACATTGATAACAGCATAATTTGTCTTTGTGTCTTGTTTACATGTGTAGTTTCTGACTGTTGTCCCGCGCTGTAGGGGGTTGATGACAGCGTACACTTCACTGTTAGGAGCTTCTGTTTTCACTGTGGTGTATGTGACAGCCAGCTGATCCCCAGAGAGAGCGAGAGCAGGAGATGCTGATGCTGTTCTTTCCAGTTGACTTGTAGAATAGATGTCATTCAGAACTGAGAATTGAGTTCGCAGGCCGGGAGGAGAAGGGGCGCTCGCTTTGGGGAGTTCTGGTATCATATGTAAAGATATTTCCTGCTACAGGGAAATAAAATGTAAAAAAAAATACTTTAGTTTATATGAATATAATAAACTGTACAACTACTTCAATGTGAAAAAAGTCAAGATGACTTTTTAAACTCTCAATAGAAAGTTTTTTCTCTGCTTCTTTCTACCTGCATTTGGATGTTTCATCTAAAATCTACCAAAACCTTTTTTCAGACATAAAAGGGTGTTTTCGTCTACCTTTACTTGAAGCCTCGATGTAGAGATGGAAACACCGTCAGTATTTTTATCAGCTGCATTTCAACTGACCACTAATTACACTGAGACACTGAAGCCTGAAGGTGTTTTTTATAACCAACTGCAACTGATCTTATTGAACTATTTAGTGTGTTTTCTTTCTCATCTCCTATCAGAAACAAATATTGTGAAAAAGTATTTTGAATCTATGTCTGGCAGGGGTATGAATAAATGTGGACTCAGCTGTATTCAACCAGGTAATCACTATCTTCCCATTGAAGTTTTATGTAAATTACATAAGTCTCATGCTCTAGGTGATAAACATTTTAATAAACCTTATAGTCAGAGTGGATTGTCCTGAGCAATCTTTAAAGTCATGCCTCCTTAAGCTAAGGTTGCTGAAGGAAAAACTGATCATTTCTCGATCCTTTCATCTACATCTACTGCATTGTTTAAATATTTTAAGTTTTCTCTCAGTTTTTAAATTTTAATTGAAGATACATCTGCTCTGATGCCTTCAGGGGCATATCAGTTGAGAAACTGCACCAAAACAAATTAATGTTCTTCTACTCCTGCCATTAACTTTTTACTTTTCTTTGTTGCAGAAAATATTCCTAGTTTAGAGCTTCTGTTTCAGTTTTTGTGTCCCTCCCTGGTTTTCTTGAAGCCCCAGACGGTCGTTGCAGATGGCAGTTCATACTAAACCAGGTTCTGCTGGAAGTTTCTGTCTGTCAAAAGGAGGTGGGGGGAGTTTCCACTCCAATGTCACTAGATGCATTTCCAGTATGAGGGATTGCTGGTAAGTCAACGGCACAACGCAAGTGATTTTCTGCATCGTTTGTACAAGGTGCAGCGTCTTTCATTTAAGTCTCATCCAATCTGCTGTGTTTCCATAACTGGAAACTTTTTAACCAGCTTTAGTAATAAACTGACCATGACTGCAATGTTTGATACTGAGGAAATGTGCGTATGTATAATTGAATTGAGTTAACTTTTTTTATTGGTTCTTTTTAGATTACATAAATAAACTGAATTAAATTCAGTAGACATGGAATATAAAACATCTCCAAGACGCTGCAGAGCATTTCAATGTTGTGGCCTTCGTCTGGTGTGAATGGTGCTTAAGACTGCATCTTGTTTGATTATGAACCAGCATTACAAACTATGCATGATACACTTTTGGAAACTGACTACACTACCTCACAGTTCTTGTTATTGTTCTAAATATAATGTGAAGTTTCAAAACACTAAACAAAAATCCACTATGTAAAACTGGTTACCTCTTTATTTTTATTGTAGCGAGTCCACGTTCCTATAAAAAACAAATTTAAGGGGTTTAAAGATGCAGATATTGTAACAGTTACAGAAGAAAAACAGCTAAATTAATAGTCTTACGTTTCCAGCCCTGAAAGCACACGAGGACCAACACTATCGCTGCGGCGATCAGAAATATAACGGTAATACAGATCAGGAGGGCGGATAGCCAGGAACGATCATCACCAATACTGTCTGAGCCAACTGTATGAAAAATAATGTTAAAATAGATGTAATATTAAATGTATAAAATTACATTAAGATTCTTACCTTCATCGTCATCATCATCATCATCATCATCATCATCATCATCAGGGTTTTCTACTCCTTTGTTTAGTTCTTGAGCAACAAAAGAAAACAGAAACGTTTCATACAATGAATCAAATATATGCCTGCATTTCACAGGTAATTCTTGGTACTAAAGGAAAAAATATGATTGACATATTGAACAAAATACAGGCATTTCACATGTAAATCTTGGAAAAATACCTGAAACTGAGATGTTTATGCCATGGCTGACAAATTCATTACTGTGTCCTGAATGACATCTGTACAGGCCGTCATCATTAATGGAAACCTGTTCAAACCTTAAATATGATATCAGATTCTCTTTGTTATGCTTCTGGTGATTCTTATGTTCTCCGTGTCTGAAATGTTTTCCCAGTTCTCTGTGTTAGAGAATTTAGACCACATGATACCGAATGACTCCCCACAGTGTTTGACGGGACATTTGACTGTCAGACTTTGTCCAGGGGAAACACGTTTTGTTTCTCCTCTTTGCACTTTGGCCGTCACGTCACATGAAGAAACTGTAATTTCAAAAGATTAATTCGATTTTAATGGCACAATTTCCAAAGTTCTACCAAGTACAATAAATATGATATCACACTTATATAGATATAAAAGAGGTGTTTATCTCTTCAAGATATGATGTTAAATGCCAATCCTGTTGAACTTAACAATGACCAAACATTTATTGGCATTTTTTTGTTTGGATATGTGAGCAATAAAGACAGTTTATATTCAGGCAAATGTATTGAATTCTCACAAAGAAACATTTATGTGAATCAGCATTTTTAGATGCCATTGTGAAAATCACATATTCTCATATGACCTATATTGTCAAACATTTTTGTGTTTTTAAAGACAATGATATTATCTAATATGTCACACGATGTTTTCTTCTATTTCATATTATTGTCTTGTTCATGATCATTGAAACGTTGTAGGCAGCACCAAGACAAAGAAGACATAATTCAAAAAATTAAGGACTCCAAAGTCTAATTAGTACTAAGATGATTCAAAATAAACCGTGACCAATATTAAAACTGGGTGAAGCTCTCGCTGTATACGGCGTACTACATCTACAATACAACATGGTTATCAAAACACAATACAAATCCTTTTTTCCTAATATGAAATAAAAAAGACCATTAGTAATGTTAAGGTTGTGGAGATATGTTTTTCTGATACCAGAAAAAACTATTAAAACCTTTGGTTCACTACAGAATTATTACAGGGTCTCCTTTTAATACAACTAGTTTGTAATTACTAGATTATAACAAATAATATAGTTTTAAAAAATATACATTTATAGATGTTTGTATAAAAACAATAAATATCCAGAAGTTATTTGAGTATTTTTCTCAAATACTTTTGTCTTTTTAAATTTTTAACTGACTCCTGATTTAAGCCTCATCAGTGAAACAAATAAATGATAAATCAATTTAAAGTTTTTTGTTTGTTTCTATTTTAATTCATTTTAACAGAAGAAAACCTGCCATCTGGCAGCTTTGCTGTCACATAAATAATGAATCTCAATCAAACTCACATAAAATCTCTTCTGCTGCTTTGTTGACAAACTTACCAAATTAAAACTAAAGAAGTTGAAAAAAAAAACGTACCTTTATTTTCTCTGCAAAGGCAAATAAACACAGCACACCAGATTATCAGGAGCTGCATTGTGCATCATCTGCTCATCACAAAAACCTTCAAATAAGGTGCTGCAGGTTCATTTTACTTATGACAAGTCAACCACTTCCTGTCCTCGACCACCCAGCACGTGTTTTTCAGCACAGCATGAAGTGACAAAATTTCCCGTGTGCAAAGATAGAAAGATGAGAAAAAATAATTACACATGCAAAAGTTATTTCAGCAATCCCAAGATCAGCGCGGAGACATACATACTTCTTGTGATGAACTTCAGATCACCTTTCCTCAGAAACATGCACAAAGTCATCACTGCAACAAGCAACGATTTTACCAGAAGCTCTGCAGTGCAACCTACCATTGATCTGAAGACCACAAAAAAAACACCTTCATCTGATGGTTACTCTTCCAAACTCAGAAGAAGCCTAAATCACTTGTGTATAGACCAGAGGTCTAAACCATTTACAATCCGGAGACATTTTTCCCTTGAATCCAGTAAAATAAGACTTATGTAGAGTTATATTACTGTTTGAAAAAAAATACAACATTCAACTTTTGATAAATATCTATTTTCGGAAATTTAATGTCAATTTTAAACAACCAAAATTGTATATCTATTTCTATGGATAAAAATACAACTTATACTAAAAGAGAAGAAATACATTCTATTCGATGGGATGTTTGAAAATGATGTGTGATGTTTTCAAAAATAAGGACAAGGAAAAAACAGGCCTAAGAACTGATGCTTTTCAGCTTTATTCTGTTGTGGAAATTCAATGTTGTTTTAAAAAAACAACAACAAAAAGCTGCTAAAACTAACAACTAATTTTGTTTAAAACCTATGTGGAAAGTCTAAAGAGTCAGTTATGACAATTAAACTGCAGGTTACAGACCCTCGGTCTACCATCATCACCAACCTGCTTAAAACTCAAATCTGAGATCAGCTCCTTTCTCTCTCAAGCTTCTGTATAACATCTATGTTCTCTTCTTCAGGAATATTTTCTGTAGATTTTGCAAGAGAGTTTGCATCAGGTGGCATTTTTCCCCCAGATTATAACATGGACGCTCGACCACACTTGATCATCTTTTCTATTAGTCACTTACTTGGCAGACGTGTCTTTAGTAAGATACAATATTATTTTACCAACATACAGAGATGCACATAACTATCAGGAAATGTTTTCTGTCCACGAAGCTAAAAAGGTTCATCACCAGCCTCACAAATAAACATCTGCAACTTCACTTCATTTGTGTAATTTCTGTAATTAATATGGGAAAGCTCAGCACCTCCTGACCTGCAGGTGCTTTCTTCATTCATCTGGATAAGTTGTATTTCATGATTTTCACAGATGAAAAACATCTCACACAAATTTCTGGAGATCAATGCTGGTAATCACAGCAAAGTTTTTCATTTTTTACTCCTTAACAGACTCAGTGTTTTTCTCTCATGACACACTTCAAATAACCCAGGCACACCAACAAGCATAAACTCAACACTTTAAGAGAAAACGTCCACACAGAAACAGAGGGACTTGTTTTTGTCCCAGAACGTTCATTTTTCAAATGAGGACCATCATAACATACAAGCTATTTTATATTCCAAAACTGGGGGACTAGATCCCTAAAATGCTGGATGTTATAGAATTGGTTCAAGACAAAAACCAAACCTTTTGAAAGCCTGTTAGGATTAATGCTTATAGGGACTTTATGTGGGATTGACTGATGTACGTTATGACACGTCAATGTTTCTGACTAAGCAAGTAAAACAGAGAAGCGATTTTTCTTTTTCCTACTATTTCCCACACCATAAAAGCATCACCTGGTGTGAATACTCTCCCATCCCTTTTTTAGACTTCATGCCTCTCTGAAACAAGATAAACTCTGTTTTGTTTTGTTTTATTTCCAACAGTGCCATCTTGTGTAGACATTAGGTGTTGCTGATTGTGTGCTGATGCTTATTTATGTTTTGATGAGAAAAATATTCAAGTAGAAGACATTTTTTCAGTTCTTTATTGTTGACATCTGTGGTAAAGAACAGGACTAAAATCTTATTATTTTACATGTTTTTTGCACTTCATATTAAACTAGTTTTTAATATTCAATTTGAAAAATTTCCCCCCTCATACTGAATTCAAAATGTGCCACTTTTTCACTTTTTCTATCATTTCAATCTGAAGACAAAGCCTTCAGCAAATCGTAAACCCATGTCAGATGTTATTTTTGTCTTAAACAAATTACTTTTTCAGTTCTTCTTCTTAACCCTCATTTCCCAAGTCCCTTTATCATCAAAAACTCTATTACATGGACAACTTGGGAATAACATCAGAAACAACATGTTGTACAGGAAATGTGTGACGGAATGGTCTTATGTGTTTTTCCTTGATATTGCTCTTTGAATTTACATAACATCAAAACTCAACTCAACTTACTTCAACATTTAATAATTTTAAGTAAAAGTAATGCAAAACTTATACTTGTTTAAAATAGTAATACTTTCAGTGTTTCAAATCCCTGAAATGCTGAAATTGCAACATGAATTAATAAGTACACAAATGTCTACTTTAAATGTAACTTCCCTCATTTTGCACTGTCACTTAGCCAACACCCAATATAAGTTGATGTTCTGCTCATCCATACTTGTGTGGATCATCTATACTTCCACGTAAGTCTGGATGTTTCTGACTTATTATCAATGAGTGGAAAATACTCAACTTTTAAAGCGTTGATAACCGCAATTTGTTGTTTCATCCTGCTTACATGTGTACTTCCTGGCTGGTGCCCCACATTGTTGGTAGCTGATTATTGTAAACACTGCATAGTTAGAAGCTGCTGTATCTTCAACATTCCCAGTGAGAGTGAGGGATGTTGATGTTCTCTCTGGTTTACTTGAAGAATAGATGTGGCTCAGGACAGAGAATTGAGTTCGCAGGCTGGGAGAAGAAGAGTCGCTCATCTTGAGGAGTTCCGGTATCATACGTGTAGATTTTTCCTGCAAGAAAAAAACAAATTGAAAAAAAGAAAATTTTACTGTACCTGAATATGATAAACTGTACAAATAAGGTGATAAAAGTCAAGATGATCTTAAACTCTCATTAGGAAGATTTTCTCCTCTTCTTTCTTGTCCCTTATCTCACAATGCAACCAACAGGGACACATTTAGTTATATTAAAACTTTTGATTCCAACTCAAACATTTTCTGATTCTTCATTCCTTATCTCTAAATATGATGCCAGTATTTCATCTAAACAAAATCATTTGCCATTTCAACTGCAGGTCGACAAATTAAGTCAAATTTTGAATTAATCAATTCAGATTCAGTAAATTTAGTAAATTTGAACATGTGAGGCTCATTTATCAGAAACCTCTTGAAAATACAATTTAAACAAGTATTAGACACACTATTCATTAAGTCCACAGTTCTGTACTAAAATATGACTTTTAGTCTGATATAATATTGTCATCTTAAATGACTTTCTCATTAGTTGTAAATAAAACATCACCATAATAAATCAAAATAAATATAAAGAACATGATTGCAATTATTCTGTTAAGAGTTTTACTTAGTGAATTGATGTATTGATAACAAAGTAATGTTTCAATAAGTCAGCTTTAATGGATAGTTCTTTATATGTGCAGGGAGCCTGAGCACGGCACTTTCCCGATAGGTAAGGGAAGATTTTGAGATTCAGGAATGTATCCATTGAGTTGCAGTCAGAAAGGTACCAGGATGCATTACATACAACTGGGCTGAACGGAGAGTTATAATAAATAATTTGGAGCAAGCCCAGCATAAACATGATGACCTTGTTATAGCAAATTGTTGCTCAAAGTCCACAGAAAGAAGGGTGAGAAACTCATAATATAGATAAACTTTCGTGGTTTCCAGCAAGTTCCTTCATGCCGCACTCAGAAACAGTGAATCCACAAATTATTTATACCATTAGCAGGTTATTGCTTGAATTAATAGTTTGGAATGTAAAAAAAAACCTGCAAGAAACTGAAAATAAAAATTACATCAATTATCTGAAGGGTTTAGTTGCTGTAATGTTGTGCTCTTTATGGGTTATTGAGAAGGATATAAATTATGAAAACCAACAAACAAAACAAACAAATTTTAAAATAATTTTAAATCTAAATCTGAATAATTTTGGACTTAACTAAATGCTGCAAAATAAGGAACACCCACAGTTTTCCTATGAAAGTTTTACTCAAGACATTCACTGTTAAGCTTCTCCAAAAACTGTCCACCTTCTGGGTGACTTAAAATCTTGTGGTTTAGTCTTTTCCAGGTGTGAAGGGGGTCTATGATTGCATCTTATTTAATTATAACCCAGCACTACAAAGTTTCAAATCCACATTTTCTGAAACTAGCTAAAATATTTCTCAGAGTTCTTATTTGCATATCCTTAAAGAGTAGTTTCAAAACCCAAACATAACTCCCTTATGTGAAATAGATTTACATTACCTCTTTATTTTTATTGTTCAAAGTCCACATTTCTGTAAAAAACAAGTTAAAGGGGATTAAAAATGCAACTATTGAAATAGCTATAGAAGGAACAGAGCTAAATGAATAATCTTACGTTTCCAGCCCTGAACGCACACGAGGACCAACACTATCGCTATGGCGATCAGAAATATAATGGTAACACTGATCAGGAAGACGGATAGAGAGAAGCGATTGACACCAACACCGTCTGAGTCAACTGCATGAAAAAATAATGTTAAAATAGATGCAATATTAAATGTACAAAATTACATTAAGCTTCTTACCTTCATCATCATCATCATCATCATCATCATCTCATCATCATCAGGGTTTTCTACTCTGTTTAGTTCTTGAGCAACAAAAGAAAACAAATATGATTAACATATTGAACCAAATACAGACATTTTACAGGTAAATCTTGGAAAAATACCTGAAACTGAGATGTTTATGCCATGGCTGACAAATTTATTACTGTGTCCTGAATGACATCTGTACAGGCCGTCATCATTAATGGAAACCTGTTCAAACCTTAAATATGAGATCAGATTCTCTTTGTTATGCTTCTGTGTGATTCTTATGTTCTCCGTGTCTGAAATTTTTTCCCAGTTCTCTGTGTTAGAGAATTTAGACCACATGATACCGAATGACTCCCCACAGTGTTTGACGGGACATTTGACTGTCAGACTTTGTCCAGGGGAAACACGTTTGTTTCTCCTCTTTGCACTTTGGCCGTCACGTCACATGAAGAAACTGTAATTTCAAAAGATTAATTCGATTTTAATGGCACAATTTCCAAAGTTCTACCAAGTACAATAAATATGATATCACACTTATATAGATATAAAAGAGGTGTTTATCTCTTCAAGATATGATGTTAAATGCCAATCCTGTTGAACTTAACAATGACCAAACATTTATTGGCATTTTTTTGTTTGGAAATGTGAGCAATAAAGACAGTTTATATTCAGGCAAATGTATTGAATTCTCACAAAGAAACATTTATGTGAATCAGCATTTTTAGATGCCATTGTGAAAATCACATATTCTCATATGACCTATATTGTCAAACATTTTTGTGTTTTTAAAGACAATGATATTATCTAATATGTCACACGATGTTTTCTTCTATTTCATATTATTGTCTTGTTCATGATCATTGAAACGTTGTAGGCAGCACCAAGACAAAGAAGACATAATTCAAAAAATTAAGGACTCCAAAGTCTAATTAGTACTAAGATGATTCAAAATAAACCATGTTTATTTTGATTTTTAAAAAGTATTAATTGCCAAACATTTTCAACAACATTGCCAGACATTTTTGATAAAACTGGACAAAACTATACAGAATTATTACAGGGTCTTTTATTTATATAACTATTGCTTGTTTATAACATTATAGTAGACAATATAGTTTTAAAAACCTTTAGAGCATATAACATAAATGTCCAGTAGCTATTTAAATATTTTTCTTAAAAACATGTCTTTTTATCATTTTAATGAACTCCTGATTTAAACCTCATCAGTGAAACAAATAATAAATCAATTGAAGGAAACAAATCTGCCATTTCTGTCACGTAAGTACACAATCTCAATCAATAATGCTCAAATACAATCTCTTTTGTTGCTTTCTTAACAGACATCTTTTAAAATTAAAACTAAAGGAGCTGAAAAAAAATAAAAAGCTTTACCTTCATTTTCTCCACAAACGCAAATAAAAGCAGTACACCAGATTATCAGGAGTTGCATTCTGTCCATCGTCCATCAGATGCTCAATACAAAAACTTTCAAATAAGCAGCTGCAGGTTCATTTTAGTTGTGTAGCCACTTCCTGACCTACTCTTTTTCTTCGGCCATCCAGTACGTGTCTTTCAGCATACAGTGAGGTGACAAAATTCACCGTGTGCAAAGATAGAAAGAGTAGACATATTTTCAGACATGCAAAAGTTATTTCAGCTTTCCCAGTTCAGATACATACCCACATTTGGTGGTTACTTTTCATTAAGATGAACTGCAGACATCTCTTTTTCAAAAACATGCACAAAGTCATCACTGCAACAAGTAATGCTGTCATGCTTTTACCAGAAGACCAGCAATGCAAGTTGGCGCACAGATACCTCAAAGTTACACATTGATCTGAAGACCCCCAAAATATCTTCTTTGGATGTCTACTGTTCCACTCTGAGTTGACAGTGTTCAGGGACCTGGTAAAAACCAGGCTCTTGCCCGAGACTATTGCTTCGTCCAAAGGGTCTGGTTCCAGGCTGATATAGATCAGCACTCACTGATCTGCTTAAAACTCAGATTTGACATCAGCTCCTTCTTGTCTTCTTCTGTCGGATTTCTTTGTTCTCTGTTTCAGGAACATCTTCTGCTGATTGTGCCACAGAATTTATATCAAGGGAAATTGAATGACTTTCAACATGACACTTGGAGGGTGGACGTGTGCTTTGTCCAGGGAACGCTCATTTTGTTCCTCTGTGCACTTTCGTTATCGATTCATACAAACAACCCAGGCCCACCAAGATGCTCAAACTCATCACCTTAAGAGACATTAAGCAGCCGTAGAACTGAAATATGACACTATTATATAAAAGCAGGCAGCCCACTGAGCATTGGTAGGGCCCATGGGCAAAAAAACACAAGTGGAAGCAGCTAATCCATGAGAAACTCATTTTTCCTCTCTGTTTTCCATTCTTGTCCAGCTCCCACATTTTTTCCAGAAGCCAATGCAAGTGGGAGTTCAGATCCAAGATTTAAAGCAGAAGGGGTTTTTCTTCTTTCTACTATTACCCTCTCATAAAAGCAGCACCTGGTGTAAACAGACTCTCCACTCTTTTTCAGACTCCATGCACTCCTCCTTCAGTGTTATGGTAGACAAACACTGTTTGTTTCTCAACAGCCCCATCTTGTGTAGAAGATCAGGTGATGCGGATTGTGTGCTGATGCCTGCTTCTGTTTCATTAAGTCAAATATTCAAGTAAAACACCCTTTTTGCTGTTGTTCTTTATTGTTGAAATCATAGGTATAGGATAGGACTAACATCTAATTATTTTTTACATATCCCTAACACTTCATATTAAACTAGATTTTTACTGTAAAATACTTCTCTTTTCACTGTTTCTCCAGAGGAAATGGTTCTCCAGCACCACCTGGTGTCTGTCTGTGCACTTACGTCTGGGTGACCTGGCGAAAACGTCAACAATAATTGTAGGTCCAAAAGACAGAAGACAGGTTACAGACAATCACATATTTAAAGGTTCATGATTGACCAACTGGATTTTCAGATTCCAGATGTTTTCTACTACACTATGTAATTCTTGATACTTGTCAGCTATGAAGCTGATATTAGTGAAGGCTTATATGTGTTGTTTTTTTCAACTCTAGGGTTGATGAGTTAAGATTTGATTATCAGAGCACTAATCAAGTCAAATAAAGGCTGTGAGTGACCCAGTCCTTACTGACAAAGGGAAAACATCAGATCACAATAGAAAACCTCCACTTACCAATGATTTCATAGGTTTGTTAAAATTGGAAACATGGAAGGAATGTGAAACAAAATGTTTGAGGATTAATTCAAATGTGTGTTTCAATACTAATGACAGAAAATGTTTAACTTCCTTTTGAGATACAGAAAGATGTCGACAGAAACTTTGTTTAATGTCTTCTGTTTATAGAAATGACAGAAGAGCGACTGTAAAATTGTAACGAACAAAAGCAACACTAACACAAATGGAGATGTATCACAGCCAGAAGGGAATCTCAACCACCAGCGTCACTTTCTGATTCAGCAACAGGATAAATTGTAACTGATCAATGATGATTAGCTTGACTGTTGATAACTGCGTCTTCATAACTTGCATCTATACTGGCTATCCTCACTATTTTTAGTCTGAAATGTGAAATCAAGCCTTTTTTCAGTTAAACTGCAGAAGTACAAATTTACTAGTCAAGTCATACCTTTTAAACAGTAGTTCCTTTTTTCCATTAGGTTGAGCATGCTCTTACCCAGAACTGATAATAATCTACTGAGTTAAGTGCAGGGGCTTCATTTCACCACTTACGTACCACATCCTGACCTCCCACAGCATCCTGTACAAGCGAGTGTGTTTCAGTACATCGAAGATACAGAATGGTCCCTGCGTATCTATTAAAAAGTGCATGCAGATTAAATCAAGAGAGAACTTAATCAAACGTTGTCCCTAATGTGGAGGTGCACACTTTATGTCACAATGCCCCACGGAAAATATATTTCAAGCAAATGCGCCATGAAGAAAACCAGACCACTTACATTTTAGTCACTTACATTTAGTTCTTTCTTTGTCGTTTGTTGCTAAATGTTAGTGCTATTTTTTCCCCTGTTTTTCAATTCAAGCCTGTAAGAAGTGAAAGTTTAAACTCAATTTGTGTATGAGGCACTCGACTGAGTTTCTGAACAGCACCATCTAGTGTTGAAAATTGATACTGCACTTCCATATTCATCGCTCGGATGAGGCTCGTTTTTTTCAGATTAAAAGTACCTTAGGAAAATAAAACGGTTTAGTAGGTATAAGTGGAAAATCTTCTACTTAAGAGAAATAACATAGATTAATTACTTCTGTGTGTAACAAATCTACATAACACATTATTATGTGTTTCAGTTAGTGATAAAATTTCTGAAATATTATTGAATGGTCTGTATACCATGTAGACGGATGTGCAGTATCTGCAAAAGTTTCTTAAGATTCTACATTTGGATTACTGCTCTTCTCTCAAGACAAAAATCACATAGCCATAATTTACCAAATAATGCATTCTGTTTCTGTGCAGATTACAAATATTTAGAGCACAAATTCTTACATTTCAGTCAAAACCCAGTTCATGATATGCTGTGACTTCAAGTCTCTTAAGATTATGCCTGGACCAATAATTAGTACTAGTCCAATACCACATTGAAGTTAAACCCAGCAATGATGTGCTGCATGCTGCAATTTGAGTTTTCCTTGATGTTTTATTCCAGTCAGAGTTTCTGCAGGGAAGCAATTGTACAATAACGTGAAAAAATACCCACACAAAAGCTCTTGAGGTTTTGTTTTTTTTTCCTTCCGGACATGTTGATTTTTTTAATATCAATGCAATTTTTTTCTGAAATTTCTGGTTAAATAAATGAGCAAAATAAGTTGTTCTGCCTCTCCATAAATTAGTTACTTCACTTTGAATGCTAAAAATAACAATAATTAGCATAACTCTCACACATTGCTAGCTGACTGGTGATGTCTGTAGTACAGGTCACATGACACATTCAGAGCACTGTGGTGATAACAGGCTGCCTATCACTTTGAGCGTGTTGTAAATTGAAAAAAAGGAAGACCCTGATACACAATGCACATGAAATATGTCTTCATGTAAAAGAAAAATATCTATGAAAAAAGTTGCTTGACTCACTGGGAGTATAGCAGATATAAAATCACTTACACCATACTGACAGGACACTAATACTGACCTTTCAAGTTTTAACAAACAAAACTGATGGGTTTCTCTCTGTTTTCTGTTATTTAGACCAGAGCAACATAAAACTGTTGGATATTTTGATAAATTGGCCATTCGTTTTGTCTCAGTACGCAAAAAACATCATAAGTTCATATGTGAAGTGACACGACACTGCATATTCAAGAACGATATCTTAGGATTTAAAATAGAAACCAGCATCAGAAACGCACAATGTCATAGGTCTCACTTGGTATATACGGCTTCCCCTGTCAGACAGCTTGTAGCACATCAAGGTAGTTCCTTAGACACAGTAAGAACTTCCTTTTTCTCAACTAGCCTTTACCACATCTTAATTGCAAACTCTTATTACATGATAAATGGTGTATTTGTATTATGGAGATGTTGTTTACAAATGTGGGAATGTTTTATGGAACAATTTTGAAATTTTGAGAAGTGTAATTGCAAAAGCTAAAGTGTTCAAACAGTAACTAAGACATGAAACAGAGAGAGTGGAGTTACAACCTTAAGCAATAGTGCCTATAAACTCAGCTTACAGAGAAAGGAAACATTCTTCTCAATTGATAAAGCTCACCTCTGACGCTAATTACAGATATATGGAGGACATTATTATGCACTGTTCTACCTGGATTGTTAGCTTTGGTGTGCCATAGCTCAAAGCGGTTCATGATTAGCTCTAATTCACAAAAAGACTATTGTTTGAAACATAAAGCCAGCCCAGTCAATACCTTTACATTTAATAATATTTTTCTCAATTTGTCAAAATGTTAACCCCTAAGAGTGTGTATGATTCCCGATTTCTATGAAATCGTCTAGATTACTCAAAACAAAATTAAATTGGCTTACAAGTAGATCTGGTTGCATTAAAAAAGATATTGCTGTTTTTCTCAGATGCACACATATAAAAAAAAATTGACATTTACAGACAAAGATGAGACCTAATTTTCCTATCAGTGTGAGATTTTCCATAGCAAATTTTACTGTGTGGTGTATATCAGGTACATTATTCCTGTTGCCCATAAAGGTCTAATTTTCATTTGGACAAAGATAGAATTTATGATATAAACTTAAACTTTCCACTGCACATGTAAAATGCTGCTAACTTCCTTATGTTCCTCATTTTATTTACTTTTTGCACAATCATGCAAATAAGATTATTCAGTTGCAACCTCAAAATTTGCATCAAAGGTCTCTTTAATGCATAAGCATGCCATTTTTTGGGGCTGTTTGCAATATATTTGCAGATGGTTTCAGATGTAATGGCGGTGACCACTGGAAATGGAGGGTTCAGAGGTTAAGACTTAGTTCTACAGTTCGTAAGACTTTGTGATGTCTAGCAGCTTCACATGGGTTGAGCTCTGAAGCTTACAGAAATACAGAAGACTAAGGTTTGGGACACTGGGTCTGCGTGAAGACACATCGACAAAAACAATATGAGCATATGCACAGTACACTTTTTGTAAAAGGGTAAAGTTTTTATTTATGTGACAATCTTTAGCAAAGGATGCATGCATGAAGTGGGTATTCAGCCATAAAACTAACAACATAGCAAAGAAAAATTCCTACAAATAGAGTTGTGTTGTCATCTGTCCCTCCCTCTCTCTTTCTCTCTCTCTCTCTCTCTCTCTCTCTCTCTGCTCCCCCTCGCTGCTGTGGCCTGAGCACTCGCTGATGCAGCCACCGAGAGTTTAGTTGGACCAGAGGCTACTGCAGTATCAGGTTGTTCTCCAACAACCAGGGACTCTCTGATTAATCGTCATGGGAAACTGCACCTCAGGGTAGGTCCTCTCCTTGATATACATTCATATTCTGAAAGATAACCAGCCAGAAAGTGGTAATTGCACTCTAAAACTTCAGTATTTTCACCTGTACTGCTGTATCTCTGGAAAATATATTTAAACATGGGTATTTGGGCATATCTTAAGTGATTTTCACTGTAGGTCATTCAGTCACTGTACAAATCTGGCAGTGAGACAAACAAGGGAAATCAGCTTAAACTGTAATTTGGGTGCATTTACATTTGTGTTGCTCAAAATACTTGCTACTCAACAATGTTGACTTCCGGCAAACTGATAAATAAAAAAAGAAAGACCTCTTTTGTTTTATAAAGTCACATATTAATGCTAAGGAGGCGTCTTTTCAATGAAATGTAGAGTTTTCCGCTCTCTGACGGTTGTGCCTAAGCATTATCAAGGAAATAGCGGTCATGTTTAAAAATAGATCTGGTTTCAGTCAGTATGTCAATAAGAATCTTGTTAAATGTATTTGTGCTTATTGTTGCAGCACTATCTTGTACCCAGAATCACGGCAGGTTTAAAATTTTACGTTTGAGCTGTTAGTGGGACGTAGAGTTGCTTTTAGACAGAAACAAGTTGTTTTCTGGTGAAAAAGGCTTCCTGTTGCAGCATACGTTCTCTCTGTTGAGCTGTCAAGGAAGCCGGCGGTAAAGTGTCAGCTCTGACTAGTGCAGACACAACTCTATGGCATTTTTATAAAGCATGTAAGTGACAGACTTTTATAAACCTCAGTTGTCTATCGGACAAATATAGCCCCTTCAATTCACTTTTCACGCTTAGGTGTATATTATTTAACTGTGCCATTAAAACACAGATTTCTCAAGTTAATGTATTTTAACACTGGTTAATAATAACCCAAGTGAATACAAAATGCAGTATTTTCATTGAGGAAATAAAGCTACCCAGCTAAATTCCTCCCTCGTTAAGGTAACTATGACTGACCACTGGCCGCACAGAAACTTGTAAAATCAAGAAAATACTTGAGCCTGTTTCACGACTTCAAGAAGAAAAGAAATTCAAGAACAGACAAGAACCAGTCAATGACATCCATCTGTGAGGAAAGGCTTTAGAACTCCAGCAAACCAACCTGAGCGCTACGGAGAAAATAATGGATCGGTAGTGAACCTTCTCAGGCGTTGTAGCTCTGCCAAAATCACTCCAAGAACACACTGATGAGTCCAAAGATCATCTAAAGATTTGGCGAAAATATTATTTTAGATTGATCAACAGAAGTGTTGTAGAAGCCCGCTACATCTGGCATAAAGCTAAGAAATATTTTATAAATAAAAAAGTTTAAAAACTCCTCCTTGTCACTGTTAATTATGGCAAAAACACTTCATTGCAGTTGTTGCCGCCAGTGATAGCACAAAAAGATACTTGATTTAGGAGACCAATACATTGTTACATAGCACCAGGTTGGTTTGTAAGGCGTTTTGAAACTTAATAAATGAAATTATCACCTGAAACACTGATTTTTATTTATATGTGTCTCATAAAGAAATCCCTTCATCTGAAACACTTTTTTTAAAAGGTTTTGTTGGCTCTAGTGGCCTTTATTTGAAGGTAGTTTGACAGGAAAGAGGGTCATGAGAGAGAATTTAGCTGACTGTCACCAGGCCTGGGAATAGAGCCTGAGACCACCGGCATAGGGACTATGCCCTCAATACATGGGTTGTGCTTTGCCCCTACACCACCACAGCACCCATCATCTGAAACACTTAAGTGTGGCAAAAAAACTCAAAAGCAAGAGTAAATCTAAAAAAGGCAAATGTTTTTCACGATATTGCAGTTTTCAGCTAACAGAGTCTAATGGTGTCATTTTGCTTTTATTCTCAGGCTAAAGAAGAAGAAAAAAGGTAAATGTGGAGAAGACTTCCTTCTAGCACTGAACAATACACTACATTCAACATGCTAATATTTTTTTTTTTCTTTCAGGGAATTCTACTGATGGGAACACTGATGGAAGCAACGAGAATAGGGTACACATGCTCATCTCTATTTTCGTTTGACCATTAATATGCAAAGTTTCCATCCCTGCCTCAGGGTAGATAGATGTGTCTCTGTGGTTTTATGGCAGATCAGTCAACGGAATAGATTTGCATACCACCTGAGCATTAGTGAGGCCTCTGTTGTGTTAGCAACCCTGCAGCATTTTAGGAAGTCTCCAACACAAACCACATTCATTCAACACGCTTGGACCGTTGTGCTGTATCAAACAAGGTCACATTATTTTTCTTTCTCTGTGTGCCGTTTTCTCACAGCCCAACGAGGATGTAACCTACGCCTCCATCAACCACCCCACTGTCCAGGGATCAAGACAGGAAAAGTCTGCCAATGAATACGAAGGTGACAATGACTGTGACTACGCTACGGTTAGGATCCCAGAAGAAGTTCAAGTAGATACTCATTCCGAGTCATCCAAAGAGGAATGCACAGATGACTATGTGCTCATGGGCTGAAGAGGAATACGAAGATGAGCTCATTTGGACAAAAGTTTGTTTGCGGCATGGAGGAGCTCAGGAGCTCATGCACTATGAGAGTTTGCAGATGAATCATGATCGTATCTTTATTACCAAAGACAAACTGTGGAAAACTGCAAACAGCTAGCATTGTGGGGTGTTGAACTGCTAGATGGCACTTTTCCTCTATGGTGGACCAGAACAAGAAGACAAAGGGCATGCAATTTCTTATACAGACTACATCTGGAGATATTTCAGGAGTTAGTCCAACAAATAAATCTGGACTTGGCATTTGAGATTGAGAAGCTACAAGAAGCTTTGACTAAAATATTTACGGCTTGATATTCTTGACTAGAAAAATATTACAATTTCATGCATACATTTACAGTTCAGTTGCCTCATTATTGAAATAGCTAATGACCAAATTAGCTAAACAGCATTTCCAGCCAACCTGCAGCTTCTCCACAGTAGTTGTCAAAGCTGTGACCCCATTACAAGAGTGAGGGTAGACCACACTCCTTACCACTTGCTCCGCCCAAACAGTCAGCCCAGCAACTTGGCTAAAACTCACAATAAGTGACTTTAAAATTTAACAACAGTATGATGGAAAATTTGAGTGGCTTTTACAATCATTTAGCTATTTCATTCTAAATGAATGACTTTTGAAAGCCTCGACACAGTGAATGTTATTTTGAGTTTAATATTAGGTTTTGTTCTAGGAAAACTAGATCAGCACGATTCTTCCGGAAATGAACCCAAGCGTTCCTTAAAGTGTGCCTCTAAAGAAATCAAATGCAACTAAAGCAGACTGAGAATCTCACTACCACTACATGTGGAGCTGCAAAAGTCTATCACTGGAGTGATGAGTGTTTCACTGGAGTGTGCCTGATATACTAAAATGGTTGAATCACTTTTAGTTTTTGCTACTGTAAAAAAAAAAAAAAAACGTTTATGGTTTCCCTACCACACAAAAACAAAGCGTGTAAACAACAGGTACGTTTTTCAACGCATAGCAAGTGCGTATTTGTTGTGTTTTCCGGGTGTACATCTGCTGTCAATCTATAATTATTCTGCTGCAGATGGAGGCTTGATCTTATCTCTTTCTCTGTTCGTGCTTATGAAACAGAGCGCCCATGCTTTGCTCCACTTCTAACCAAAGTTTCATCACCTATAAAACCTCCATGCTGAGCTGCAACGACCAACCTTCACTCCCTGATGATATTAATATGGCCCAGTTTTACTTTTCAAGTTAGCGGCCAGGTTAACGTAATTACAAATAGAAGTGAATGAAATTAACACATGGACTTATGTTAATTTATCATCTTTTACAGCTGCATGCTCCTGATTACTTCTATTCATCTCCTTAATGTTCTACTAACAGCTAAATATGTATTTGTATATACATCTTAGTTTTTTTTTTTATCTGTACGTATCCTGTGTGGTGCAGGCATCTTTATTTATGTTTGACTGACTTTCTTGTGGTTTTACATTTTTTTGGTTTATTCTTTATATTTTCTATTAATTAAAAGTTTTCAGAGTAAGAAGCTTGGACAATTTTTTATATAAATTAGTATTATCATTTAGAATTGTCTTCAGGAAGTACATTTATTTAAGTAATTCAGATTAAAAAAAAAACCTGAAGATTGTATATGCATATGTATTATATCTGATGTCCTGGTGTTTTTGGTGGCCAATTAGGCATAGTGATCCTGTGGTCATTTTGTTACAATTGTTGACCTTTTAATTTTCTAGATAACACATTGAATCTAGATAATATACATCCAGGACAGGTTTGTGTGTTGTGTCACTTGGAGTGATGAGCTACAGTCCATGAGATTCTGCCCAAGATTTTTTTAGTGAATTCTTTTATAATCTTCTCAAGGCTGCAAATATTTCTGTTGCTCCTTGTTTTGTTTTTTTCTCACTATGCTTTTCCTTCCATTTAACCTTCTTACAGAACTCTGTGAAGTTAGTATTTAAGTAATGACCATTTGTGGCTTTGATGTCAGTCACTGTGGGTTAGCTGTGAAGTCAGTGGTCTTCCCCATGATTCTGCAACTCTTTCTGATTCACTGCATTAAGAGTGTTGTTCTGCAATCCACCAGCAGAGGGCAGAGCAGCCCCCGTTTTCACCAGAAATCTTCATAGGATTCAAACTAAGTCACTTTATCGCATGACTTTTATTGTAAACTCAACTCAACAACTTAATTAACTTAAATTCTCAATTTTTTTCAAACAATTGCACTTTTAAAAAGGAAATTTCTTCATTTTTATATACACCAAGTAAACAGGAAATCTAAACCAAGATTTCCAAAATTTAGAAAGAAAAAATATATTACAGTAAATAAAATACAGTGTCCACTTATTATTAAAGAAAAAAATATGGTGAAGGTAAGCTTTGACACCCTGATTCAGAGGATTAGAACTGATGACTTGGGAAGGGGAAATGGAGAGCAATGTTTTACATTACTTTACCTTCATTTGAGCTTCTACTCAGAGCAAAGGGTCTTAGATACGGACCCTGCTGCCTTCTGTGTGGGTCCACAGCTTTCTCTGCAGACACAAGGCTCCTCTTCTTTGATCTCTTCAAAAAAGAGATCAGAGAAGATCTCTAATCAAAGTGTGAGATCGGGCCTCTCACACTTTGTCAGAGAGGCCCGATCAACTAATGAAAAGGTGACAATAGCGGTGTCATGTCCTATTATAGGCATAAGCATCAACTGCTGATTCACTTCCCTTCGTAAGCAACAGGCTCCAAGAGTTGTTTTTCTCAAACTACAGATTTCAAAAACTCAAATATGTCACAGGTTTAATCAAAGATTAATCCATGATTTGAGCTCACTTTAAAGGTTAATAGGTAGCAAATTTTAAAATGTTTGGAAAGGTGGGTGGGTTAGTTTATGTGACAGTAATATCAAGGTCAGGGGTTGGTGACTGGCGAGTGTGGCCTCAACAGGAAACGGGCCCCAAAATCCTATTTTACTGAGGGCCCCAAATAATCTTGGGGCAGCTCTGTATAACATAGCTTACTCCTTAAAGCCATTCGTAGTACTTAGTCAGAAGATGAATGATTATGGATTATTCTAAATAAAGGAAGAAAAGGGGTTCATCTATAATGACCCTTTTATGTGTCTTTTACAGCAAAGTCCCATGGTAACTGCAGGCGGCTTTATGCAAACAAAGGCTACAAAAACAGTTTAGAAAGTCTGAAATAGATCGTTACTATGTCAAATTAGTATAATTGTTCTAATGGCAAAGCATTTTGTATGAAGTGGCAGGAAAGTGGAGTCTTGACCTTGGTAAGGCAGTTTTATACCAAAGTCACACCTCTGACCTTATTTAAAAGTTCTTTTGATACTAATTATGAAATGACTGACAAAATGGAAAGAAAAAAAAGCTGATTTTGGTTCTTCTCTCTACAGGATGTATAAGTAATTTTGATAGATTAAATACCAAACCACAACTTACTGTGCAGAATAAAGAACAAGTAACATCTGTTAGTTTGGGATTTGTGTTACATCCTTTGACTCTTGTCTGCGTTTGCATCCACAATAATTATTTTTACACACAAATTAGTTCATTCAGTATATTTTAATATACAGACAGCATTATGTATGAATACATATAATTAATAGTTGATATAGTATTGTACACATGTAAACCAAGGCAAATGTGTCTCAAAAATACACAAGTTCACTGCTTTCACTGGGTCTCCCCAAGTAAATCTCCCAAAATATTACATATCCTATTAGTTGATAAATAATTATCTTATTTTACATAATTACATCCAACATCCAAAGTCGTTAGTAGTCAAAGTATCCTCCATCCGGCTTGCACAGCCATTCTTTCCAGCTCCTCGGTTCATCTCATCTGTAGTAATTATTAAAGTTCTCCATGATACCTACTCACAGAGAGCAGTGGGCAGCAGAAGTGGTGAATGGGAGTCTGTGTTCGGCACCAGGTACATCCCCTGTTCCATCAGTCAGCGCTGCTTTCTGAGGCGGCTTTAAACCAAGAGGCTTCCCTCTCTTACCGGAAACCTTTGATCTCACTTTGCTCACTTCTTCTTTTTACTATTTTACCATTTCTCAGTTTCACAGCCCTCGCTTTTTCACAAAGTCCCAAGATGTGCATTTCAGTGTGCGGCCGTGTTGCATCTACAGGAATGTTATGCAGACACATCTGCAAATCAGTTGTATATTGAGTTCACACGTTGAACGTAGCTAGCATACGGCTCCACTTCCTCCACATCCTCTGTCTGCTTCAAAAGGAAACAATATATACGTATAAGAAGCTGAGCAAAGTACAGAAAAAGCACATTAACTGTAACACTGGCTAGTGGAGAAAAAGTACTTACCGGAGGTGACTTGGATGTGTCCGTCTGTTGACACTGTCTGAAAAAAAAAATCACATCAACAAGCTTAGTGACGGGAGAAAAAAATAAGCAGAATGTTGATTTAATTCAAATTAAATAAAACTTCTTACCTCAATAATATTACTTTCTTTAGTGCATAAATAGAAAAACCTGCCACGAGAATGAAGATTATCCCCAAAACAGGGATGAAGTAAAAAATTGAAAGACCTGTAGAGAGAGATCAAACATGAGTTAATAATGTCAGAAGAAATTCTCAATAACATTTTGGCCCCTACACCCTGTGGCACATATCAGTAACAAGGCAGTTCAAAGTGCTTTACATCATGAAAATACATCATATAGCCAACAATTGTGAAAACCAGTAGTAGACACTGCATTTTGTCAGGTGACATCTTTAATGGCCAAGGTGATCGTCAGGTGAATAGCAACAATCCAGAGTTAGTTTTCTATGTAATGTACTATGATATTCAGCTAAGACAGGCTGCCACGGATTGATTGGACATATCATGAACATCAAGTTAAAGTCAAGATACATACCATACGCATAAAAGGTTGCTTTCAAAAGTACAATTCAAAGGTTGCAACAAAGGCCTGATTATATGTAGCTGATCACAGAGACCAGCAAAGCAACAGTAAATTTTATTTCACCTAGTGGTATTTTCATAGATTTTGTTTTGAGCACGGAAGTTTAATCACAAGACGGTCAAGTGAAAAGTAAAGGAAACAGAAAAAGTGACATAGCTCTAAGACAGTAACATACTGTTCTACACTATTTATTTAAATACAATCTATGCAATTCAAGACAGTAGTGCATCTCGCATCAAAGTGATGACTTGAAAAAAACAAGCTTCACTTCTGTTTGGACCTATGTATTGCGTGTTCTACCAGGTTGCATTGCATGACATTATAAGTGCAGCAGCAGATTTAGCAAAAGTTAGATACCACTAAAATAAAGAAACAAAAAACATGAATAAATAACACATTTCATCAAAAATAATTTCTATCAAATCTTAACCAGCCTAAAGAAGCCTGACCTATTTAATGACCCTTATTAAGCCTACCTTCTGGTAGGAAATCTGGTACCAAAGTCTTCTCCTGCTCCCACAACAGGTGCCGGACAATGCAGGTCAGGTTTTCTCGATCAGTGTCTTCAGGGACCTCCAGCTGACTCTCTACTGTTACAAATCCATCTTTGTCCTCCTGCTGTGTCACAGAGTGATTTCCTGTGACACTCCATCTGATGTTGGCAGCAGGAATCCCTCTTTCAGCTTTGCACACAGCCACCATCTTGTTGCCCCTTCGCTCTAACCAGGCAGATACAGTAGGAGCAATAGGAGGAGCTGAACCAAGAAAGACAAGAACGGATTAATATTGTACCTCTACAACGTATTGCTTTAGTTCATTACAAAAATACAAATATATTACACTTTGCTACTTCAGAATATATTAAAAAGTAAATAATTAAATCTTTGTGTTATATCAGTGACAGTAATACTACGAATGAAAATGCTATATAGCATATTTGTGCCATTCAAGTGCTACAATGTGAAATTGTACTGTGTTAGTACAGTACTAACCTCCTATATGCTTGCTACAGAGTGATATGGTAAAATAAATTGATATAAAGAAACTGTATTCGCACACTTTACCCATGAGACTTATGTGATAAAAATATTAGCATATATGTTTATTCAAACACACTTTAAGGAGTTAATTAAGTTCTTACCTGTGACACCCACTTCGATGTTATAATTTTCATTTCCTCCTGTGTAAGTTGATTCACACTTATAAACTCCAACATCATTGACTGAAAAGTTTGGGATGTGTAGGAATGACTCATCAGTTGAGTTTTGTAACGATTTTCCATCATTGCAGGAGTCTAAGCTTTGACCCCCAAGGCTGAAGGAAATCTTACAGGTTTTGTTTTTCAGTTCAATGTTCCAGATAACAAACATTTCCTTAGTCCAAGTCCTGTTGCTGCAGGTGAGTCTAGCATCACTCCCAAGATTGAAGGCTTCCTTTTTGTTAACTGCAAAAATAATAACTCAGATTAGTTTTTGTGTAGATTTAGTTTTTGCAACTAAATGTTTTCTTTTTTAAAAAAACAACTAAATGTTTAGTTTTGTTTCGATTCCTTTAGAAAACAAAACTTTTACAGATTTACTTTTACAGAAAAATACTAGATTTCTAAAAAAAAAAACGATTCTTATCTTAGCAGAACATAAATACTGCATAAAGTTAAAAAAAATAGATCAAAAGACATGTTATTTTCACATCTGTTGTTCTTTTCTTAAAATGTTTTACAGAATGCAGATGAGCAAAGAAAATCATAAAAAAAATTAATTTACCATAAACTTTCAGAGGTGAAGTAGTTGTGTTCACAATGATATTTGAGTTAGTAGTTCCTGAGAGAAATGAAGACAGATGTTAGGGGGAACAATTGGTGACACAGAGGTATTTTAGGTCAGTATTAGTGATTAGTTCTGAAATGTTCAGGCAGAAAATGAACAGAAAAAAAAGTTGGTTAATTCATTATTACACATTTTCGGCTTGTAAAAACACAACAAATGTTAGAAGTAGAAAAAGCTGTCTAGGAAATGCAACTCCTTAAGAGAACCAGAATCAAATTAACCAACAAGACTGTAAAAACAGACATCAGTGTTATTTTAATCAGTTGTGGTTACGATTGGAATCTGCTCTTTAGAAAGTTTGCGGCATTATTACAAACCAAAGAAAATGTAAAGGAAAAGTCAGAGCTCACTAAATACACATCTGCTGCATAGTCATTTATGACTCTGATGTCTCATTTAAGGCTCTGATGTTTGTTTACTTCTGACAGCAAAACAGTGGCGTACACGGTGGGGTGGTAAAACCACAACGTAGAGACCCTCTCAATGGAGAGAAGCTGCGTCACCCTGATCTGAGGACTCAGTTTCCACTGCAGAAGCAACAGGCAGCACGCCGCTTGCTTATTCAGAAAACACGGGCAAACATTTTCCTACTTCTGTTATGGAACCGTTTGTTTTTTCTCTTGTCAGCTTTTTGTCCCACCACCATGCATGTTTACTTTCCAGGGGCTTTCTGTCTACACTGTGACTCATTTACAAAAAAATCTCAGCCTTATTCTTCCAAAAAAGAAACAAGTTAGTACATCGGCAGTAGAACAGTTTTGTGACAACATAGGTTAATGAGCAAAGAAATTAGTCATAAAGTCAGTTTACAAACAAGCATCCTGTGGATTAAACTCTATTTTTGTGTTAGTTAAAACACGCAGAATATGGTTTAAAAAGATAATCACAACTAAATTTTAAATCAAACCTTGTGCTATGCCCCTTGATTCAGTCAAGAAGAAGATCAAGATATAAATCCACATCATGTCGGATCTCCGATTTCTTTTTTCAGCAAACGTTGTCGCAGTAAAAGTACCAATTCTTCAAACCATTGCGTCAAGCCAAGATCCTGTGCTAGCTCTCGTGCTACTGCACTTTCCTTCGACCTTTGCTCTGAGGTTCGACTGAAGACGCTCCACTACTTCATCCACACAAACCAAGAATCCTTCACATGCCTCAAGAAAATGAGACATATATATATATATATATATATCAGATGTGTGACTAAGCTAATCCCTCCCCTCTTCTTTTTCTTCCCCCTCTCCAAATCTGCTTTCCACTCAAACATCTGCCTTTTTTCTCCCACACAGAATGACGTCTGAGAAGTTAAGACACCAGTTTCCTTTCTTGCTAGTCACATGATCGTGTTTTTTCAAAGGAGTTTGTGAAACATATGGAGGCAGGCTAAGCAAGTTAAAGTTATTTTATTTTATTTTATATTAAGGTTCCAAAAACATTTACATGCTTTTTTTTAATTTTCTTTTTTTATTATTTGTTAAAGTAAGAAATTTCCTGATAAGAATTAAATATAGAATAGATTAACAGAGTTAAGTGCAGTAGATAATTATTTGCAAAAATAAATACATCTGAGTGGCAAAAAAAATGAGAATGTTTAAGATTATCAGATAAATCTGAATCATACCCAAGACAGGATGTTTTTACTGAGTTAGACAGTAACCTGATGTAACACACATTTATGTCTAAGGGTTTAATGACAGATAATTCAGAGCTTCGAAATTAATTTAGACTAATACAACTGGTTTAATATATAGAGACTTAAAGATTGTTATTTCCCCAAGAATGTTGGGGGGAAAAAGTTATTTAAAAAAAATAAACATGTCAAAGAACAGCTGAAAGGATTCACCTTATCACCTTATGTAAGCGAGAGCAAAGAATTTGTGTTTTCTCAATAGAAGAAAGTAAATTCCCTCAAAATACAATATACCAGCTGGTCCTTTATGATTTTTATGGATATGAAGGTCAATTTATTGTTAGAAATAATTTAAAAAAAGGTACTAAAACCTTCAGTTTCACTATTGTAACTAAGTCCCAGTTTTAAATTAGTGGTGGTTCTGTCTCACTTTGGCCTGGATTGGCCTACACTCGGAACGGATGATTCAATTTCACTAGCAAATTGTGTGTAATCATGTCTCCTCACCTGCTTGAATTTAATCTCAACAGAAACGAATAATTTTTTTTTCTGCCCAAGAACAGTTTCCAGTTTTCTTAGAAGTCTGAACTTTCGACCTTTGAATGTTTTCCTAAATACTATGACTGGAAATGAGAATAAACTGTATTCAGATTATCTGACAAGGATAAGGCAGAAAATGAAGAGATTACAATGGAATCTTAGAACTGGTCTGTGACCTTTTTCTGACTTGGATTAAACATAAAACATGCTGGGTTCAAATACATGTGCTTGTCAAAGGAGAGAATCTACATAGTGCCTTTATAGTCATACTAATCACTCAAAATGCTTTATAATGGAGCTACCGTCAACCAATCGCACTTACACATTTTGGGGTAAGTGCCTTGCCCCAAAATGTCACAATCACCTCATGATGTGAATGTATTAGAAGGGATGTTTTAGGTTTGATGCTGTGAATGAAGAAGACTAACATTTTTCAGTGTTTGATGGATCAGAGCTGATTGGCCGATTCCACAATGGCACCGCTCCAGTTATTGCCTATTTGCAAATGAAACCAAAGTCCTGACCTTATTCCAAGACAAAGCTTGTGGAAAGACCCGAGGGAGGAAACCCACAAACAACCCAAATTTCAGTCCGATCTGCATGTGGGGGGAAGGGCTGAAAGCTCTTCTAAGATCCACAGTGACAAAGAAGGAAGCAGAAACTTAGCTCAGATAAGGTCATAATAGGACACACAAAATACTGAAAGAAAACGCTTTCCTTTCCATGTCGCAAACATTATGGATTGGACCATTTTCCTCAATAAAGAAATTACCGAATGTCAAACGTATTCATCAGAAATGTGTTATGTTCGGGTTAATATGGACTTAATCCCATTCTATGTTGCTGCAGATGGATATTGTCATATTGGATAGATGAGGAAAAAATTATGTTAATTGCAATACGAAACTGAGAGTCAGATGCTTATGAACTGTGGTAGAGTTTGATCATATTGGTTAAATATCATAACTTCCCATATCTTCTTATGTAGGTTCAATTTTGATAACTCCCATAAGGACAAAAAAAGACGCATTTTCAACACATTTTGCCAGTCTTACCAAACATAATTTTATTAATGTAACTTTATGTTTTTTAATTGACAAGGCCCCAGCACATCCACTTTTTAAATTATAGTGTTTATCCAACTAATGTGTTATATCCAGCGATTCAAAAACATTATGATTCATTTGATAAAATAATTAAGTACTCAAGAAACAAAAAAAAAACATTTTTCTCAGCAATCAGAAAGTATTTCAGTGGAGAAATCGTTTTTGCTGAGTAGATGCAATGCTGAGCTGGTTGTGGTCTCATATCTGCTGGTGTCAGAACATTTTGCTGTTTAGGAGTCACACTAGGCTGCAAGCATGCAATGTTAATGTGGGTGCAGGCGTACTGTCTCCACGCAGATCACAGATTAATAACTGTCAAAAACAGACGCGGTAGTCATTTTGTGCGTGAGCGGTTAGGGTCTGCAAGCAGCATGTGGACTTTGTGGTTCATGAGTGCATTCGGCAATGTGATGTTATGGTATTAGCTGTCCTATTTAAGATGGAAATGAAACATGAGTTAGGCTTTCCCTTTTCGCCTGTTTGAAGGCGCTTATTTCAAAAGCTAAAAGCCAGCATGGAAATTAGATGCACTCTTTTTGCAAAGGTTTTTTGCTGTGCTAAAACAATGGACTGCTGTGAATCACTTAAGCAAACCTATTAGAGCTTTACGGTTTACAGTCTTAACAGCAATGTGGTGAAGTGGAAATCTTGGCTATGAGGATCCACGAGAAGTCGCTCTTTATAGAAGGTCTAATATTAGACTGTTTATTTTACACATGAGCATTTCAAATTCAGCTGACTGTGAGTTATCATGCTTCACAAAAAGGGAACTAGATCCTCCACAGAATTGCAAAACCAAGCGAGTCACATCGCTTTAGTCAGCTGTTCTATCCAAACCTAAAAACGGAAAAAAAGCAACTAAAAAGCTGATATATAAACTCTAAAAACATGAAAAATAAATGTTCTCTTTGCTCACATTGTATGCGCATAAATATGTGCTCTGTGGGCCATTTCCCTTTGATAAGAACAACTTCCTGTTGAAGTACAAATCAAGCGTTTTTATATACCCAAAATAACTGCCTGCTCTTAAGAGCGAAGATGTCAAAAAGCTACACCAAATGAAACAGCGTGTAAACTTTTTACACTGTTTCTGCTTGCCAGTAAATTACTCAGACGTTAGTTGCAGTTATTTGCTTAATGTTGAAATAAGAAGAGACAAAAGAGAATTTTTTTTTTTTACTTTTCAAATTAAAAAGTTTATAAATATTTTGTAAATATGACTTGGGTGAAATGCTTGGTCATATCCTTCCAATAACTTCTGCTGTAGCTTTGGCCCATTCCTTCAGAGAGAACTGATGAAAGTGTGTCAACAAGAAGTTTTGCCACTCCAAAACTTCTTGTTACTTTTAGGGTGCATTCACATCTGCCCTGTTGGTCCACTTTAAGGGTGCGTTCACGCTGCAGCCTGAAGTGACCCAATTCCGATTTTTTTGACGTAATGCGACCTGTATCCGATCTTTTCATGGCAGTGTGAACAGCACAGGTCAGATTCTATTTCGAATGTGACCCATATCCGATACGTATCAGATTCAAATGCGACCCAACGTCCTGGCCGCATTCATTCGAACTGAACGTCACTGATTCTCAACAAATCTCACTATTCTGCGTCCTGATACGTGCAAGTGGGAAGAAAAACAACAACCATGACGATGATTAAGTTGTTAATATGTTGCTCCGGCCGGATAACTTCAAATGTGTAAGCATGGCTCCACCATTAGCCTCCATGTTTACTCCCGCACACACTGAGCACTTCTTCTTCTTTTTATGGCAGTTGGCAGAACACTGAGAACGGTGACGCTATTGTGCCCTCTAGTCCGCATGCGGGACACTTTCAGGTCGTTTGCCCGTTTGCACTGCAGAACACATACAGGTCGCATTTACTGGCGGTGTGAACAGCCCTGACAAAAAAATGGGAATTGAGTCACTTCAGGCTGCAGTGTGAACGCACCCTAAGTTCGTTTGTCTAGAAAGTCCGGTTTGTTTGGATAGATGTGAATCGAACTCCAATACTAAACAAGCCAACCCTGACCCGCCTAAAAACCTCGTCTCGGTTCACATGAACTCTGACGCGGTTTGAATGCAGTGTGACTACAAGTGAATTGGAGACCGCTCCAAAAGCAGGAAATTAACTAGACTGCAAAGCATTCTGGTCAACATACTATTCTCTCCTCTCTCTGTGTTAGCGTAGGTGTTGTGTGGGTTGCCATGGCAGCATGTCTGCGTGTTGAGTGAGGCCGATAAAGCGAGGAAAAGCAGAATACAAATGGTTTAAAGATGTTTTACACCTGTTCATCGCTTTATTTTCCCTTTGCTGTGGTGCACTACAGCTGCTATAATTTTTAAATCTTAAATAAATGCCGCGTTTGTTTGTAGAACGTGGGGACATTCATAACAATCATCAAATAGGATGAAACGTTTCATATAGGAGCCATGTTGTTGTTTTTTTTTCATTTTAACAAACTAATTTTAGCAGCTGAAATTATGAAATATTAAATATAAAATTTGCTTAGTCCTCACTTGTATTTTAACATAAACCAAACTGTTAATAGATTTTTAAAAAACATATTTTACATATCAAACCGTCGACAATTTTCTCAGGTTTAACAATTTGTGGCAGTTTCCTGCTCATCCCGCATTGGAACATTTGTGTGGAAATAACTCACTGCGTAGTAATGGCGCCTCCAGCTGCGTCGCTAGCTTTAGCGGCTAATAGGCGATGTCCCAAACCAGTTTCAAAGGAGAAATCCTACAACCGCTAAAATCTATACCTATACCTACAACCGCTAAAATACTGCTCCATTTGTGTTTACATTTTGTGAAGAAGGAAGTTGCTGGCTGGTCTTCTTCAGAGGATTTGTGTCAAATTCCTTCAGTAGTTTGTGGTGCAGCGCCACCACAGGTGAGGACGGGAACAGGTTTTTCCATTAGTTTAGTTTCACACAGTGCAACGTGAATGCGAACCGCAGCAGCTGAAAATGTAACAAATGTTGTAACTCTAGTCCCCAATCTGGTAGAACTGAGGCTACCAGATTATTGAGTGTGAAAGCCTCCAAGTTATGCCAATTTGTAACGGACAAGATGTTAGAGTCATTTTCCCTTTAAAAGCTTGGTCGTTTGTTGTAAAGCTCTAAAGGGGCAGTATGTTCTAAAATTAACTTTTTGTTTTAGATTTACGTAATTTTATAATGTTATTCCCTGATCAAAAACATGACTTGAATGCTGTTCTGATTCTTTCATGCATGTTTGAGAAGTCCTGCTATGACAGGCACTTGGGGTGCCTATGAAAGCTTGCTCTCATAACTTAGCAAACACTTGCTGGAACTCTGCATTTACTAAGCATTTCATACAAACCATTTCTCAGTAAAACTGATTATTTTCTAACAACTGTTTTGTGAATTGCATCACTCTATCCTCCAGCAACACCCACCGCAACATGATGCTGCCACCACCATACTTCACAGTTGGAAAAATGTTCTCAGACTTCCAAGTTTACGCCAACTTTAATGACATCACTAAAGTTGGCGTTAGCAAATAAGACTGGTTGAGTGTTACACTGTGAATAATGCAGTGTCTTACGAGCTTCAGTCTGCATCGCCACAAGATCCTTAGCTTTAGTTCTTGGGGTTGAGTCACACATTTTACACCAAAACACTAATTTCTCAGAGACCCAAAACTCTTCCCCTTGATGAAATGCCTTAATGCCTCCTTGACATTCCTATGGTGTTTATATTTGCACTTGAATGAATAAGTAAAAGTTCCACCTCATAAAAATTGTGTGCAAGGATGAGTCAGGCTTGTGAAGGTAAATAATTATTATTAATATCTTGACTATTATCATTTGACTTCCCCCTGTTGTTCTGCTAAACAATTAATTTGTGTTTTTTAAGGTTTTATTAAAGTATTGTCCTTAGTATTTACAGTAGGAGTAGTAGGACGACGTCATATCTCTGTGAACTCATTAAAATACCACCTGCACAACTGTAACAAAATCCAGAAGTTAATTTATTCTTGATGAAGGTGGACCAGATCAATGAGTTTCAGCTCATCTCGTGAACTGATATAGGCAGCTGACTGAACCAACTTAGCTTCATATAAAAACATGGACGTTTTTCTCCTAGACAAAAAAGAAACCAAACACTAAGGTTTCTCGTGAAATTATAGACAATATGTGTGAGTACAGCCTTCAATCCCACTGATATTAACACTTTCAGTTTAAGTTGAATCACTAAAATCAGCTAAAACGTGCACTAAGTCTGATTAGATGTAAGCCTATAGTACTACTATGACCTATTTTATTTTCCAACCTACTTAACTGTGATGTGACTTCTTCTTACTATAGGTAAGGAAAAAATTACTAATAACCTCACATAACCCTTGCTTCCAAAAAAATTCAGAACTATTGCTTTAAAATGAATTGGTTTTGCTATCTCAAATCTTATAGTTTAATTTTTAATCAGAAGCTTACAAAGCCATGACATCATATTGTGGGCTTTCTCTAGTTGTTAAAAGGCATGATACTCTTAGTGTAAGTAAACATTTGAACAGAAAATGTTAAATTCTCTAAATAATTCCTTCATTAATTATTCTTGTATAAAATGTTTAAAAGGTTAAATAATTTGGTAATACCTGAGTCTATTACCAAATACACTCAGGTATTTGGTCACCAGGTTTAAAACATGCCAGGTTTAGTCTTATTTATTGCTAGAAAGAAAGGAGAAAGGTTTAATTTAGTTTTTGATAGTCTATGTAGGGGCCTGATATAATCTTTAGCTCATTCAATGTTCCATGAAACATGTTACTAAATTTTAAGTAGGTTTTTAAAAGACTCATTTTAGGAATTGATATTAACATTGAGTGAAAAGGATAAACGCTCATAATTCAGGTCAACATGACGATCTTTAGGTTTATTATTTATTATTAAATGTAAGATTACTTGAAAAAGTAACATATTTTCCTAGTCATAAATATACATACCTTATAAAAACTGCAGTAAAAGAAAATACATATCTGGTTACTATGGCACATCGGTATATTTGAGTTATTTCTAGAGAAGCATAATCAAATAACATTCTAAGCAACTCAGGAAAAACTACAGAGATAATTGACCTTCATTGATTATCTCTCAAAATGGCTCTGCCTCACTAAACAACACAATGATAAAATTCAGCTAAGTTTTATCATGTACTCTGAATGGCGATTCAGAGTACATGTCATCTCAAGGCACTTTGCAAAAGAGAAAAACTGCAACTCAATCCAGTCACACAGACAGACTACAAGTCAGTTATTCCTATAGCTGTTATTTATTATTAAACAGTGAAGTCAAGTTCACTTTATTATTCAAATCTGTTCAAAGATTTTCAATCTCAGGAAACTCAGCAGCATACTTCAGGTCGTTGACTTTGCAGCAAGTCAAGGACTTGCTTGCATGTCAGTCAGTTTCTCGTCATTTGTAGATAGTATCGGTTTTAATCAAACATTTTTAACTTCCTTTGGCAGGTAACCAAAGGAGCAACTAGAGATTTGGGTTGAGTTGCTATGTACTTTCTCTAAACGTTTTTGTAGCAGTGATACAGCTTAGAACTTGGTCGTTTATATTTCTGCTTCTTACATTTTTTTTGTTGTTTTTTTTAGCTACTGAAAACAATATATAAAGATAAAACTTAGTCTCTGGGGTTTTCTGCTGAATAAATAACTGCCTAAGGCTTTGGTTGCAGGTAGTATTGACAGGTGCAATATAGGAAATATTACATCCTCCATTATAATTCTGTTAAATGAAGAGTTTAACAGTTCAAAACTGACCACATCCGATGAAATCTCGCATTGAATAAAAGTTTAGTTACCTAACAGTAGAAAAAATATGCAACAGATCAGAGGGTTCTGGTGAATACTGTTGGAACATTACAGGTTTTTTTTGTTTTTGGCTTAATGTCATTGACTTTGTCACTGTATTTCGAAACAAAGATAACCTTAGTAAATTCAAAAGCAGTTGTCAATTGATGATCTCATTTGTTAGATTAACAAATTGACCAGTAGAGTCAACAAATTAATTTACCTGAACTTGGAGAACTTCTTGAAAAGGCTAAGAGTTCTCAATAAGAAGCATACTTATTGAGAATCCATGATCAAAATTCAACAACACATAAGCAAACCCATTGACATTCATCAGTGTCCTAAGCAGAGGCGGTCCTAGCCTGTTTGGAGCCCTGGGCGAACAACCCCAAACGGCACTCCAAACCTCTGCCTCCTGTTTCCAAGGCTTCAATAATGCAGAAAACATTGATCAGAGTCATTATCCACAAGTGCAGAAAACATTTATCTATGTTAAACCTTCCCAGGAGTGGCAGTCCAACCAATTCTGCTATTAAAAACAATGAACCTTTGATTGCTATTCCAATTTGTTGACCTACAAATGTTTGTGGCATATAACGTGAATTAAAGACATAACTCAAGAATTTTTCTCTTTCCAATTACTCCCTCTTTTCAGAAATCTATTCTTCGAGAGTTGTTGCCATGACAAGACTGACTTGGCTGTTTGGTATTAAAATTAATTTTCATGCTTGTAAGTCTATTGAAGTTGCTCAGAGAGGTACCTACTGCATTTATGATATTGACTCTTCATAGACCCTTAACACAATAAACGGTTCAAGTGACAACATATGACAGCGGGGTGATTTAGTCTACAGATGACAAAGCCTGGGTGTGAAACATATGCCAGCAGCCAACAAGCCAAACTGTTGACAGATAGTCAAAATGTCACCGTGAGAAGTTTCCATAGAAACACCAGCAGACTGTATTTACTAGCTGCTTTTACTTAAATGAGACAAGACACAACCTAAGTAAACCTCTGTCACTCACTTTTCACTACAGACTTTTATCAGTGCGAGTACCAAAGACCGGAGGAGACAGAAACTGTTGCGGCTCCACAGATGAGACATCTGAGGGTTTCTGGCTTTTAAAACTTTCCAGCCCATAACTTTACGGTAACTACCGTGGGCAATTCAGATACTGTACAGGTTATCAGGTTTACAATGAGGTTAAAAGGAGTATACTGTTGTGGGGGATTCAATTTGTTTTTCAAACAATATCCTGTCCACCCAACCTTTTTCTGTCGAAAGTGAAACAGAAGTGCTAGGTACATTTTTTTACAAGATGAGGTGGGAGGCAAATACTGTAGAAACAGGCAGTTTGATTACAAGCAAAACCCAAAACGGAACATTCTGCTGGACATTAACAGCAAAAAGGAGCCGAAATCTAAAAGACACAGATTGTCCTATAACTAAAACCAGACTGCAACATTTGTACAAACAGGAAACATTAAACACTAACAAGTGATGCTGTTATTGATGGACATATTCATAATGTTTATAAATTAAGGTGTGGAAGACGGCTGCTGAAATCCAGCTGTCTGATTACACAAATTGTCTTGGACTTACTTCTGAAGTTTTAAGCTCATTGGCGTTACTGACTATATTTGTCACTAAAATGAAGAGGCTGTTGATGAACACACAGAAAGACTCTCTTACTTTGACTAAGTTAAACTTATGCATTTTTCCATTAAAAATTATGAAAATGTTCAGGATGATTTTTTTCCCTGACTCTTTACCACTCATTAAATTTCTGCTTCCAGTGATGAATAATTTCCTGTCAGTGTTCATAATATTAGAAAGATTTGGAAAAGATGGGAGAAAAAGCTGATGATTTTAAGAAATTGATGTGATGTTGCACTTTGATTTGTTCTTTAAAAAGCCTTCCCAGATTTTGTTTGTTCATGACGCTTTGTAATTTGAGTCCGTGGTTGTCCTGGATGGTTTTAGTTAAAAAATACTCAAATTACTCATCTGTTGTGAATGGAAAGATTTGACCCTGCAACATTTTTAACTTGTGGCCTTATATTATCTAAATTACTTATTTTCCTTCATTATGCTTAGATAGATAGCAGTTCCCTTTATGAACAAATTTCCAAACATAAATGAAAAAAAATCAATGTGGTTCAGAACAATTCATCATTTTTAAAAAAAGTTAGAAAATCATTAGATGGGTAATGACTTTCTAATTCATTAGAAAGTTGAATCATTGTAAGATACAATTTAGGTTTCATTAGGTTAAAACAGTGCAGGCTACAGGAATACCGACACCTCTGTGAAAATCCTGCTCCAAATAATAAAACATTTTGTAGAAGAATATGAAAATGCTTTTCAATGTTACAAAAAAATCATAAGTCTCTCAAGCTGCGTCTTCCTTTGTGTCAGTCATACTTGCCTTCTTACATCATCTTTATTATCCCTATTTTACAAAAAACTGATCATCTGGCAACCCCCCCCCCCACGTTCAGCTTTAGGACATGTTTCTAAATCAGCTGATTCCAGTAATAACTCAGTCATGTGACAAATTGTTTCAGATAAAACAAATAAAATGCAGCACATTTATATACAAACCATAAGATAATTTGGTGCCAGCAAAAACTGTTTTAAACTTCAAGCTATAGTCTATTGAAGACCAGATGAACTCAAATGTAAAAAAAAATAAAAATCCCTGCAGCTATACTGCCCCCTTCTGGTCATTTTCATTTAACACATCCCTTTGGTTCTCTGATTAAACATATTTTTCCCTTGACATTTGTCATTTTTGCACAATAAAGTTGAGAGTAAAAAGTTTTGAATCCTTTGTTTTAAAACAATAAGCTAGAATTATTTACCATAATCATTGAATAATGAAATTGCTATTGAGAAATTAGCTTAAAAATAATTAGAAAAAAAGATACTGAAAAACTCTATGCTCTAATTAAATGCTTTAATATAACAAAGGCTAAAAATTAACTTTCAGTAGAAGGACTAAGCAAAAAGAAAAAAGAAAAACATCGCATTAATTTTTGGTTAACAGATCTTCCTGGCTGGAACAGAAAGAGAAACAATTTCTTGGATTACTTACTTTTTCTTGCTATTTTGTTTCAAGGATAAAAAATTATAGACTACATACAGAGTAACATTTACAAAACTGATGAGTTATTCACAGTTAGAGGGACACATTTTAGTCATTGCTTTATATACCAATTTAACAAAACATGTTGCACAAAGATGTAAACAGATGAAAATATCATCATAGATATTGAGACAATAAAGATTTTATTAACATCCATCTGAACTGCAATAACTGTAATTGACACAAATAAGAGCAGGGGGAGAAAACAACTTTGTCCTTCATCAAATAAAACATTTTTATAATTAATGTAGAAAACAGGTGAAGAGGCTGAGCCTATACTTAAAGCCAAAGCTTTATGGGCATGTTTGATGCGACGAGGCTGTTATGAATGAGAACCTGTGGTATAGATAAAGTCCAAAAACTCCTTTTTGGACAATTCTGTCACCATGGACATTCATTCCTCTCCACTGATTGTATTTTCTGTTCCACAGATCCTCTTCATATCCAGCATCATCCAACATAAATCAAAAATAATGCAGTGGCCTCCTGACCCCAGTTATTTACAAACACACCTTCTGGGACAAAAATGGCCGCCATGACATGGTTCCTGGTGATGAATTGGTTTATGAATCACTTGTGACATCTCCTGCCAAAATATTATAAAAATTGAAGAAAATGCCAACAAAAATATTTCATTGCATGTAAGTGCAGTGCAGTATTTGATTAGACCACTCACCGTTTTCTTAGAGCAAAAATCAATAATCCTAAAATGATTATGATGAAAACCACAGCAATACGTATCCCAATCATTAAAGATTGGCCTGTTGACAAAGAATGAACATTTTGTAAGAATATTTTCATACCCATCACCACTGCATAAGGACGTACAAAGAATAAATATCTATACTATAATAAATAATAATTGTCTATTAATCACTTAACATTTGTACCAACAGATGTTATCTGCATTCAGTGCATCAAAACAAACCTGACCTTCTCTAAATTTTGGCGTTTCAGTCTTCTCCTGCTCCCACAACTGGTGCCGGACAATGCAGGTCAGGTTTTCTCGATCAGTGTCTTCAGGGACCTCCAGCTGACTCTCTACTGTTACAAATCCATCTTTGTCCTCCTGCTGTGTCACAGAGTGATTTCCTGTGACACTCCATCTGATGTTGGCAGCAGGAATCCCTCTTTCAGCTTTGCACACAGCCACCATCTTGTTGCCCCTTCGCTCTAACCAGGCAGATACAGTAGGAGCAATAGGAGGAGCTGAACCAAGAAAGACAAGAACGGATTAATATTGTACCTCTACAACGTATTGCTTTAGTTCATTACAAAAATACAAATGTACTGTATTTTAGTAATTAAGAATACATTCAAAAGTAAATGATTAAATCATGACGTTATCTAAAGTGACAGTAATACTGTATGTGAAAATTCTTTCTGACATATTTGAGACTTTGAGATGCCAGCAAAAACTGTGTATGATGAGATACTAATGACATTAATATAGTGATAATATTAGTTTAAAGTCCTACATTCAAAATCAATCAATCAAATTGTATTTGTATAGCACATTTCAGCAGCAAGGCATTTCAAAGTGCTTTAGACAACTTAAAAATAAAAATGAAAACAGAATTAGACAGATTTTGAAAAATTATTAAAAGTAAAAATTAAAAGTGAAAACATTTGAAAACATCTCAAACCTCGACATCATACAAGGATTCAAACCTCAGAGTTTTAGCAGAGCGACATCATACAAGGATTCTTGAACCTCAGAGTTTTTATATCTTACAAGGATTCAAGGCATTTCAAAGTGCCTTACACAATTTGAAATATAAATAAAAACAGAACAAGATAGAGTTTGAAAAAGATTTAAAGAGTTAAAATCATTATTAAAAGTAAAAAGAAAGAATAAAAACATTCAGTTTATCTGTAAGCAACTCTAAACAGCATGGTTTTAATTTGAGATTTAAAGACACTCTTTCAGCTGTTTTACAGTGCTCTGGTAGTTTGATCCAAATTTGTGGTGCGTAGAAACTGAATGCTGCTTCTCCTCGTTTCGTTCTGGTTCTTAAACACACTTTAAGGAGTTAATTAAGTTCTTACCTGTGACACCCACTTCGATGTTATAATTTTCATTTCCTCCTGTGTAAGTTGTTTCACACTTATAAACTCCAACATCATTGACTGAAAAGTTTGGGATGTGTAGGAATGACTGATCAGTTGAGTTTTGTAACGATTTTCCATCATTGCAGGAGTCTAAGCTTTGACCCCCAAGGCTGAAGGAAATCTTACAGGTTTTGTTTTTCAGTTCAATGTTCCAGATAACAAACATTTCCTTAGTCCAAGTCCTGTTGCTGCAGGTGAGTCTAGCATCGCTCCCAAGATTGAAGGCTTTCTTTCTGTTAACTGCAAAAATAATAACTCAGATTAGTTTTTGTGTGCAGCAACTAAATGTTTTCTTTTTTTGACTATTTCTTCAGAAAACAAAACTTTTACAGATTTACTCATGTAAAAATGCTAGATTTCTCTGAAAAAAAAATCTTAACAGAACATAAATACTGTATTCGAAAGTAAATTTTAAAAAAAGGATGAAAACACGTTATTTTCACATTTGTCAGTTGTTTTTTTCCCTAAAATGTTCATAAAATATACATTTACCATAAGCTTTCAGAGGTGACGTAGTTGTTTTCACAATGATATTTGAGTTAGTAGTTCCTGAAAGAGACAGAGATGAATGTTATTGAAATAAAAATAGATAAATGGAATTCATATTTCTTGAATTTCTTTCACTTAATGTGACTTTGCAGCCAAAAATATCAAATAATTGTTAATAACTGTGATATGAAAGAAAGATTTAAAACAATTTTAAAACATAAATTTAAAATGTAGATAGGGTATTAGTATGGATTCAGCAAGTTTTACTCTGATACCTCAAAATAAAATCCAGTGCTAGCAATTGATATCAGAAGGGATATTGATATTAAGTAGAGCCCGCTTTCATGTAATATAATCTTAGTTTAAACCCAGCTGTTCTGTGACGGTCTCATAGGTTTGTTACAGAACACTTTTTAACAAATAGCATCATGAAGATGAAGGAATAAAGCAGACTCAGCTTTAAAAAAACAAAAATAAAACAAAAAATCTCACAGGGAATTGTTCAGTCCATCATCTGAAAACAGCACAACACAACTGCAGCACAACTGCAAATTACCATAGGAAGGTTGTCTACTGAAACCGAGAGAGTTGGCAAGGAGAACATTGAATAGAGAAACAACCAAGAATCATATCGTAACTCAGGTTAGAGAATTTTTCAGTCAGACAGCTATTTGTTCTGGACTCCATAAATCTGGCATTACGAACAAATGTCACAAAGAAAACCATTGTAAAAAGAAAGTCCTAAGAAGTTCACCTCAGGCAGTTTCTTTAAAATTGCATACTATTATGATAAAAACAATTTTCATAGCTGCCCACATCCCTGCTTTCCCCCATTTTATTCCACCTCCACTGACGTTATCTGTGCTACATTCCTTTAATGCAGAGGTTCCCAAACTGCGGGGCGCGCCCCCTGGGGGGCCAGGGGGTGCACGGGAAGCCGCCTGGATGAAAAAAGACAAACATGAACGCTGTATGTGCTGGGTTTTTACTTTATGACCAACTTTCTGTTATTCCTATGTCAATTTGATACAGTAGGAGCTTCCACACTTCCCATATCTGTGTCCTCTGTCACTTTTATCAACAGTTAAAACTGTTTAATCCGTTGTTAACATGTGGTAACCCGTTTTTCCGAGCCGCCTTTAAACACAACATGAGCGCTACTACACTGGCGCTGGGTTTAGACCTGTGCTGCAGTGAAGGAGACCTGCTGCTGCTGTAGAGCTACAGGTGTGTTAGAATCATGGTAGCAAACCAGCAAAACGCAAAGAACTTTTCACAGTTTTCCCCCAAACTAACAGACTGTTGAGCAGTGGTGGAGAAAGTATGTAAAGTAAGTAAAAGTTCAAATACACAGTCAAAAATGTACTCAAGTAAAAGTCAAAATACCACATAAACATTTTACTTAAGTAAAAAAGTACTGGTTTTTAAAAATACTTAAGTATTAAAAGTAAAAGTACTTGCTGAATACATGACCTAATCACTAATATCATTAAGTGTGCCGATCGTATTTAATTTTAATAAATCAGAAACGTGCCATTTTAATGAGCAATGCCACAGATTAAACATGTTCTTATTATGTTTATTCTCTGTAACATAGTTTACTCAGTTAGACTTAGATATGTGGTTCTATGAATCATAATGTCAGGGATGGAAACATCTTGTCTCCTGTCCTAACATAACATGAACTTCATTAGTGACATTTACTTAGAAAGAAATCCAACTGAAAGTGGATGGAACGAAGGTGTGGGGGGAGGACATGCAACCAAGGAGCCACGTAGCAGAGTTGTAGTCAAGACCACCGAACCCCGGACCAAGACCTGTGCTATATGACAATAAAATTAAGTTTACCTATCAAAATTGGTTCTCAGATTGATCTGAAAGATCCACATTCCCATAAAAACACTTAAATACTTAGAGCTGAAATAAATATAACCAGTATCAATTAAAACTCATTTCATTCTGTTTTGCTTTCATCGCTGTGCTACAATCCACAGAGGTCTCCTGCTACCCCTAGAAAAATAACGCCCTGTGCGGTTGCCCATATTGCCCATTTCAGAAACCACAACTGAAACATTTCAATTAACGGTAAATAACGTTCAACTACGAACATTGTCCAACAAGTAACCAAACAGAAGGAGAACCGTGACTGTTCTCACCCTCCATCCCACTACAATGTTTACCACCATGACAGGAGACGAAATCAATCAATGAGCTGCTCTGTGTTCATACGTTCAACTTTTACTTATTCAGCTATTAAATAAATGTGTGTGTTCGCTACTGCAGTGAACACAAGAGCAAAGAACGGCTCTCAGTCAGGACTTAGTAAAGATCCGTCCAGAAGAATCGGATCGTTCCTGAATGTTCGGTTGAGTTGTAAATGAACTGAACTTATATTGCGCTTTATCCGATCATTTTTGACCACTCAAGGCGCTTTACGCTAGAGCCACATTCACCCATTCGCACTCACACGTTTGTGCACCGATGCGCGGCTCGGTGGGAGGTTGGGGTTGGGTGCCTTGCCCAGGGGCACATCGACGTGTGGCGGGAGGAGGCTGGGGTCGAACCCACAACCTTCCGATTGTAAAACGACTACTCTACCCACAGGGTCACAGCGTTGTCCCACCCATATTCGCGACACCTCAGTCAAAACACCTCCACACAATAATTCAGCGCATGCGTGACAACGTTTTTTCATCGCGGATGTAACATGTGTCTGTGTGGCTAGCTTTGCTAGCATCACATCTGCATAGCTCATCTTTCTTTAAGCTTTCCTTCCTTCCAAGTGACGCTAAAAGTTGGACGAAGTTCCCACCGTCTGTGAAAGCGAAGCGCTGCTGATTTTACATGTCGCCATATCGATTTATGCAGCTGTTATCGATTAGACAGACATCTTCTCTCGCTCAGAGGAAACCACTGCGCATGTCTGGAGCTCCGCGTACGAGTAAAGGTGGAGGCGATGAGTGACAACAGACACTAAGTCACGTTATTGCTCGGATTTTACGGCGCCACCTTAAGTCCCTGAACTTCACATTTTAACAGGACAAAAAGCTCAAAGCGACTTGGATGTAACGAGGAACACGACAGTTTTGTAGAAATGTAGTGAAGTAGAAAAGTACAGACACTTACTGTAAAATTTAGTGGAGTAAAAGTAGAAAGTATCCATTATTAAATCTACTTAAGTAAAGTACAGATACACAAAAATTGTACTTAAGTACAGTAACGAAGTACTTCGTTACTTCCCACCACTGGATGTAGCTTACAAGTACAATTTGCAAGGCACTGAATTTTCCCAAGAAACCAAATAATCGCATAAGTAAAAAAAAAAAAAAGAGATTTCAAACCTTGAGTTAGGAACCATTCCTCAGACAAAAAATACATCACAACATAAATCCACAATTTGTGCATCTTCTTTAGGTTCCTTTGTGGGACTGTTGCCATAATGGTTCCCACACCTCAAGTTTAGCCTTTTAACTACCACATGCACTTCCTGTCATTCACGTTCAGTGACGTGGCAACACACGTCAAGTGTTCATCCTGTGTACACCTACACAGGATGAATCTCATCTCTAAAAACAGTAGTTTAATTTCCAGTATCTTCTTTTTCAGCAGTGTGACAACTGACAATAAAATAAGACAAGTTTAAATCTCATCTTCCACCTGAGGCCCTTGAAGACGTCATTGACTTTGTGTCTGAAGGTGACAAGCAAAAAGTCCCTTGCAGTGAAAGTTTATTTGGCTCATTATGGCATGTCAGTTTCTTACCTGCATCCCCATTAAATGTTCCAGTGCAGAAAGACATAGAAAGACACTGCTTAACAACTGTTTGCTGCCAAAGTGAATTGGCGATTAGCAGTTTCCACAAGTGTAATTATTACTTGCAGTAATAAACCTTTAGCGATCACAGAGTTAACTGATAAAAGGAGCGGTGCGGTTACATTTCCTGAGTTTTTTTGTAGACTTTGTGGTCAGTACATGTTGCAATGAGACATCTGTGCATTGCACCAGGGAAGAGAAAGTAGGGTAAATTAACTCAGATTTTCCTCTTCACTATCCTGTATTTTTGTCTAAATAATGTGTTGAGGAATACACTGTGTCTTCTTATCATCAAGTGTGTCATGAGGTGGTGGCTGAGACCCAGGTTAGAAGGAGATGGAGATTTAATAATAAAGAAAATGTTCACAACAGACCAACTCAGGCAGCACGGCAGGAAAACTAGCACGCAGCTAATACCGGTAGCACTGATAAAACGGACTGAACAGAAGAGCTAAGCTACCAGGACTTAAACAGTACTACTGGAAGCTAAGAGACAGACAACAGAAACTAAGCTGGCCAGGACTTAACAGTTCTACTGGCTGCTAGACACAGACACGTTTGACAACTGACAAGGACCCGACGAGGAACAGAGACAACAGGGGAGACTAAATACACAAGAGGTAATCAAGAGAACGAGACACACCTGGGAAACAATTAACGGGGAAGACGCAGAGACAGGACTCACAGGGAACAGGATCACAAAAGACTCAAAAATAAACACACAGAAACACAGATCCTGACAAAGTGCAACTTCTCAAATTTATATGAACCACAAAAAATTAACCACAACAGCTATGTCTCACTTTTTCTGACAAAACAAGGAAGAAATTACCAAAATGCAAAGTGCTATGTTTGGGGAAAACCCAACACAGCACATCACCGCAAGTAATTCTTAGCAGCTTTCAAGACAGGTGGCAAATACTTGTGTTAAAAACCCTACAAAATTATTGCGAAAAATAAATGTCTCTGCAATCCAAGTCAGCAAATCTGTCTGAGTTTTCTTAGTTGGTATGATAAAAAGGAACTTTGCAAACAAAACAAAAATCCCAAGAATCAAGATCAAAGTTTGAAAGACTTTAATAAAGAAAATTGTGCAGTAGAGCGCTAAAAAAAAACAAATCCCTCTGCTCAGTAGAGCCACAGATGTGTTTTACAGATGTAGACAAAAATCAAACAGTTCAGAATTCTTTCAGTCGGCAAGTGAAGAAACAAAAAAGTTGAACAGCAAATGCGTTATTTCTTCACCAGCCTCTATCAGATAACTGATTAGTGTCAGTTGATCCCAGACCTTGTAGATTTTGGTTTATGAATGTTTGAAAAATATTCTAAAACTATGTATTTTTCAGAGCGTTGGTCATATTACTCACAGAGTCCTTGTTTCAGCTGATGCAGGTCAATTATAAGAACCTGGACTCTGATTTGCAACATTCCTTCACTTGAATGTAGTCCAATATTATATTTTCATTCTCACTTTATGAATCTCACTATGCAATCATTGCTCAGTTCTTTGGTGGGACAAATTTTGTATGCGTGGGAAATTAAGCAGAAGATACACATAAAAAAGGGGAAAAAAGTACTATACAAAAACCATGTAGTGCTTGGGGTCAGGGAAGGCTGACTTGCCATCTGATGATTGTAATAAAAACACTAATGAGTAGCATCATCAGTTTTTCTCCCATTTTGGTTGTTGTCCAGGTCCAGCTGACAAAAAAATGAAAGTAAGAAACACACAGACAAAAATGAAAATATTATTCCAAAGGTCCTGACTGAAGTTGGACAACATAATTTCTGCTTGTTTTGTAAGGTAATTCCCTAAATTACTTCAAATTAACTTTCATGTCTTGTTAAATACAGCCTACCGCTGGTATTTTGGGTTGTGAAGTGTTGTTGTGGAGAACAGCGGCTAGTAGAGAAAGAAAGAGACCATAAATGAGAGCACGTTTTATTTTAGATACTGGGTAAGGAAAGATAATTTAATAAATCGCTCACCATTTCTTTAGTGCTAAAAGAAAGACTCCTGCTAAAGTTAAGATGATCACCAAAGTGACACGTATCCACATTAGAGGTGAATTTGCTGTAGGAGACACAAAGAATAATTAACACTGACTATGTTAATGACAATGACAGTTCTAACCTAGAAATACAGTAGGTAAACGGTTCACTTCAGTCTGCAAAACTCTGACCTTCTCTGAATTTCGGTACCAGAATCTTTTCCTGATCCCAGAAACGGTGCTGGACAATGCAGGTCAGTTCTTCTGGACCGACGTCTTCCAGGAGCTCCAGATGACTCTCTACTGTTGCAAATCCATCTGGGTCCAGCTGAGTTTTCACTGCAGGCTCTGAGCTGCCTCCATAACTCCAACTTAAGTTGGCAACTGGCATTCCTCTCTCAGCTCTGCACAGCGCCTCTATTTTGTTCCCCTTCCGCTCCAACCAGGCAGATAAAACAGGAGGAGCTGAACCAAGGAAGACAAAAACATAATTAAGTAAAACCTAATGCTTAAATTAAAAAAAAACTTTCAATGCCAAAATTTTGGACTGTTCTTTCTGAGGTCAGTAAATCATGCAGACATTCTTTTATTGTAGAAGGTAAAAAGTAAACATTGTGTATCTACATGTTTTTGTCTGTGTTAAAGTTCTTCAAGGTTCTTATCTTGGAAACTGATTTAACTAAAAAGGTAATTAACCCTTTCATGCATAGTGGTCACTACAGTGGACAGCTATTTACAAGCCTTTTTTCTTGTGCTTCTTGTTGATTTTTATGTTATAAATGCATACAGACCACTGAAGTGGACACTAATGCATCATAAATACATTGTCTGCTACTGGCCATCATCTGCAAATACAAAAAATTATTTTTGTTAAATCCAATATGGCCGACAGACAAAAAAGCATGCCAATCGACCCGGTCCGTTCTTCTCCTGTAGACGACTCTTACAGGTAAAAAGAATATTGTGACATCAGATACCCCCTAAAGAACAATAGTACTGATGTATTTTTCAAATAACAACTTTGTATTTGAAGAAAATTACAATTGATCACCCAATTTTTAAAAAAAAATGTTTATGCCTTAAGAAAATCAAAAGAAAAATTATTTTAAATCCTAACACAAAGGATCATAATTCATGCATAAAAGGGTTTAAAGTCACTTCTCACCCTAAATGACCTACCTGTCACAGCCACTTTGATGTTGTAGTTTTCATTTCCTCCATTATAAACCGACTCACACTTGTAGAGTCCAACATCATCAGCTGAAAGGTTTGGGACGTGCAGATACAACTGACCGGTGGAAGTCTTCTGGAGAGATTTTCCATCTTTGCAAGAGTCGTCAATACCTGAGTCGTCATTTGCAAAGGAGATCTTACAGTTTTTGGTTTTCAAGTGAATCTCCCAGATTATAAATAGGATGTCAGCCCTCGTCTTGTTAGTGCAGGTCAGGTTAATGTTGGTCCCAAGATTGAAAGCAACTTCTCTGTTGACTGAGGAAACAAATTTTGGTGATTAAATGGTTAATTAATTGCTTAATATTATAATTTAAATTAATTTATTAAACATAAGTTACTCATACATAAACAAACACACAAACCATCGTGCTGGGAGAAAGCAAAAATAACACAGAGAAGCCATGCATGCTCTGCAGAGAGCCATCAAGCTATCCACAGAAAGAATCCCATCATTGCTGGATAAAAGACATAAATTGGTCTTTACCAGCATTTCTGGGTCACATGTCTGAATGTTGTGTTCATATGAAAATCACAATTCCCAGTTTTTCGCTGACACATTTTCCATTGTAAATAG